>CM062807.1:647227-1247227 GCA_031772625.1 Pinus tabuliformis | reverse complement strand
TAATATTCTCAAAGATGTCTATCAGTACATACTAGCTATGTTTTGTCGCTTATATGGGCTTAAAAACACCAAGGTGTTCCAAGAGAACTAGATATACATTCTCAATATAGTAGTGACATGTGGAAAAGTTTTCCATTGGGTGGATATCTTACCATTTGAGTTGTAGTGTCAGGTGGGATTGGAAAAAGACTTTTTACAAGCGAACCAGGCACCAAAATTCTACATGTATGCATTTCTTTTAGATAGAATCTATACACAGTACATGTTCCCGGGAATGAAATGGAATTGGAATCCTTAGGAGAAGTTCCCAGTTTACTTCCACTGCAAAGTGTTATCTAATTTGATCTTTAGAGGAATATATCAAAAAACAGATGAACACTTCTTTGCACTAATCCTTCACATGATTTTTGAGATCGATCCTCCTTGTATGATAGATCATGTGAAGGAGTCTCTTTGAGATATCACATAGTGGTTTTCAGCTCTAGAGGGTGCATACATCATATGATTCAATTGTCAAATATCCCCTCATATTATGACTAGATATGTGAGTCACAAAGTGGTCATGCAAGAGTTTGCTAATCAACTGGATAAGGGATTATCATAAATTATTCACAAGAGGAAGAAAGCCCCATGGCATATCTTTCTATTGAGGATCAGACTGTATGAATTAAAGAGTCAAAATGATCCAGGAGGATATTGTTAGATTAGTTACACAGGTTTGGTTCATTGTCAGCATGCAGTTCTGGGCAGCGTTTAGTCTTCATTAGTAGTGTTTGGTTCAGTGATGTGCTTTATGGGTTTGATGTCACATTGTGACAATTTATTGTAAAAGTGTTTTTATGATGTACAAAAGTCTAAAGGCTCATATATTGCACTAAAAACCTAAGCCTAACACCTAGCTCTACATAACTATGGTGGAAAAACCTTAACTTACACCTAGGAACCTAAACCCTAACACTACAAGCATTCAGCCATGGTGCAACACTTTAATACATAGTAAAAACATTACAAACAAACCCACAGACCCTAACCATTGGTCTTAACTACAGCGGGACCACGGTAAGTGAATGCAGAGTTAGTCGGGCAGTCACCGCGAGCAGGGATAGCAGTTGGGCAGAGTTGCATTAACCGTGTCGGGTTGTGACATGTGAACAACAAGGTCGTCAGCACATAGTCAGTGTAACCATAACAGTTACCACGTCGTTTCCACAACCATTGGAGGAATGCATTGTTCACATAACAATGTCACCGTCAACCAATCGGAACCGTCGAGCGGATAAACCATCAGATGTCAAACAACGGTTAGACTGCCATGTTCACATGCGAGCGGTCAAACTCCTCCACCCGGTCAGCAAGCCGCTAGTGGCTTCCACTTTATTATAAAGTTTAAAAATGAGTATTGTTACAAATTTGTTTAAAACATTAATTCAAGGACCATGAACCTTATCCTAGGTGTCATTTCATGACTAGACCGAGACCCAAAACAACCCCATAATGCAGCTTGTTCATCCCGAATTCAGCCTGAGGAGGTTTGAGTGTTCTTGCAGGCTTTTAAAAAGGCAATTTTCTCATTGAAGTGAATTGTAGTGGTTTTGAAGTTTTGGTATGCAGATTCTAGAGGTTAGAGGCTATTTTGTTTTTAGTGTAACAGGAGCATCGGGAGTCGGAATTGGGAACTGTGATAGGTGTTGGAAATCTTGTTCAGAGAGCATCCTTATGACAGTGATCAGAAGTGCCTACATGTACGTTCAGTCTGGTCAATTCTTTGTGTAATCGATCTCCTTGGTTTCAATTCTAATAAAGTAGTTGCCCATCTTGAAAGCAGACCCGGAGATGTAGTCCATCAAGGACGAAGCCCGTAATCAATCTTTTTGTCTGGTATCACTATGTATTCATTTTTTTCATTACTATTTTGCATATTACTTATGTTTTATAAGCTATCATAAATTCTTTCTTCTCAAGCAGTTCTCTCGGTTTCCGCACTTTCAGTTAACGTTCTATTCATTAATGGCTTATCAATTCAACATCAGTTTTAACTTATGATCATTTTAGATCATATAATTTGGTATCAGAGTAGGTTGCATTTGTAGATTTTTCCATTGAATGTTAACCAGGTCAAAGTCACAACATGGAGAAGGAATCCTTGAGCAGATTGATCCAGAGATTGCAAAGCGACAAGTCGTTCATATGTTGACCATGACAGGATCTGATGCAGGTGAAAATGTTGAAACTAAGATCAGTGATGAACAGTTTCAGCAAGAATTTTTGACATGTAGCAGATGTTGGGAGAAATTTACGAAGTCAAGAAGGCGAGAGATGCAGCTTATTCTTCAAAGACATCGAAGAAGGAAAAGGGTAAAGGTAAGGCTGATAAACCACCTTCACCTCCATCATCTCCATCATCCTCTTCTTATTCTTATTCTTCCAATACATAATCTGAAATAGAAAAGAAACCTGATGGTGACATGAATCCTAAAAAGTTAGATGACTGGATTAAGCAGTTAGAAGTGTATTGTCGTATTCAGAACATCTCTGACGATAAAATGAAAATTCAATTAGCTACGCAGAGAATGGGGGGAAAAACATTAATCTGGTGGGAAAGTAAAACTCAAATAGATGTAAAGCAAAAAGGAAAAATCATCTCTCCATGGTCTAAGTTTTTAAAAGCTCTTAGGAAACAATTCTATCCTTTGGGATACATGCAGCAAGCTGTTATTGATTGGCAACATCTGAGGCAAGGTAAAGGGCAAAGTGTTCAGGATTTTACTCAGGAGTTCAGAAAGAAAGCATTGATGCTTGGTATTTCATTGGATACACTTGAAACTTTATTAATACATTGATAGTTTACATTCATATTTGCAGCATACATTATTGATGTTTAATACTAATGATTTTGATTAAGTGTGTGTTTAGGCCATACATATTGAATCAGGTGGCAGACCATTCAAGTTTTCACAAAAACCATCCAGACAATTGGAAATCAAGGATTCCAAAGACATGTTGCAAGAAGAAGGGTAATATGAAGGGAAAGAGATCAGAGACAACTTAGAAGGAGGGTGAAAGACCTACTTGTACTCATTGCCAGAGGATCGGACATGATGAGTCCAATTGTTGGAAACTTCACCCAGAACTCAAACTAAAGAAGTTTTAAAAGAAGAAAGGTGAAAATAATTCCAATACATCAATCCAACAAGATTTGGGCTCTGAATGAGGTGATGAACGTAAAATAACTGCAATGGTTTCAACAGGTAAAAATTCTGATACTGGTTCAAGTTCTAACACTTCTATACCTTCTTCCAACCGAAATCATCTAAATGAGGATAAAAGGGTTGAATTATTTCACATAAGGATAACTTCTAAGCACACAATGATATATACATTATTTGATAGTGGATCACAAGCAAATTTAATATCTGAAGATTTAGTTAAGAAATTGGGTTTGGAGACACATAATCATCCAAGACCATACCCTCTAGGTTGGCTGAATAAAGAGACTCAGATTAATGTCACAAAGCAGTGTCGATTAAAATTTTCCATAACAAATCACTACATTGATGAAGTAGATTTAGATGTGATTCCAGTAGATATATGTGGAGTAGTGCTAGGAAGTCCTTATCTCTATGATCGTGATGCAGTGTTTTATAGGAAAGAGCATAAATATCATCTTAAGAAAGATGGGATTGAATTTATTGTCAGGGCGCATAAACTTAAAACACACTTGGATTTCATCTCAGTTAATCAGATGAATAGATTAATAAGTTCAAGTAAGAAATATTTGCTTATGGTTGTAAAAGAACAAAATCAGGATCGACATGATGCTTTTTCAGGTTTTGAATCTCAGTTCAAAGATAGATTGGTTAAAGTGGTAGATTCTTTTCAAAATCTATTTAAGGAACCAAAAAATATTCCTCCTAAAAGAGAAATACAACATGAAATACAATTAATGTCAGATGCCCCTCTTCCTAATATTGGAATGTATCGCCTATCAGTTATAGAGAACGAAGAAATAAAGAAACAAATACAAGAATTGGTTGAAAAAGGTTTTATTCGACCTAGTTCATCTCCATGTGGATCACCCATAATTTTGGTTCCTAAGAAAGATGGGACATGGAGAATGTGTGTCGACTTCAGGGCCTTAAACAAGATAACAATAAAAAACAGGTATCCTCTTCCCAAGATAGATGATTTATTTGATCAACTAAAAAATGTTGTCTATTTCACTAAGTTGGATTTAAGAAGTGGGTATCATCAAATTCACATAGCAAAAAATGACATTTGGAAGACTGCATTCAAAACTAGACAAGGACTATTTGAATTGTTGGTAATGCCTTTTGGTTTGTGTAATGCACTAGCAACTTTCATACGGGTTATGAATGATGTTTTCCGCCCATACATTGATAAATTTGTCATAATCTACTTAGGTGACATTCTTATTTTTAGTTCCAGTATAGAAGAACATGTTAAGCAGGTTTTCGAAGTATTGGATAAACAAATTTTTTACCTTAAACTTTCCAAATGTGAGTTTGGGAAAAATTCACTAAATTATCTTGGTTACATAGTTGGAGGTGGAAGTCTAAAAATAGATCTAGCTAATATCGATGTGATTGTTAAGTGGCCAAGACCATAGAATGTGACTGGAGTTAGAAGTTTTTTAGGTGCAATTCAGTATTGGAGAAAATTTATTGCTCAGTTTTCTTTGAGTGCTTCATCGTTACATGCTTTAACAGGGTCTAAAGTTCCCTTTCAGTGGGGAGGTAAACAACAAAAAGCTTTTGATACACTTAAGAATAAAATAGTCACAACACCAATCTTAGCTTTACCAGATATTCAACAGCCATTTGAAATTGAAACAGATGCTAGTGGTCATGCAATGGGTGCAGTCTTACTTCAAAAAGGGAAACCAATTTGTTTTCATTCAAAACCTTTTTCTAAGGTAGTAATGAATTATCCGACATATGATAAAGAAATATTTGCTTTTGTTGAAAGTGTTAAGAAGTGGAAACATTATTTAATGGGTAAGGAAATAGTGATTCACACAGATCATCAGCCGCTTTAGTACTTACAGTCTCAAACTAAGTTACAACAATCTCAGCATTATAGATGGATGGGATTTCTTCAGTAATTTCACTTAGTAATTAAGTACAAGAAAGGTGTCACAAACAAATTAGGTGATATGTTATCCAGACCATCTTTTAATGCTTTCGTAGTTCTACATAGTAGTTCTTTAAAGCATGAAAGTTATATAGAACTATATAGAACAGATGTTGATTTTCAAAGATATTTATGAATCACTAACTCATGGTACTCAGGTGGAAGAAATCAATTATCATGTTCATGACAGGTTTTTATATCAGCTGGGTAAGTTATGCATACCAAAGACAGAAAGAGCGCATTTTGTTAGGGAAGCACATTCTTCTCGCATTTCAGGACATTTTGGAGTAAGCAAAACAATGGCACAAGTTCAAAGGTATTGTCACTGGCCTCATCTGTATGAAACTGTTGCTAAATACATTAAAGGATGTGTGATGTGTTTGACCAACAAACCAGGCAATCAAAAGATTGGTTTATACATGCCACTTCCAATTCCTTTGCGACCATGGGATAATATTTCCATGGATTTTGTCGGAGGACTTCCTCTGTCTAGGAGAGGGCATGATTATCTGTATGTTGTGGTCGATAGATTCAGAAAAATGTTTATTCTTGTGCCATGCAAAAAGCAAGTGACAGCTGAACAGAATGCAAAGATGTTCTTCGATCAGGTATGGGTTCATTTTGGTTTTCCTACATCTATCATTTCTGATCGAGACACTCGCTTTGTAGGACAATTTTGGTCCACTTTATGGGAACTCATGGACACAAAGCTGAAGAAGAGCACAACTTTTCATCGACATACCAATGGACAAACTGAAGTGGTGAACAGGACAGTCATACATATTCTCTGAGGGTATTGCAGTAAACATCCTAAATTGTGGGATGAATCTTTATCTTATGTGCAACATGCTTACAATCGAGCCTTACATTCATCCACTAATCGATCGCCATTTGAAACATGTTTTGGGTATCTACTGAAGTCACCAATGGATTTCATGTTTGGTAAAGAGGATAAAGTGGGTGAACATGATGGTGTGAAAAAAGCAATTAAGTTCATTCAACGGATACAACATATACATGCAGTAGTGTATGGTCAGTTATAGAAGAGTCAGGCCAAGTATAAAATGTGCCATGACAAGCATTGATTCAATCATCATTTTCAGGTCGATGATCAGGTATGGTTGTATATCAGTAAAGATAGGTTGAAAGGAGAAGGTAAGAAACTAAAACCCATTAGGTATGGCCCTTTCAAGATTATGGAAAAGATTGGAAATAATGTTTTTTTATTAAATTTACCTCCTTACATGCGAATCTACTCAGTTGTAAATGTGGAAAATCTGAAATTGTATGAACCTTCGATGATCATGGATCCCGAGGAAGATACACAGATTCTGACTATTGATGACTTGGCACTTGAGTATATGAAAGAGTTGCAGGAAGATATCATCTTGGACAGGAAGATTCGATCTTCGAGGCATGGAAATGTTTAATATCTTTGAGTAGGACTCAAGGGCATGAATCCGAGCAAGGAAAGGTGGATGGAGATCAAAAAAGTGAGGGAACTGTACCCTCACCTAGTATCTGCTTAAAATCAAACTCTTGTGGTCCAAAAGGTTTCAAGTGGAGAGGATTGATCGAGGAGGATCTTGTTAGATCAGTTACACATGTTCGGTTCATCGCTAGCATGCAGTTATGGGTAGTGTTCAGTCTTCATCAATAGTGTTTGGTTCAATGATGTGCCTTATGGGTTTGATGTCACATTGTGACAATTTATTGTAAAAGTGTTTTTATGATGTACAAAAGTCTAAAGGCTTATATATTGTACTAAAAACCTAAGCCTAACACCTAGCTCTACATAACTATGGTGGACAAACCTTAGACTTATACCTAGGAACCTAAACCCTAACACTACAACCATTCGGCCATGGTGCAACACTTTAATACATTGTTAAAACATTACAAACAAACCCACAGACCCTAACCGTTGGTATTAAACGCAGCGGGACTACGACAAGTGAATGCAGAGTTAGCCGGGTGGTCACCTCGAGCAACGATAATAGTTGGGTGGAGTTGCATTAACCGTGTCGGGTTGTGACATGTGAACAGCAAGTTCATCACCGCATAGTCAGTGTAACCATAGCAGTTACCACGCCTTTTTCGCAACTACCGAAGGAATGTACTGTTCACATAACACTGTCACTGTCAACCAATCGGAACTGTTGAGCAGATAAACCACCAGATGTCAAAAAACGGTTTGACTGCCCCATTCACATTCGGGCGGTCAACCTCCTCCGCCTAGTCAGCAAGCCGCCAACGGGTTCCACTTTATTATAAAGTTTAAAAATGGGCTTTGTTACAAATTTGTTTAAAACATTAATTTGAGGACCATGAACCTTATACTAGGTGTCATTTCATTACTAGACCGAGACCCAAAACAACCCCAGAATGTAGCTTTTTCATCTCGAATTCAGCTTGAGGAGGTTTGAGTGTTCTTGCAGGCTTTTAAAAAGGAGTTTTAGTCATTGAAGTGCATTAGAGTGGTTTTGAAGTTTTGGTGTGCATATTATGGAGGTTAGAGGTTGTTTTGTTTTTAGTTTAATAGGAGCATCGGGAGTCGGAATTGGAAACCATGATAGGCATTGGAAATCTGGTTCAGAGAGCTTCTTTATGACAGTGATCAAAAGTGCCTACATGCTCTTTTAGTTTGGTCAATTCTCTGTGTAATCGATCTCCTTGGCTTCAATCCTAATAAAGCAGTGACCCATCTTGAAAGTGGACCCGGAGACGTAGTCCATCAGGGATGAACTCTGTAATCAATCTTGTTGTCCGGTATCATTGTGTATTCGTTGTTTTCATTACTATTTTGCATCTTACTTATGTTTTATCAGTGGTCGTAAATTCTTTCTGCTCAGACAGTTCTCTCATTTTCTGCACTTTTAGTTAACATTCTATATATTAATGGCTAATCAATTCTACATCAGTTTTAACTTATGATCATTTCATATCATATAATTTGGTATTAGAGAAAGTTGCGTTTATAGAATTTTCCATTGAATGTTAACTAGATCAAAGTCGCAACATGGAGAAGGATTCCTTGAGCAGATTGATCCAGAGATTGGAAAGCGATGAGTCGTTCATAAGTCGACCATGACAGGATTTGATGCAGGTGAAAATACTGAAACTAAGATGAGTGATGAACAGTTTCAGCAAGCATTTTTGACTATGCAGCAGATGTTGGGAGAACTTTACAAAGACAAGAAGGCGAGAGATGTAGCTTCTTCTTCAAAGACATCAAAGAAGGAAAAAGGTAAAGGCAAGGCTAATAAACCACCTTCACCTCCATCATCTCCATCATCCTCTTCTTCTTCTTCTTCTTCTTCTTCGAGTACAGAATCTGAAACAGAAAAGAAACCGAAGAAAACCTCTCTTTTGAAACTTGATGTAAAATTTGAATTACCTATTTATGATGGTGAAATGAATCCTGAAAAGTTAGATAACTGGATTAAGCAGTTAGAAGTGTATTGTCGTATTCAGAACATCTCTGATGATAAAATGAAAATTTAGTTAGCTACACTTAGAATGGGGGGAACAAATTTAATCTGGTGGGAAAGTAAAACTCAAATAGATGTAAAGCGAAAAGGAAAAATCATCTCTTCATGGTCTAAGTTTTTAAAAGCTCTTAGGAAACAATTCTATCCTTTGGGATACATGCAACAAGTTGTTATTGATTGGCAACATCTGAGGCAAGGTAAAGGGCAGAGTGTTCAGGAGTTTACTCAGGAGTTCAGAAAGAAAGCATTGGATACACATGAAACTTTATTAAAATACATCGGCAGTTTACATTCATATTTACAACATACATTATTGATGTTTAATCCTCATGATTATGATGAAGTGTGTGTTCAGGCCATGCATATTGAATCAGGTGGCAGACCATTCAAGTTTTCACAGAAACCATCCAGACAATTGGAAATCAAGGATTCCAAAGATAACAAGAAGAAGGGTAATTTGAAGGAAAAGAGATCAATGACAGCTTAGAAGGAAGGTGAAAGACCTACTTGTACTCATTGCTAGAGGATCAGACATGATGAGTCCAAATGTTGGAAACTTCACCCAGAACTCAAACCGAAGAATTTTTAGAAGAAGAAAGGTGAAAAGAAGGCCAATACAACAATCCAACAAGATTTGGGCTCCAACTCAGGTGATGAAGGTAAAATAACCGCAATGGTTTCAACAAGTAAAACTTCTGATATTGGTTCAAGTTCTAACACTTCTATACCTTCTTCAAACCAAAATCATCTAAATGAGGATAAAAGGGTTGAATTATTTCACATAAGGATAACTTCTAAGCACACAAATATAGATACATTATTTGACAGTGGATCACAGGAAAATTTAATATCTGAAGATTTAGTTAAGAAATTGGGTTTGGAGACACATAATCATCCAAGACCATACCCTCTAGGTTGGTTGAATAAAGAGACTCAGATTAATGTCACAAAGCAGTGTCAATTAAAATTTGCCATAACAAATCACTACATTGATGAAGTAGATTTAGATGTGATTCCAGAAAATATATGTGGAGTAGTGCTAGGAAGTCCTTATCTCTATGATCGTGATGCAGTGTTTTATAGGAAAGAGCATAAATATCATCTTAAGAAAGATGGGATTGAATTTATTTTCAAGGCACATAAACTTAAAACACACTTGGATTTAGTTTCAGTTAATCAGATGAAGAGATTAATAAGTTCAAGTAAGAAATATGTGCTTATGGTTGTGAAAGAACAACATCAGGATCGACAGGATGCTTTTTTAGGTTGTGAATCTCAGTTCAAAGATAGATTGGTTAAAGTGGTAGATTCTTTTCAAAATCTAATTAAGGAACCAAAAAATCTTCCTCCTAAAAGAGAAATACAACATGAAATACAACTAATGTTAGATGCCACTCCCGCTAATATTGGAATGTATCGCCTATCAGTTATAGAGAATGAAGAAATAAATACAAGAATTGGTTGACAAAGGTTTTATTCGACCTATTTCATCTCCATGTGGATCACCCATAGTTTTGGTTCCTAAGAAAGACGGGACATGGAGAATGTGTGTCGACTTCAGGGCCTTAAACAAGATAACAATCAAAAATAGGTATCCTCTTCCCAAGATATGTGATTTACTTGATCAACTAAAAAATGATGTCTATTTCACTAAGTTAGATTTCAGAAGTGGGTATCATCAAATCTGCATAGCAGAAAATGACATCTGGAAGACTGCATTCAAAACTAGACAGGGACTATTTGAATGGTTGGTAATGCCTTTTGGTTTATGTAATGCACAGACAACTTTCATGTGGGTTATGAATGATGTTTTCTGCCCATACATTGATAAATTTGTCATAATCTACTCAAATGACATTCTGATTTTCAGTTCCAATATAGAAGAACATGTTAAGCAGGTTTTTGAAGTATTGGAAAGAGAAAAGTACCTTAAACTTTCAAAATGTGAGTTTGGGAAAACTTCACTATATTATCTTGGTTACATAGTTGGAGGTCGAAGTCTAAAAATAGATCCAACTAAAATCAATGTGATTGTTAAGCGGCCAAGACCATAGAATCTGACTGAAGTTAGAAGGTTTTTTAGGGCAATTCAATATTGGAGAAAATTTATTGCTCAATTTTCTTTGATTGCTTCACCATTACATGCTTTAATAGGTTCTAAAGTTCCCTTTCAGTGGGGAGGTAAACAAAAAAAATATTTTGATACACTTAAGTAAAAAATAGTCACAACACCAATCTTAGCTTTACCAGATATTCAACAACCATTTGAAATTGAAACAGATGCTAGTGGTTATGCAATGGGTGCAGTCTTACTTCAAAAAAGGAAACCAATTTGTTTTCATTCAGAAACTTTTTCTAAGGCAGTGATGACTTATCCGACATATGATAAATAACTATTTGCTTTGGTTGAAAGTTTTAAGAAGTGGAAACATTATTTAATGGGTAAGGAAACAATGATTCACATAGATCATCAGCCGCTTCAATACTTACAGTCTCAAACTAAGTTGCAAAAATCTCGTCATTACAGATGGATGAGATTTCTTCAGCAATTTCACTTAGTAATTAAGTACAAGAAAGGTGTCACAAACAAAGTAGCTGATGTGTTATCTAGGCCATATTGGAATGCTTCCGTAGTTCTACATAGTAGTTATTTAAAGCATGAAAGTTATATAGAAAAATATAGAACTGATGTTGATTTCTAAGATATATATGAATCACTAACTCATGGTACTCAGGTGGAAGAAATCAATTATCATGTTCATGACAGGTTGTTATATCATCTGGGTAAGTTATGCATACCACAGACAGAAAGAGTGCATGTTGTCCGGGAAGCACATTCTTCTCGCATTTCAGGACATTTTGGAGTAAGCAAAACAATGGCACAAGTTCAAAGGTATTGTTACTGGCCTCGTATGTATGAAACTATTGCTAAATACATTAAAGGATGTGTGATGTGTTCGACCAGCAAACCAGGCAATCGAAAGATTGGTTTATACATGCCACTTCCAGTTCCTTTGCGACCATGGGACAATATTTCCATGGATTTTGTTGGAGGACTTCCTATGTCTAGGAGAGGGCATGATTACCTGTATGTTGTGGTCGACAGATTCAGCAAAATGTGTATTCTTGTTCCATGCAAAAAGCAAGTGACAACTGAACAGACTGCAAAGATGTTCTTTGATCAGGTATGGGTTCATTTTGGGTTACCTACTTCTATTATTTCTGATCAAGATACTCGCTTTGTAGGATAATTTTGGTCCACTTTATGGGAACTCATGGATGTAAAGATGAAGAAGAGCACAACTTTTCATCCACAGACCAACGGACAAACTGAAGTGGTGAACATGATAGTCACACATATTCTTCGAGGGTATTGCAGTAAACATCCTAAATTTTGGGATGAATCTTTATCTTATGTGCAGCATGCTTACAATTGAGCCTTACACTCATCCACTAATTGATCGCCATTTGAAACATGTTTTGGGTGTCTATTGAAGTCACGGATGGATTTCATGTTTGGTGAAGAGGATAATGTGGGTGAACATGATGATGTGAACAAAACAATTAAGTTCATTCAACGGATACAATAGATACATGCAGCAGTGCAGGATCAGTTAGAGAAGAGTCAAGACAAGTATAAAATGCACCATGATAAGCATCAAGTCGATCATCATTTTCAAATTGATGATGAGGTATGGTTGTATATCAGTAAAGACAGGTTGAAAGGAGAAGGTAAGAAACTGAAACCCATGAGGTATGGCCCTTTCAAGTTTATGGAAAATATTTGAAATAATGTTTTTCGATTGAATTTACCTCCTTACATGCGAATCTACTCAGATGTAAATGTGGAAAATTTGAAATTGTATGAACCTTTGATGATCATGGATCCCGAGGAAGATACACAAATTTCAACTAGTGATGATTTGGCACCTGAGTATATGAATGAGTTGCAATAAGATATCATCTTGGATAAGAATATGCGATCTTCGAGATGTGGAGATGTTGAATATATTCGAGTAGGACTAAAGGGCATGAATCCGAGCAAGGCAAGGCGAATGGAGATCGGAAAAGTGAGGGAACTGTACCCTCCCCTGGTATCTGCTTAAAATCAAACTTTTGTGGTCCAAAAGATTTCAAGTGGAGAGGATTGATCCAAGAGGATCTTGTTAGATCAGTTACACAGGTTTGGTTCATCGTCAGCATGCAGTTCTGGGCGGCATTCAGTCTTCATCAGTAGTGTTTGGTTCAGTGATGTGCTTTGTGGGTTTGATGTCACATTGTGACAATTTATTGTAAAATTGTTTTATGATCTACAAAATTCTAAAGGCTTATATATTGTACTAAAAACCTAAGCCTAACACCTAGCTATACATAACTATGGTGGACAAACCTTAACTTACACCTAGGAACCTAAACCCTAACACTAAAACCATTCGATCATGGTGCAACACTTTAATACATTGTAAAAACATTACAAACAAACCCACAGACCCTAACCGTTGGTCTTAACCATAGCAGGACTGCGACAAGTGAATGCAGAGTTAGTCGGGCGGTCACCACGAGTGGGGATAGCAGTTGGGCAGAGTTGTATTAACCGTGTTAGGTTGTGACATGTGAACATCAAGGTCATCACCGCACAATTAGTGTAACCATAGTAGTTACCGCGTCATTGCCACAACCGCCGGAGGAATGAGTTGTTCACATAATACTGTCACCATCAACCAACCAGAACTGTCGGAAGGATAAGCCATTATATGTCAAACAATGGTTAGATTGCCCTGTTCACATGAAGGCGGTCAACCTCCTCCGCTTGGTCAGCAAGTTGTCAACGGGTTCCACTTTATTATAAAGTTTAAAAATGGGTTTTGTTACAAATTTGTTTAAAACATTAATTCAAGGACCATGAACCTTATCCTAGGTGTCATTTCATGACTAGATCGAGACCCAAAACAACCCCAGAATGCAGCTTGTTCATCCCGAATTCATCCTGAGGAGGTTTGAGTGTTCTTGCAGGCTTTTAAAAATGCAGTTTGCTCATTGAAGTGCATTAGAGTGGTTTTGGAGTTTTGGTATGCAAATTCTGGAGGTTAGAGGTTGTTTTGTTTTTAGTGTAATAGGAGCATCGGGAGTCGAAATTGGGAACCATGATAGGCATTGAAAAGCTGGTTTAGAGAGATTCCTTATGCCAGTGATCAGAAGTATCTGTGTGCATGTTCAGTCTAGTCAATTCTCTGTGTAATCTATCCTTTGGGATACATGCAACAAGTTGTTATTGATTGGCAGCATATGAGGCAAGGTAAAGGGCAGAGTGTTCAGAAGTTTACTCAGGAATTTAGAAAGAAAGCATTGGAGCTTGGTATTTCATTGGATACACGTGAAACTTTATTAAAATACATGGGCAGTTTACATTCATATTTGCAGCATACATTATTGATGTTTAATCCTCATGATTTTGATGAAGTGTGTGTTCAAGCCATACATATTGAATCAGGTGGAAGAACATTCAAGTTTTCACAGAAACCATCCAGACAATTGTAAATCAAGGATTCCAAAGACAACAAGAAGAAGGGTAATCTGAAGGGAAAGAGATCAGCGACAGCTTAGAAGGAAGGTGAAAAACCTACTTGTACTCATTGCCATAGGATCAGACATGATGAGTCCAAATGTTGGAAACTTCACCCAGAACTCAAACCGAAGAAGTTTTAGAATAAGAAAGGTGAAAAGAGGGCCAATACTGCAATCGAACAAGATTTGGGCTCCGACTCAGGTGATGAAGGTAAAATAACCACAATGGTTTCAACAGGTAAAACTTCTGATATTGGTTCAAGTTCTAACACTTCTATACCTTCTTCAAACCGAAATCATCTAAATGATGATAAAATGGTTGAATTGTTTCACATAAGGATAACTTTTAAGAACACAAAGATAGATACATTCTTTGATAGTGGACCATAGGCAAATTTAATATATGAAGATTTAGTTAAGAAATTGGGTTTGGAGACACATAATCATCCAAGACCATACCCTCTAGGTTGGCTGAATAAAGAGAATCGGATTAATGTCACAAAGTAGTGTCGATTAAAATTTGCCATAACAAATCACTACATTGATGAAGTAGATTTAGATGTGATTGCAACAGATATATGTGGAGTAGTGCTAGGAAGTCCTTACCTCTATGATCATGATGTTTTGTTTTAAATGGAAAAAGCATAAATATCATCTTAAGAAAGATGGGATTGAATTTATTGTCAGGGCACATAAACTTAAAACACACTTGGATTTAGTTTCAGTTAATCAGATGAAGTGATTAATAAGTTCAAGTAAGAAATATGTGCTTATGGTTGTGAAAGAACAACATCAGGATCGACATGATGCTTTTTTAGGTTGTGAATCTCAGTTCAAAGATAGATTGGTTAAAGTGGTAGATTCTTTTCAAAATCTATTTAAGGAACCAAAAAATCTTCCTCCTCAAAGAGAAATACAATTAATGTCATATGCCCCTCCTCCTAATATTGGAATGTATCGCGTATCAATTATAGAGAACGAAGAAATAAAGAAACAAATACAAGAATTGGTTGAAAAAGGTTTTATTCGACCTAGTTCATCTCCATGTGGCTCACCCATAATTTTGGTTCCTAAGAAAGACGGGACATGGAGAATGTGTGTCGACTTTAGGGCCTTAAACAAGATAACAATAAAAAATAGGTATCCTCTTCCCAAGATAGATGATTTACTTGATCAACTGAAAAATGTTGTCTATTTCACTAAGTTAGATTTAAGAAGTGGGTATCATCAAATCCACATAGTAGAAAATGACATCTGGAAGACTATATTCAAAACTAGACAGGGACTATTTGAATGGTTGGTAATGCCTTTTGGTTTGTGTAATGCACCAACAACTTTCATGCAGGTTATGAATGATGTTTTCTGCCCATACATTGATAAATTTGTCATAATCTACTTAGATGACATTCTGATTTTCAGTTCTAGTATAGAAGAACATGTTAAGCATGTTAAGTAGGTTTTCAAAGTATTGCACAGAGAAAAGTTGTACCTTAAACTTTCCAAATGTGAGTTTGGGAAAACTTCACTAAATTATCTTGGTTACATAGTTGGAGGTGGAAGTTTAAAAATAGATCCAGCTAAAATCAATGTGATTGTTAAGTGGCCAAGACCATAGAATGTGACTGAAGTTAGAAGTTTTTTAGGTGCAATTCAGTATTGGAGAAAATTTATTGCTCAGTTTTCTTTGATTGCTTCACCATTACATGCTTTAATAGGTTCTAAAGTTCCCTTTCAGTGGGGAGGTAAACAACAAAAAGCTTTTGATACACTTAAGTAGAAAATAGTCACAACACCAATCTTAGATTTACCAGATATTCAACAGCCATTTGAAATTGAAACAAATGCTAGTGGTTATGCAATGGGTGCAATCTTACTTCAAAAAGGGAAACCAATTTGTTTTCATTCAGAAACTTTTTCTAAGGCAATAATGAATTATCTGACATATGATAAAGAACTATTTTCTTTGGTTGAAAGTGTTAAGAAGTGGAAACATTATTTAATGGGTAAGGAAACAGTGATTCACACAGATCATCAGCCACTTCAGTACTTACAGTCTCAAACTAAGTTGCAAAAATCTCGTCATTACAGATGGATGGGATTTCTTCAGAACTTTCACTTAGTAATTAAGTACAAGAAAGGTGTCACAAACAAAGTAGCTGATGTGTTATCTAGGCCATCTTTGAATGCTTCTGTAGTTCTACATAGTAGTTCTTTAAAGAATGAAAGTTATATAGAACAATATAGAACAGATTTTGATTTCAAAGATATTTATGAATCACTAACTCATGGTACTCAGGTGGAAGAAATCAATTATCATGTTCATGATAGGTTGTTATATCATCTGGGTAAGTTATGCATACCACAGACAGAAAGAGTGCATGTTTTCTGGGAAGCACATTCTTCTCGCATTTCAGGATGTTTTGGAGTAAGCAAAACAATGGCACAAGTTCAAAGGTATTGTTACTGGCCTCGTATGTATGAAACTGTTGCTAAATACATTAAAGGATGTGTGATGTGTTCGAACAACAAACCAGGCAATCGAAAGATTGGTTTATACATGCCACTTCTAGTTCCTTTGTGACCATGGGATAGTATTTCCATGGATTTTGTTGGAGGACTTCCTATGTCCAGGAGAGGGCATGATTACCTGTATGTTGTGGTCAACAGATTCAACAAAATGTGTATTCTTGTTCCATGCAAAAAGAAAGTGACAGCTAAGTAGAATGCAAAGATGTTCTTCGATCAGGTATGGGTTCATTTTGGGTTACCTACTTATATTATTTCTGATCGAGACACTCGCTTTGTAGGAGAATTTTGGTCCACTTTATGGGAACTCATGGACACAAAGTTGAAGAAGAGCACAACTTTTCATCCACAAACCGACAGACAAACTGAAGTGGTGAATAGGACAGTCATACATATTCTTTGAGTGTATTGCAGTAAACATCCTAAATTGTGGGATGAATCTTTATCTTATGTGCATCATGCTTACAATCGAGCCTTACATTCATCCACTAATTGATCGCCATTTGAAACATGCTTTGGGTATCTATTGAAGTCACCAATGGATTTCATGTTTGGTGAAGAGGATAAAGTGGGTGAACATGATGATGTGAAAAAAGTAGTTAAGTTCATTGAACAGATATATGCAGCAGTGCAGGATCAGTTAGAGAAGAGTCAGGAAAAGTATAAAATGTGCCATGACAAGCATCGAGTCGATCACGTATGGTTGTATATCAGTAAAGACAGGTTAAAGGAGAAGGTAAGAAACTAAAACCCATCAGGTATGGCCCTTTCAAGATTATGGAAAAGATTGGAAATAATGCTTTTAGATTTAATTTACCTCCTTACATGTGAATCTACTCAGTTGTAAATGTGGAAAATTTGAAATTGTATGAACCTCCGATGACCATGGATCTTGAGGAAGATACAAAAATTCCGACTATTGATGATTTGGCACCTGAGTATATGAATGAGTTGGAGGAAGATATCATCTTGGACAGGAAGATCTGATCTTCGAGGCGTGGATATGTTGAATATCTTCGAGTAGGACTCAAGGGCATGAATTTGAGCAAGGTAAAGTGGATGGAGATCAGAAAAGTGAGGGGACTATACCCTCACCTGGTATCTGCTTAAAATCAAACTTTTGTGGTCCAAAACCTTTTAAGTGAAGAGGATTAATCCAAGAGGATCTTGTTAGATCAGTTACACAGGTTTGGTTCATCATTAGCATGCAGTTCTCGGCAGCGTTTAGTATTCGTCAGTGGTGTTTGGTTTAGTGATGTGCTTTATGGGTTTGATGTCACATTGTGACAATTTATTGTAAAAGTGTTTTTATGATGTACAAAAGTCTAAAGGCTTATATATTGTACTAAAAACCTAAGCCTAGCAACTAGCTCTACATAAATATGGTGGAAAAACCTTAACTTACACCTAGGAACCTTAACCCTAACACCACAACCATTCGGCCATGGTGCAACACTTTAATAAATTGTAAAAACATTACAAACAAACCCATAGACCCTAACCGTTGGTCTTAACCGCAGCGGGACTGCGGCAAGTGAACGCAGAGTTAGTCGGGTGGTCACCGTGAGAGGGGATAGCAGTTGGGCAAAGTTGCATTAACCATGTTGGGTTGTTACATGTGAACAACAAGGTCATCACCACACAGTTAGTGTAACCATGGCAGTTACCGCTCCGTTGCTGCAACCGCCAAAGGAATGCGTTGTTCACATAACACTATCACCGTCAACAAACCGGAACTGTGGGGCAGATAAACCATAAGATGTCAAACAACATTTAGACTGCCTTGTTCACATGCGGGTGTTCAACCTCCTCCACCTGGTCAGCAAGCCTCCAACGGGTTCCACTTTATTATAAAGTTTAAAAATGGGTTTTGTTACAAATTTGTTTAAAACATTAATTCGAGGACCATGAACCTTATCCTAGGTGTCATTTCATGACTAGAGCGAGACCCAAAACAACCCCAGAATGCAACTTGTTCATCCTGAATTCAACCTGAGGAGGTTTGAGTGTTCTTGTAGGCTTTTAAGAAGGAATTTTGCTCATTGAAGTGCATTAAAGTGGTTTTGAAGTTCTGATATGCAGATTTTGGAGGTTAGAGGTTGTTTTGTTTTTAGTGTAACGGGAGCATTGGGAGTTGGATTTGGGAACCGTGATAGGCATTGGAAAGCTGGTTTAGAGAGAATCCTTATGATAATGATCAGAAGTGCCTGCATTCACGTTTAATCTGGTCAATTATCTGTTTAATCGATCTCCTTGGTTTCAATCCTAATAAAGTGGTCGCCCATCTTGAAAGCGGACCCAGAGACGTAGTCCATTTGGGACGAACTCCATAATCAATCTTGCTATCTGGTATCACTGTGTATTCACTATTTTCATTACTATTTTGCATCTTACTTATGTTTTATCAACTGTCGTAAAGTATTTCTTCTCAGGCAGTTCTCTTGGTTTTTGCACTTTTAGTTAACATTCTATTCATTAATGGCTAATCAATTCTACATTAGTTTTAACTTATGATCATTTCAGATCACACAAGGCTACGAAAATTAAGATAAAAGAGTTGGATTGCCTACACTTCACCACCAAATACTTCCATTCATATCATCCTAGACGAATTTCCAGACAACATTATCAAAGGATCGATCATAAGATGGGGTATTCATCATTGTCCAAAGCCGAAGATGAAAAGATAAAGAACTGGCACAATGTCAGAATGAAGACACATCTACTTCTAGAGGCCAGTTCACCCCATGATCCACTAGCTCAGGAGGAGGAGGAGGAGGAGGATATAACACCTTAATTTAGGAAACTATCTCCCAAGAAAAGCATAAGATATTCCTCGACAAATGAGAGCAAAAAGAAAATGGAAAGATGATCCCTTAAGCTTGGGAACTAGACAAGAAAAGCAAGAGAGAGTAGAAATAGAAGAAGAGGAGAGGAAAAACCAGTAGGATGAGTTTCTTAAAGAGAAACAAGAAGTATAAGAAGAAAGGAGGAAGATAGAAGAAGAGCAGTAGAGGTAGTCCCAGGAGGATAAAGCAACATATAGATTGGAAGCATAACATTTGACTCAAGATCTAGAAGAAGATAAGTTCAAGGAAGAATATACCATCTAGCCAATGGAGGAAGAACCAGGTATGCCAGGGGAGCATCCCCTCACAGGTGATCATATTCCATTTGGAGAGATGGGGATTACACCTCCACCAGCAGACCGAGCCATGGATGTATACAATATAACCTTTGATCAACTGAGGAAGAGTATCATACAACAAGGGCACAAGTACTTCCCACAGGATCCTCAAAATCTAGTATCAGTGTCTACAGAGAGGGTGATCACTTCCAACACTAGAAGAAATCCAAGGGAAATCATGGAGACAAATGTTGCATATGTTACAATGGCACAAGATAACTGAAAGTACTTATTGGGTGAGAATGCCATATTGAAAAGAGAATTGGTTGTGATGATACAAAAGGTAGAACATCTCACAGTAGAGAACTAGTGGTTGTCATCATAGAACTTCAGTACCATAGAATGGTAGTTGGAAATGCTAGAAGAGTTGGGACTAATGGAGGATACCATGGTACAAATATATGATGAGATGATACTTATACAACAGGTCATGGATCCTCTCATTGACATTCAAAATAATGCATAGGAAGTGGTGAAACTCCTGAATATATCAAACAGAGTATTTGACTAGGTGTAGGAGTGGACCACCAAATATCAGGATTCTTCGCAACATTTAGAAAGGAAGAATAAGATTACTGTAGAAATAGAAAAATTTTAGTTGAGACTCCACCTATAGAACTACTCACATATTGGAGCACAGTTGATTAACACTATGGCTTCCTACAATTGACTGCATAAGGGGTTTGAGTCTCTTACACACAAGCACAGGATGCCTACCATTAGATCTCTTGAAACAATTAGAGGCAAGGAGGTCGTCTTCCAGGAGATTAGAGAATATATTGAACAAATAAAGAAGGAAATAGAACAGGAAGGCTTGGAGGTAGCCAAAGACACTATTCAACAGTATGCCTTTGCACTAGTCAAAGCACACATGAAGCTTTCATGGCTATGGAATAATGTACAATCAAGCTCCAAAAGCATACTAATAGAGGCATTGGAGGTGAAGATGCGATACAAAGTGGACTTGCCAGATTGGATCAAAGACATCATAAAGGAGTTCAAAGCATGGAAGACTTACATCACAAGCGTACTCCATGAAGAAGAAAATGGTCTATCCATTTGATGAGTATTTTTCCTTTTAGTAGTGTTGTCTTATTAGGCCACCATCTCATTTGTATTTTGTTTTATGTAATAAATGTTATGTAATGAAGTTTGAGGGACACATGTGGAATATGAAAAGCCACACATTGGAATGTAATGAGTCATGCTAGAATGTGAACAGTCATAGAATTCAAAAGAGTCATGGGAAGCTTAAAGGTCATTGTGTTTGTTATAAATAACTCCTCATAACTCAAGCACGAGTATTTTGGGAGGCTTAGACTTGGCTTCTCTTGTACTACATAGGAGATAGATTATTCTTTGGAGAAGCAAGTTGCGGCTTCGTGTTCCACTATTGGATACATTTTTTCATTCATGTAACAATGTTCTAAGGATCTTACACTTATACTCAAAAGCTTAATGAGATGATATTCTTTCATACATGTATGATAGATATAGTTGGACTATTCTGGCTATGTTTATGGTATATGTTTCTTTATTTACATACTAGGTTAATGAACTAATTCTTTGCTTAGTTATGGTTGTTATTGAATGAATGTTGTTATGCTTTAATGATTTTGGTTTATTATGTGGACTAATCTGCAGGTACTCAACAATTGTTTCTCTCTATCCTCGGGTCCCCCTTTAGGATAATACTATTAATTTTATAATCGGTAGCTCATTTCCCTCACCATCCGAGCAAGTCTCCCTTGTATACCTTACATTGAGTGTCTCACAAAGCTCACATTCTTTTTGACCCAAAGAGGCATTTCATTCTCTTATGTTTGATTGTAACCAAGGAATATCATAGAAAACCATTTCAACGGTAGCCAGACCGTATAAATGGATGGGACTCATACACCGAATGATGTGAGGTCTAATTGGGAAATCACATCAAGGATATCCCCTTACAATGTTGGCGGCATCCAACACCATCAACAGGCTGCTGAAAAGGAATTCTCTTTAGATCATGGATATGGCTTGGGGATGACTATTGTAAGTAATTATGACTAAAATAGGTCTATATTTGGCTGGAAAATCAAAGTCCTACCTTCAATTGGTATTTTTCTTTATTTTAATGATATGTGTTAACTTAGAGTAGTGAACCTAATTTTGTTTTGTTTTGTTTTGTTTTTTTGTTTTGTTTTTGTTTTTTTTTTTTGTTTTTGTTTTTGTTTTTTTTGTGAAATTTTTGCATGACATTGAATGATGTTGCATTGTTGGGTAACAACGGTACATTTATTTGTGGAATGAAAATTATTGGATTGTCAAAGGTTTTGTTTTAATTTATGCCATAAATTTATGGGTAAAATGCTTGAAAAATTTATATCTGTAGTTTGGTGAATAATATGTGTGTAATGGTCTCATATTATAGTATGTAATGTGTTATAGACATTTTTGTGCCTTGCATCACTGAGCATGAAATGTCAATAATCAAGGGATCCAAAGTCCCTAAACATGTTGTTCCTACCCCTAGAGGAACAAGGCCAAGTGACCACAGCAATTCACAAAAGTTATTCACCTGAAAACACTCAAAACAAGGCAATTCTGGATCATGTCGACTGCTCCACTGAGCATCTGTGCTGAATGTCAACTGCTCCACTGTCTACCTGCGTTGAATGTCAACTGCAAAGAAGGCTACCTGTTCTGAGTGAGTTTGGACAAGTGGCAGAGTCATTCCTCAAGGTGTCAATGCCCAGGAAGCTTCCAAAATGACACTTAGATCAGGGAATTCGACTGGTGATGAGTAAGAGGTTCCAAATCTCCAAGTGGAAGCAAGAACCTCCAAGTGGACTCAAGAACTGAAGTGGGAGAGGACACTAGTCAGCTTCATACCAGCCTCAAGCTGACTCATCCTCTCTCCAATATCCCTATATATAGATCTCTCTCCATGAGGTCAAGAGAGGCTGGAATTTGGTATTTGCAAAGAATTGCTATTGGTTTGTGGCTAGAAACATTGGGTGTGTTATGCTTTGAAAGGAGCTAAAGAAGGAATTCCATTCTGCTGGGAAGGAGATGCTGGGTTGTAGCCCTATGGGTTGTATCTCTTCCTGAATCCTGTTACTTTCAATAAAGCTATCTTGATTCTTTCCTATATGCTGGTGTATTTTGTATGATTGCATTGGTATATTTGATTTACTTCTAATCCTGAATCATTTATGAATATGTGTATTTGTCTTTGTATTGTGTTCTTCTCTTGTTGCAAGTAGCTGTTCTCTTGTCACAGGTAGCTGTTCTCTTGTGATCTCGTGGGATTCAAGTAGCTGTTCTCTTGATCAAGCGAGGAGGCAAGTAGCTGTGGACACACAAAGAGAAGAGGATCTAGTTCGAGGGACAACCGGAAGACAACGGTAAGTCTTCCGATCTCCTCTCTTTCATATTTCATAAAGGAAGTAATCATGATAGCTGTATTCGTTTGTTGCTAAGGCGGTGTCACACCTTAGGTGGATAGGATCGTCCTAAATAGGCATTTTTCCCCACAACAAATTGGCGACTCCGCTGGGGAGGAACTTGTTTATTCATTTCATTTGTGTTTCCGTCATTTGTTTACTTCATAGACTTGACAGCAATTCTTGAACTGCATCTTTCCCGGATGCAAAGTAAAAGTTGCTGCTTTGATCCAGTATGTTGGACTTGTCTCTGATTTAAACTAGATCCACAAATGATTTGATTGATCCTTGTGATAGTCTTTAGTACCCTATCAAAGCATCCCTCTGTTTATACCTTGCTTGTGTTTCTGATTTGGCCTGAAACAGTTGATTTTTGAGCATTTTGTGACCCAGAAACCAAGGGAAACGAGAGTTTCTCTCTTCAACGCAGGCACTGTGAAGGCAGTCTGCATTTCAACGCAGGTCCTGAAGGGGCTACCTGCGCTGAATTTCAAACTGACAGTGTTGGACCTGCGCTGAACCAGTGTGGCCTTGAGCAACTGGGGTTCTTTGTCCTTTGTTGCCCTGGGGTTCTGTTTTTTACAGCCTTTAACCAGCATAGGTACTAGCCTGATAACCCTTTTCTTTGCCTGAATTCCGCCCCAATTTTTGCACAAAAAGATTGTGAACGTTTTTATGTGTTTGTGGCGTCATTTACAGTCTTCCTTTGCATGAGTAAAGTAGTCTTTCTGTAGCCTTTGATTCAGATCTGATTGAGAGTGATCTTAGAAGAGAGTTCATTGGCTGTTTGTTCAGATTGATTATAGTTTTTTACTTGTGCTTATTGGTTTGAATTTGTCTATTTCAAAGTATCAAAACGAGTCTTTATTTCGAAAATCACAAAGTGATTGTAATCTCTTCTACCCTTGTTGATTTCGAAGAAAGTGAACTTGTTTATTTTGATCATTGTAAAAGCAAATTCAAAGTTGTGCAAAAAGCTTTCTTTGTAGGCATTTATACTAAGAAAGTGAAAACAAACACCTGCATTGTGCATTTTGCATTTGATAAGTTTGCATGTTGGATTTAGGGAAAGTGCATTAGAGTGTGCTGATTGCTCTTTGAGAAAAGATAGTCTCTCTCTTTTCCCTTAGTAGCTAGGATTTTCAAAGTTGAAAGATTGTAAAGCTTGCTTATCATCTTAGACTGCATTTAGGAAGTTGTATTATACATCTCATGGTGAACCTTGAAAGGCAAACTTTAAAAAGATCAACCTAAAATAAACTGAATGAACCTAACAATGCTTTGTAACATAACACACAACATAGAGGTCTAGGCTAGAGACGTGTTCCGGCGTCGTTAAACATAGTGACTGTCGATCTCGAAGAAGGTGGGTGATTCCTCCAGAGAGTCGGTGGCGCTAATACGGATTGTGCTCCCACGTACCGTCGCGTATATATTGGGAGACCCCTATAGGCATATATCTTTTATCCTTAGGAAGTCGTGTCGGCCGCCCTACTGATCGCAATGCAGTGAACACAGCATTCACAAAGATCGACCACCCGTATCGTAAAAAGTATTCTGTGGTTTTGCGAAAAGTTTGGCACACCCTCTGCCTAGATCTCCAGAGCAGTTCCTTTTGGCCTTTTTCAGACTCTATAACAGAAAAATTCCATCCGAGCATTTGTCACTTCGGGCTCGTTAAAACATCGAAGGAGACTAGAGTCATCTTTAGCTTTTTCTCGACTCTTTAAAACTGAAAAAGCAAGTTGTGTCTAAAGCGTCTAATAAAATTCATTCAGTTCGGAAACACAAATTTCCCATTTTAATATTTTGGTTGATCGAGTAATCCGCAATCGTGGAAGAAAGTCAATTGAAACCCCGTCGTTCGCGGAGACTTACGAGTCAACCGTCTTTGTCTCCGGAATCGAAAACAGTACGGACAAAGCGAACTCGTTTAACCGGTTCAAAATCTCCTATAAAAGTTAGAACTAGTGTTCCAACTACATCTGAGATTCCGGTTACTCCCAACATTTCTGGAAACCCTGCCTCTATAGAATAAGTTCAACAGCCACAGAAGGACGGTAATACTGATCCTAGTCTGGGGGCAAATACTTGTATAACTGAACCAGTTCCATCTGTAACCGGTCCAGAGAGTTTTGTTCCTCAAACAACTGTCGTTGTCGAAACAACCCCTTCTTCGGCACCAGAAATATTTTACGGACCTGACGGTCTTCCTCTTCCACCGGGTTTGATTGCGATAGAGGAAATTGCGGAGGATCCGCAAGCAAGTACTCCAACTCATTTTGGAGTCGGGATTACTCTATTTCCTTCATCAGAAGTTAATCCACCACAAGTGGAAGTTCCTGTAAAATCGCTAGGCAATCTATTGGATAGACTTAAAATGTCTGAACAACCGTCAACATCTAGGACTGTGTCAAATGACACAGCGACAGCAGAAGCCCCTGCCGTCTCTCCAACAATGTTTGCCGGCATACCATCTGTCCCAACTAGCTCACAACCGCTAGAAGGAGTCCACCAAGGGACTATTTCGACAGTGTGGTCTGTTCCAGTTTGTTCATCCGGAGTAATATCCGGCAACTCTTATGTTGAGACTCACCAAATTGATCCATTTGGAGGTCAAATTGGGCAATCCAGTCCCCAAGGACAATCAATCCCCTTGAGTTCCGGATTGCTACCGTATGGGGGGCAGTATGCCCTTTCATTACCCCCTCTGGGAGGGTACCCATACGGGAGTTCACAACAGTATTCAGGTTATACTGGAATTACATCAAGTGGTTGGGTACCTATGCTACCTCAACAACCAAGGGTTGTATATTCTATGCAACAGTGTGTACCTATGACGAACATCCCAACCACACCGGCCATTGTAACAGTGTCACAAGTTCAAGCAAAGCCTGTTGCATGTCAACCTCAGATTTCTTAGGTTGTAATGCAACAGCCCCTTGAACATGGGTCACAACTACAATTGCCAACTGGTGGGGCGACACAGGTCCAAACGGGTACAATTACCCCACATCTTGGTCCAACGGTTAGCATAGCACAACAGAACACGGCTTCACAACCGTGGCTAGTGCAATACCAACAACCACAATTCCAGCAGGTATACCAAGGTTCTGAGCAGCAGATCTTTGCGAACAGTGGACAACCGTATATACAAAACGGTCAAAACCAACCACTTTACAGTGGTCAAGTCCACCAACCGTATCAGTCATACCAACATCAATTACATTATGCTGGTATGCAAAGGCCCACTGCTCAAGCGATTCCATCGTACCCTGGTTATGCTTCGCCTAACCTGAATCAACAGTTACCATTCGTGGCGACTTTAGAGTTACCCGATTTACACCGGTTAACCAACGATCTGATTGCTTATGCCCCTTGGTGGCCAGCGATTCCTCACAAACTTCCATCTGACATTCCTAAATTCAATGGAAATCCAGGTGAAGACCCATCGAATCACGTGATGACTTTTCATCTGTGGTGTTCGTCCAACACCCTGAATGACGATTCGATAAGGCTTCGCCTTTTCCAGAGGACATTGACAGGTCCAGCGGCTAAATGGTATATTGAATTACCTAGAGCCTCTTTCGACAATTTTAGCTCCCTAGCCACGACTTTCTTAACCCATTTTCAATTACCGATTGTTGGAAATGATACTGAGAGGGGGGGGGGGGGGGTGAATCAGTATTATCAGATCAATAAAACTTTTCCAATTTTCATGCTCAGAAACATATACGCGACTTCAGTTAAGTGAACCCGCGTGTACACACGACTGTGTCTAAAGCAACTAGCATATATTCAGAGATCTTATGATTCAGTTAGTTTATCTTCAGTAAATGCATCAGAACATTATTAACCATATTAACAGTAAACAGGTGCAGTATAACAGAGCAGATCATCACACATAAGGCACACACATGAACACCATGATATAAGGTGGAAACCCAATGTGGGTGAAAACCACCTGCTGCAATTTGTTTTTATCTTCCTTTAATAAGAAACTTCTTTTACAATGTACTGGTGCAGTCCTTTACCAGTACGCAGGCTACAACCTGCAGAGGGCTACAACCCTCTCTCGTTTTCCAACTACTTTTGGAAGGGAGCTACAACCCCCTCAGCTCTTGTACTAGCCGATCCATTTACTAGTACGTAGGTGCTGACCCTACAACCTGCTTTCCTTCAGGGACCACGTTTCATTAATTTTCAGACTGGATCCAAGAGTACAAAACAAACATTACCACAATACAATCATCAACTTATACTTGCATCATAATTCATTAAACAACCCAATACTGAATCATTGAAACCCTGTCATCAAGAACACAGAACCCAAACCAGAGCCCAGAACTCTGCAACAACCACCAGAATCAGCAGCAACCTGAAATATCAAATCTTATTATGCATACGCTACTTCACTGTACCAAAACCGCGTGTATACGCGCTTTCACCAAAGGCAACCCGCGTGCAGATCTAGAAATAGTTTCTTATGCCTTCGCTGTCAGATCCGACCCTTGCCAAGCGTCCCGAACAGATAAACAGTAATACCAGATCTTCTCACTTCGTCAGACACACAATGCTTGCCCTCACTTGCCTAATGATCTTCTCCTTATATAGCCTTAGGCCTTGTTCAATACCAAGAGCCAAAACCATAGAAATCCAATACCATCATCTTCAAAACTAGGGATCGACACGCCCGTCGAGACACCATGGTCTGAAACCATAGGCACAACTTCCAAGGACTAACCGCCCCAGACCAAAGGTACTTTTTCACATACACGCGCTTTTACTGAAGCCAACCAGCGTGTACACACGACTTGATATATAGAGAACCTGCGTATACGCGACTTGGTATATAGTGAGCCTGCTTGTATACGTGACTTGGGCTTAACGAACATGCGTGTATGAACTTTCTTGGCATGCTGTACTAAGATCTGTCCTCTGATTAAGTTGCCATTACCTGTACCAACCTCTGAGTGAGTTGCCATCAAGGACAACACTTGAATCATAATGCCAACAATCTCCCCCTTTGGACTTGATGGCAACCACCACACCAAGTCACTCTCCCCCTTTGACATCAAGGGCAAAGGGCGGACCAAGATATTCTCTTCTTTGGTATACCTTTTACTGTCCATACTGTTGTTCATACTCCCGCTGAGTACATGCTGAAGTTTCTGATTTGGCTCCCCCTTTGTATATGCCAAGTTGTATCAATCCATCCATGCTCCCCCTGAGCAGATGCAGGTTCTAAGACCAGCCATTCAGATCTGTACCATAAGCATCAGCCTGCAATACTATTCCTTTGATCAAACAGCAACTTCTAACCATAATGCCAAAAATGAATTATTTGAAGTATATGCTCCCCCTCAGTGTGAGCCAACCATGACTGAACCATTTCCTGAGTCTGTTCTGCTCCCCCTGAGCCTGAGCCAACCATGACTGAACCTGGGTCTGTTCTGCTGCCCTTTCTTCATATACGCGACTTTGCAGCCTGTAACTCGCGTATATACGCGACTTGTCTTCATTATATCAGCGTATGCAGGATGGAATACTGAATTTCATCACTTTCAGATTCTCCTGTGTCTGTTATGTCAGCTGTCTGAATTATGCCACACCTTTCTGTCTCTGTCTTCTGCAACTGTGATGATGTATGGTCCTCTTGTCTTGAATTTTGAAATCTGCTCCTGCATTCCCTTGCTTTATGCCCATAGTTGTTGCATGTATAACACCTTACATTTTTCATGTTCCTTCTATCACAATCAATTGCCTTGTGTCCATATGCATTGCAGGCAAAGCAATATCCTCTGAAATACCTGGGATGCGATGATCTTTCTTGAACCATTCTACTTCTACATCTGGCTGCAACATGTCCAAGATTATGACATACATAACATTCAACATTATTCAGTGGAGGAAATAATCGTCTATCACGTCCATAGTTAGGAGTAAAGGATCTTCCTTGAGGAATTTCTTTCCTTGGTTGTTCCTTGTTGAGCATTTCAGATTTCTCATTAGAGTTTCTTGCCTCACCTTGTGAACTAGATTCACCTTCAACATATTCATGAAAACCAAGACCAGTCTTGATAGCAGGAGACCTTTGACTATTAAGAATATCATCCAAGACTTTAGTACTATCTTGAAATCGTAAAAGCTTATCCTTTTCTTCTATTTTACCTTTCAAGATATTTACCTCAACTTGATGTTGTTCTTCCTTTTTCAGATATTTATTCCTTAGGTCTTCTTCAGCTTTTCTTCCTTCTTCCATTTGTCGTTTTAGTTTGGTCACTTCATGTTCTTGATCTTCAAGATCTTCTCTGTTCTGTTCTCTTGATTTTTTAAGATCTTCTTTTAGAGAGAGGATCTTTGATTCAAGTCTCTGAATAGTTGTACTCTGATCCTTTACTATATCCTGCAATTGCTCCCTTACCCTGATTTCTGTCTCCAATTGTTCTTTTAATTTGGCAACTTCTTCAGTTTCTGCATTCTTCTCTTCATGTGCCATGAGACTTTTAATATCTTCGCTATTATTGGATGAAACATTCTTCTTCTTATGTGCCATGAGACTTCTAATATCTTCACTATCATTGAATGAACTTTTAATATGGGTATAATAGCTTCTACCATCTTCTTCAGATATCTTTCCTTTGTTATGAGGACATCTAGCAGCATAGTGACCAACTCTACCACATAGAAAACATTTGAAAGGTAGCTTACCTTTGAACCGTCCAGTTCCCCGTTCAAGATTCTTGACAAAATTTACCTCATCTTCTTCCTCTGACACTTCGAAGGCGGCCTCTGGTGGTACCTCTTGTCTCATTTCAAAAGCAGTTAAGATCCCGTGAAGCTGTGACATGGTGATTTTCTGCACATTCTCCTTTTCTTCTATGGCAGATACTTTAGAATCAAATTTAGTAGACAGAGATCTCAAAACCTTTTCAACTAGGACAACTTCCTCAAATTCTTCACCCAGATCCCTCATACAATTCACAATCTCATCCATACGCAGGAAATAATTAGCTATGCTTTCATTACTATGCATCTTAAGAGTTTCATACCGGATTCTGAGAGTTTGAAGCTTTGCTCTTTTTACCTGATCATCTCCTTCGTAGCTTGTAACGATTTTGTCCCATATTTCCTTAGCTGATTTGAAATGCATGATCTTCATAAATTCTGATTGAGTCAAACTACTCAATACGACAGTAACAGCTTTGGCATTGAGCTCATATTGCTTTTTCTCTACTGGATCTGTAGGAGTTGCTGATGGGAATTTGTATCCTCCTTCTACGATTCCCCAAACTTCTGCTCCAAGTGATTGTAGATATGCAGTGGTTCTTATCTTCCAGTGAGTAAAATTGTTCCCGTCAAAGACTGGTGGCCTGATGTGTGCCTCTCTTTCTGGATTAGCCATTCTGATGGATCTTTTCCTTCAAGAGATCAAGCTTCCTCTAAAGGACCTGCTCCGATACCAATTGTTGGAAATAATACTGAGAGGGGGGGGTGAATCAGTATTATCAGATCAATAAAACTTTTCCAATTTTCATGCTCAGAAACATATACGCGACTTCAGTTAAGTGAACCCGCGTGTACACGCGACTGTGTCTAAAGCAACTAGCGTATATTCAGAGATCTTATGATTCAGTTAGCTTATCTTCAGTAAATGCATCAGAAAATTATTAACCATATTAACAGTAAACAGGTGCAGTATAACAGAGCAGATCATCACACATAAGGCACACACATGAACACCATGATATAAGGTGGAAACCCAATGTGGGTGAAAACCACCTGCTGCAATTTGTTTCTATCTTCCTTTAATAAGAAACTTCTTTTACAATGTACTGGTGTAGTCCTTTACCAGTACGTAGGCTACAACCTGCAGAGGGCTACAACCCTCTCTCGTTTTCCAACTACTTTTGGAAGGGATCTACAACCCCCTCAGCTCTTGTACTAGCCGATCCATTTACTAGTACGTAGGTGCTGACCCTACAACCTGCTTTCCTTCAGGGACCACGTTTCATTAATTTTCAGACTGGATCCAAGAGTACAAAACAAACATTACCACAATACAATCATCAACTTATACTTGCATCATAATTCATTAAACGACCCAATACTGAATCACTGAAACCCTGTCATCAAGAACACAGAACCCAAACCAGAGCCCAGAACTCTGCAACAACCACCAGAATCAGCAGCAACCTAAAATATCAAATCTTATTATGCATACGCTACTTCACTGTACCAAAACCGCGTGTATACGCGCTTTCACCAAAGGCAACCCGCGTGCAGATCTAGAAATAGTTTCTTATGCCTTCGCTGTCAGATCCGACCCTTGCCAAGCGTCCTGAACAGATAAACAGTAATACCAGATCTTCTCACTTCGTCAGACACACAATGCTTGCCCTCACTTGCCTAATGATCTTCTCCTTATATAGCCTTAGGCCTTGTTCAATACCAAGAGCCAAAACCATAGAAATCCAATACCATCATCTTCAAAACTAGGGATCGACACGCCCGTCGAGACACCATGGTCCAAAACCATAGGCACAACTTCCAAGGACTAACCGCCACGGACCAAAGGTACTTTTTCACATACACGCGATTTTACTGAAGCCAACCAGCGTGTACACGCGACTTGATATATAGAGAACCTGTGTATACGCGACTTGGTATATAGTGAGCCTGCTTGTATACGCGACTTGGGCTTAACGAACATGCGTGTATGAACTTTCTTGGCATGCTGTACTAAGATCTGTCCTCTGATTAAGTTGCCATTACCTGTACCAACCTCTAAGCACCTGTACCAACCTCTGAGTGAGTTGCCATCAAGGACAACACTTGAATCATAATGCCAACACCGATAAGGTATGAAACGAGGACAGAAATATTAACCAACTTCAAGCAGACAACTGCCACTCATATATCTGATCATATACACGAGTGGCGTCGTCGTCGTAGGATGGTGAAAACATATGTTCCCAATCAGCTGTTAGCTGAATGGTTTATACAATCGCTACTTCCTGCTATAACGGAAGATGTGGCGAAGGGGGGAGTCGTAACTGAGGAGCAAGTTATTGCTCGTGCACAATATCTAGACTTAGTATATACTCAGTCTGGCACGCTCTACGACAAGATACCTGACGCCCATAGACCGGAATTTTCAATTCCTCGTCCTCCAAAATCCAATAGTGACTCTCATGCAGGTGATGGCGTGATTGGCACGGCAAATGCGAAATCGATAAAGGCTTCGTCTAAGAAAGCCCGTAAGAATTCGGATCAAAATGCAAAAGAAGAAATTCTTGCTTCGGAAATAAATGCCGTATCAGCAGATAAGGGCAAAGAAACCAATCAACCAGGAAGCAAGAAGAAGCAAAACAAAGGGAAGAAGAGGAAACAGGGTGAGTCATCTCCTGGAAGAAATTATTCAAACCCTCCTGGGAAAGGGAAACCAAATTATCCATGTCAAATATGTGATGAAGAGGATCATTACACAAAGAATTGTCCATTCAAAGCTGAATTAAAGAGGTTCTTTAAAAGTTCCCAAACCTCAGCTGTGTTAACTGATCCATTTCCCAACCCAGGTCAAAATATGGTTGATAGTGGAAATGCTTCCCCGTCTCAAGTACTTATGTTGTCGGTTTCAAAACAGCAGAATGATGCTTTGATTTCGACAAGGAACAAAGATTACGGGAATCCTCAGCTGTCGAACGACAAAGGTAAAGATCAACCAAGTGGTTCGACAACAACTTCGACAGAAGTTGTACCGCCCATCATTCCTGAATTAACAATAAAACCGCCAAAGGGAGTAGTACACAAGTCGACGTTTAATCCTCGCGCCAGGGCGGCGCAGCATTATAACATAGTGGAAGATTTGGCCCAATCGCCATCCGCTATGTCGACTCTTGAAGTATTACAAAATTGCCCATCCCAAAGGCAGGCTTTGTTATCGGCTATTGGTGGGGTTGATCCTAAGGATTCCAATCTTGTATCCTTTGATCACAAAGGATACGATCCTCAGTTACCAGCTCAACTAGCTTTCCTTATTCAAGTGAAAGCCCTCAACAAAACTGTTCACCGAACAATTAATGATGAGGGAGCATCTACATGTATCATGTCGATGAGTTGCTGGAAAACTTTAGGATCTCCAACCTTGTCGCGATCTTCGACAACATTAAAAGCTTTTGACGGAAGGACTTATACCCCGTACGGTATCCTTAATAACTTGAAGGTTGAACTGGGAGGAAAAACGGTAGAAATTGATGTTGAGGTCATCGATGGAAATCTTGACTACAACATCCTACTGGGTAGACCATGGATTTATGCCATGGCAGCTGTTGTGTCGACTTATTTTAGGAAGATCGCATTCCCGTTTGAAGGAGGGATTACGGTCGTCGACCAACAAAACTTCCTCCCTAATAGTTCACAAGTTACAGGAAGCATTCCCATGATCCATGAGAGCAACCATTCGCTTCAAGATATCGGAGTAGGATTATTGAAAGACCCCACATTGATGGGAACTTTCGCGCTACCACCTCCTATTTACATAGGAAATATACCGTTTGTAGCAACCTGCAACATGATATCTTCCACGAAGGTCGCAAAAGACAAAGTCGACATGGATCATGCAATTGTTTTTCCCCCAAGCCCTTTAGAAATATTGTAGCAATCAATGTTTCAAGCATGGGAGGCGAACCCAAATCAACGCTCGTCAAGCGTTTGGGTAGATAGGTCTAAAGAATATGGTACCCCATTGGATCCTTGGTCGAAAGTACATGGGACTGACGAAGGAATCTTACAATCAATGTTGATTGAGGGGGCACCATGGAATGATCACCACCATCGTTCCCTTCTTCCTGAATATGAAGAAGATACTCAACGTGACCTTTATCACCCTTCAGTTTTTGAATTCCTAACAAATACTGTAAATACGGTGGATTCCGAGCGAAACTTATCCAATATTGAAGAGACTATAGCCATAAATATCTCGACTAAAACAAATGTTGTAGAGAATATTCATGTAGGCAAAGGTTGTTCCCCTTCAGAACTGGAAATATATAACGCTCTTTTTCATGAATTCAGAGATGTCTTTGCTTGGTCATATGATGAAATGCTAGGCATAGACTCGAGTATCGTTGAACATGAAATTAAAATGTATCATGATGTCAAACCAGTAAGACAACGGCTTCGGCAGGTGCACCCCAAGAAAGCCACTGCCATTAAGGCGGAAGTTGAAAAACTTCTCCATGCTGGATTCATCTACCCGGTTCCTCTAACCGATTGGGTATCGAATATTGTCCCTGTTATGAAGAAACAAGGGACGATTAGAGTGTGTGTCGATTATAGGGATGTAAACCAAGCTTGTCCGAAGGACAACTACCCTACACCCTTCATCGACCAGATAATTGATGAATGCGCCGGATGTGAAATCTTTTCATTTATGGATGGATTTTCCGGCTATAATCAAATAAATATCCACCCACAGGACCAGTCAAAGACTGCATTTATTTGTCCGTGGGGCACATTCGCTTATCGAAAATTACCCTTTGGTTTAAAGAACGCAGGGGCGACGTTTCAGAGGGCAATGAATTATGCCTTCCATGACATCAAGAACATTGTTCAACCTTATCTCGATGACCTTCCGGCTCATTCGCGAAAGCGGACTGATCATCCGCAGCATTTAAGAGCGATATTTCTACGTTGCCAACACTACAAGATAAGACTCAATCCACACAAATGTGTGTTTTGCGTCGGTTCTGGTCGTTTACTTGACTTTGTAGTCTCTAAGGATGGGATTCGTCTCGACCCCTGCAAGGTTCAGGCAATCATTAATTTGCCTCCACCTTCAAATTTGCTTCAGATTCAGAAACTCCAAGGGAAAGCAAACTTTCTGAGGAGGTTCATTCCAAATTACGCATAACTTGCTAAAGGTTACACTCGTCTTTTGAAAAAGGATGTACCTTTCGTCTGGGACCAGGTGGCGCAAGCTTCCTTTGATGCTCTGAAAGATTGTCTAGTAAAAGCATCATTAATGTACGCCCCGGACTATCAAAGAGATTTTAACATGTATCTGACTGCAGCAGATACGACCATTGCGATGGTTTTAGTTCAAGAAGTCGATGGAATTGAACATCCTATATATTATTTAAGTAAAAACTTAAATGATACAGAAAGTAAATATTCTTATGTTGAAAAACTAGCGCTTGCAGCTGTTCAAGCGATTCAAAGGTTTCGACATTATGTCCTCTTTCGGAAAACTACCATTTTATCATATTGCAACCCCATGACTTATATACTGTCACGACAGTTGCTGGGGGGCAAATATTCAAAATGGATAGCGATCCTTCAAGAGTTTGATCTGGAATTTGTAAAGTCCAAATCAAAGAAAGCTCTAGTTTTCGCAGAATTATTGTGCGATCTCCCATCGTCGTCCAACGATGAAACATCAGAAGAGTCAATCGTGGACGAAAGTTTGTTTCTGATATCTACAAACGATGAATGGTATGGAGATATCATAGTTTATCTCCAAACCCAAAAATTCAGGCCTAACACCTCTCACTCTGAACAGAAACGTATACGATACCAAGCAAAAGACTACATGATCGTCGGTGATACACTTTACCGTCGTGGTATCGATACAGTTCTGAGGAGGTGCCTTACCCATGAGGAGGCCGAGAAAGCCCTGAATGAGTGTCATTCAGGCGCGTGTGAGGGGCATCAATCTGGATATGCAACAGCACAAAAAATCTTACGAGCAGGATACTTCTGGCCAACCATGTTCAAAGATTGCATAATCGCAGTCAGAAGTTGCCATGCTTGTCAAATTTTTGATAGCAAAACCAGAAGACCGCCCGCACCTTTACAGCCAATAGTTGCTGTTGGGCCTTTCGCCAAATGGGGCATCGATTTCATGCAATGTAACCCCACCTCGACCGGGGGGCATGGGTATATTATAGTCGCTGTTGACTATTTTACCAAATGGGCCGAGGCGATGCCTACATTGGATAACACTGGTGAAACAGTTGCCCTTTTCTTTTTCAATCATGTAGTCGCCAGGTTCGGCGTACCACAGGCTATAGTGACAGATCATGGATCTCATTTTCGCAATCACATGATGGTTGAACTAGCTGCCAAGCTAGGGCTATCTCACGACAGCTCTACCCCGTATTATCCGCAAGCCAATGGACAAGTTGAAGCAATCAACAAGGTCCTGAAGCGTATGTTGCAAAGGATGATCGGGGTTCATAAAAGAAGGTGGCACCTAATCCTGTACTCAGCCTTGTGGGCTTACCGAACATCGGTAAAGAACGCGACCGGGTTCACACCTTTCCAACTGGTGTATGGCCTGGAAGCAGTCTTGCCAATCTAGTGCGAAATTTCGTCGCTTAAACTCGCAATTGATCTCCTCCCTGGAACTTCGGAAGAAGAGGCTCGTTTCTTGGAATTAATCCAGTTGGATGAAACCCGTCGTGACGCCGCTTTGGCTAACGAAGCCCATAAGAAATGAGTCAAGGCGCAGTTCGACAAAAATGTCAAACCCCGCGTCTTCTCAGAAGGTGATTTGGTCTTGCTTTATGACCAAGAATCCGATAAATTGGGAGCAGGTAAATTCAAATCCTTATGGATGGGCCCCTATATTGTTAAAAGGGTGTTAGCAAAAGGAGCCTACGAGTTAATGGATTATGACAGAATTCCACTGGCGCAGCCCCGCAACGGGTTGTACCTCAAGCGTTACTATGCTTAAATAGTAACCTGCATGCTTTTGTTGTATTTTGTTTTCACTAAAGTATTTGTTCTGGTCGAGTGATCCACCTTTTTCATTTGTTGCAGATGTCGAACCTTCTGGAGACATGTGTTGGATATGCCGACGGAGCGAGTCGTCGTTCGCGGAACCTATCCTCCGCAGCCTGGGCCATTTTTTATCCAAGAGGCGAGTTAGTAAGTTTCAGAGGTGTATGTATTGGGAAATCAACGAATAACATCGCTGAGTATAGCGCATTGATAGAACTACTCTCTGATGCCATCACACGTGGCATACGCCGACTAATTGTCAGGCTAGACTCACAGCTCGTAATACTACAACTCAATGGTATATATTCCGTTCGCAACCCAGCTATTTATCGCATGTTCCTAAGGGTTAAGATTTTGGAAAGACAACTTGATTCAATTCAATACCAGCATATTTCCAGAAACTTAAACACATTAACCGACTCATTAGAAAATTATGTGTTAGATAGACATTTACGACATTTGTAAAAAAGATACATCATCAATGATTGTACATATGGATCATATAACTCAACCAGAATAAAACTCAAAAATCAAAATATATATAAGCTGTTTATCGTTCATACATAATGTTCTGCAACCAAGACAAAATCAGTCATATGACCCAAAAACTCAAAAGTGCTAGGGGGCACCCTAGCCTAGTGGTGCTCATGATAGCACGTCACGGCCTGTGCAATCATGCGCAAGAGACGAGTCCATCGTCTAGGCACACCAGTAGTATGCTGCTGCAGCTGTAAAGGTAACTCATCGATCCGTACATCCGGAATACCAAGAGTAAGGCTCTCAACCTGCTCCTGCACAGCTGTAAGGGTCTCAGCATCATCAAGGTCGCGAAGAATAACTCTCCCAGCAGGCTCCACTGTCGGGGCAGCGACTGGCGGTCTCGGACGAACTGCTGGACGAACAGGACCAACATCTGCATGCACCCAAGAGTTTGATTAAAAGTCTTGATAGAATAAATCACAGCAACATTATGAATAAAAACGGTAAACAGTGATATGGTCAAAGATTTTACCAATAGCACCCCACTGTTCGCCATCCGGTAACACCAAATTCGGATCACCTCGGAAATCCATACCCACATATGGATACTCAGAAAAGACCATCTCCTGGCGCTCGAACCACCTGAAGAAGGCATCAGTGAAAGTAATCTGAGGTTGACCAGCATGCCTAGACATGTGATCGACCCACCTCTGCATGCGTGGCTCGGTCGGAGAAGGCAAGTCGAGTACAATATACTGAGGTTGCATCAGTGGTATTTTCTCCAAGGCGAAGGCAGTCAGAATAGAACCAAATCCAAAGTTCTTCAGCTTCCCGTCCTTTACCTTGGTCAACTGACTTTTCATCTGAAAAAGTACTGCATCACACCAGTTGAATACTTTCGGTTGGAGACACTCCAAGGCGTGTTGCACATAAGATCTGTTGGCAACATGTAGAGCTGCGCTACCGGCCATCCTACCAATGGTATACAGAATGGACCTGAGAGACCTGTCAGTAATCTCACGGATAACAACCTTGCCGTCTCTGCTCGGCTGGGAACCTTCCCTGCAATACTGGCGGACATAATCTCTCACGGAGTCAGTCCCCCGGGCCGAACCTGACAATGAAATGGGGGCACCCCGCCTTGACAGTCCGGTCAAGAAGTAAATGTCCTCTATGGTCAAGGTGATGGATTTTCCCCTAATCTGGAATACTTGGTTAATGGGATCCCAAGCATCAAGCATATACTGCAGTAGAGAGATCTGTGCTCTCATGCTAGAGATACGGAAAAACTTCAGCAGGCCATAGTTCCGCAGCGCGTTCACCGTGATAGGGTCATGGAGGGCAATCATGTCCTCCTCTTCATGTTCTCGTTCTCGCCATGTAAGGGACATTTTGTTCAAAGATCCCTGCAAAACAAACAAGAGAAGGAATAAGTTCCTGAGTTTGATGAGAAACTAGGCGAAATTTAATCAAAAAAGGTGCTGGAAACTCATTTTTTTGAGCCCAACGCAGGCAGGCAGTGTCCTACCTGCGTTGAAGGTCATGCTGCCTTAAGGCAGCTTGACACTCAACGCAGGTTTCGAATGGGCAACCTGCGCTGAAGTTAGGGCACCCTGGAAAAATCCCTGAGGCTCAGAAAGACTGGAAAACAGGCACAGAATGAAGAAAGGAAACCATGAAAAGAAAGAGCTAAGGTTTAGCTCCTACCTGGTCCAGACGACGCCGAGAATCGTCCACAGAATCTCCTGAAATCAGCTGGTGAAAATCAAGGGGGAAGAGGCACCTCCAAAGCTCCAACAAACCAAATGCAAATGAAATGGTAAAATGAGAGGTAAAAACACTTTTTAATAGCTTTTGACGTAGTTCAAAGAAAGATATTAGGGTTTTCATCTCATGATTATGTATTTCTAACTAAGTTTGATGCAGCAATTGAAAATACAGTACTATTTTTGGAAAGAGAAAAGCTAGTAATGGTAAAAAATCAAAATTTGACCATATAATCGAGCAGTTTTAGCATAAAGTTCATGCTCGTTAAAAAATAAATGCAAGATCCGAGCAGTTTTAACGCGGTCTTCATGCTCGTTAAAAAATAAATATAAGCAGTGAGCAATGTTTCCTCCAGAGTTTAAGCTCATTTTTAAATAAAAAATGAACCTACCCCGGTAAATAACCGCTGTGATCGTAAATTTATCAGCCATAAAAAGCCTTGGTCGTGTTTGCACCTGCCACCTCCACTTTCATTTGGCCGATCGTTCACCTCCATATGATTGTTTACCCATTTTGAGGAACAGCTGCGAAGAGTGATTTCACCTAGCCATCCTTGTGACACTGCCGTGATTGGAAAATTCCAACCTGTACCTGGAATCAGTTGCTATCCCTGTTTATCACTCGTTCCTCAAAAGACGAGTCTTCTTTAAGCTCTTTTCAACTAACTCGTAAAATATGAAAAGATTGCCGAGTTTTGGCCTTCCAGCTCGTTAAAGGACCGGAAGAGCTATCCCTCCTCTAGATTTTAATCTTTTTGGACCTGAGGGATTATTGCACAAAAAGGTCGAGCACTTGTTTTATTCGGCTCGTTAAAGTTATCGAAAACTCATCCCTTCTGTATTGTTTTATACTTTTTCGGACTTAAGGGATTAGATGACGAAAAAGGAATTTTGGATTTGACTTTATGTACCTTTTCAGAATCTCTAAAAATGAAAAGGACCGAGTTATCCTTGTCGTTATACTCGTTAAAATTATTAAATAGCGACAAACTTGTCTTTAGACGAGAACGAGTTTCACTATCGCTAGGCTCGTTAAAACATAGCGATGGGCTTGCCCGAAGGGCAGGTGATAGAACAAGCATATGTTATCCTCCTCAAGCTTGACAAAAATAAAGAGGTACTGGTCAGCAATGACTGGGGAAAAATTGGGAAAGATCAAGAAAACTTTGATGGTAGCAGGTCGCTCTTGAACATGACACTTTTCCTCCGTATCAATTCGGGTTGGGTTGTTTTATTCACCGGTCACATCACCATGGTCTTGCCATACCATCCATATTTGGGGTAATGCTACCAATCCATCGCATCAGTGTCGCCATATGTTCAAGAGAAGTCATTCAGAAAGAGTCAACCGGGTCCCATCCACTGCCATACATTATCCTTCATCCATTCATGACCACCACCCTGAATCATATGTCACAGATTGTTTTCACCTCCATTAAAATCATTAGCTCCGTTCCGTGTCACTGATGTGGGATTCATTAAGGCCCTCCTTTGACGGATCGCTCCTTGTCGACATCAGCTCATTATCCAAGGAGTTGATCTAGGAACAAACCCTTCAGTACTTTGAAGCTTGCATGCCTCAATGGCAAGTTTCTCACTTCCGGCGACAGGTATACATCAATGACCTTCGACCAGAAGATTTTGCGTGGTGTTCGACGCCAAGTCCTTTATTCACACCACATGAATTGTACTGCAGTACCTTGAGGGTCATTATCATTATCGGTGATTCCTCTCGCGCTTGTTAACAGTTTACATCATTGGCCGGTAATCAAGCGATGTCTTTCCATGTTCGACTTCAGCGCAATTCTCACATGGATCGACTTGTACTTAGAGTGAAGATCGAACAAGTTTGAAGACCCCGGATCTAGTTTCATCCATCCGGGCTGCGATATATATTCAGGAAAAATAAAGACATTTGACATGTACATCATTGTAGCAGATGATCATCCTACTCAAAGGATGATAATTTTCACCAAAATTATCAGTCTACCATCAGACGATCGTCTGTTCTATGTACAAAAATGAATTTATAAAGCTGAGCATGGGAATGCCCGCCTCAGCTAGATCATGAAAGCAGTATGAATCATAATGTATTGTATTGTATTTTATTACAGGTCTCCTCCCAGCAGATGGATGAACTTCGGACCCTCCTGGATAAAGCATTTCACCCGATAAACGGCCTCATACTTTAGGGGGAAACTGTTATAGACATTTTTGTGCCTTGCATCACTGAGCATGAAATGTCAATAATCAAGGGATCCAAAGTCCCTAAACATGTTGTTCCTACCCCTAGAGGAATAAGGCCAAGTGACCACAGCAATTCACAAAAGTTCTCCACCTGAAAACACTCAAAACAAGGCAATTCTGGATCATGTCGACTGCTCCACTGAGCATCTGCGCTGAATGTCAACTGCTCCAATGTCTACCTGCGTTGAATGTCAACTGCAAAGAAGGCTACCTGCGCTGAGCGAGTTTGGACAAGTGGCAGAGTCATTCCTCAAGGTGTCAATGCCCAGGAAGCTTCCAAAATGACACTTGGATCAGGGAATTCGACTGGTGATGAGTAAGAGGTTCCAAATCTCCAAGTGGAAGCAAGAACCTCCAAGTGGACTCAAGAACTGAAGTGGGAGAGGACACTAGTCAGCTTCATACCAGCCTCAAGCTGACTCATCCTCTCTCCAATATCCCTATATATAGATCTCTCTCCATGAGGTCAAGAGAGGCTGGAATTTGGCATTTGCAAAGAATTGATGTTGGTTTGTGGCTAGAAACATTGGGTGTGTTATGCTTTGAAAGGAGCTGAAGAAGGAATTCCATTCTACTGGGAAGGAGATGCTGGGTTGGAGCCCTATGGGTTGTATCTCTTCCTGAATCATGTTACTTTCAATAAAGCTATCTTGATTCTTTCCTATATGCTGGTGTATTTTGTATGATTGCATTGGTATATTTGATTTACTTCTAATCCTGAATCATTTATGAATATGTGTATTTGTCTTTGTATTGTGTTCTTCTCTTGTTGCAAGTAGCTGTTCTCTTGTCACAGGTAGCTGTTCTCTTGTGATCTCATGGGATTCAAGTAGTTGTTCTCTTGATCAAGCGAGGAGGCAAGTAGCTGTGGACACACAAAGAGAAGAGGATCTAGTTCGAGGGACAGCCGGAAGACAACGGTAAGTCTGCCGATCTCCTCTCTTTCATATTTCATAAAGGAAGTAATCATGATAGCTGTATTCATTTGTTGCTAAGGCGCTGTCACACCTTAGGTGGATAGGATCGTCCTAAATAGGCATTTTTCCCCACAACATAATGCATATTTTTTTGTATAGAAATGAGAGGTCAATTCTTGATTAATTACCTAAGGATTGGGTTATTCCTATGTTGGTCCTAAGCATACAAATTATCTATATGCCTATGTATGAGAAATAAAATAATCTATGGTAAAATAAATGTAAAGATTCATATGAAATAATTTGACTCATAGGCCTTGATTCCTGATCAAAAAGTTTAGGATGGATGACCTAGTGTTCTTGTGCAAATGAATAATGTTTAAGCTCGTAGTCTATAGATTATGAAGTAACTAGACCATATAAAAGCTTAGCAGGGGTAGAATTGTTCCAAATATGTATATATATTGATGAAAGTCATTGAGTGTGATGGGTTGAGTCCTAGAGTAGGCCCAAATTCTCTGGGACACAACCCAAGTTTCTTCAGGCGTGGTGTATAACTAGTAAAGGGAATGATCCCATATTTGTTATCTCTAGGAATTTTCAACTCTCACTCATATGACATCTACCCTGAGACCTAGGTCTCAGAACCTCAGAGCCTTGGAATCTCATACCTCGACTCTTTGGAACCGCGTCATTTGTGCCTCCTTTGACTTTTTTCTAATATTATTCTAGCTAAGGAATAACCTTCGAGAGTCTATCATGAGACAATAAAAGGTTCTCACCAACTGTCATGTTTTATATTCTGTCTCAGCGCATTGACTTGACAAACCTCGAGGATGGAAACATTCTTTGTTTTCTTAACAAGTTCCACCTCTATTAATTGTTGGTAAAACCTCGCCTCAATGGTTTACAAACTTAGATCTCAATTTTTTTTTCGAGGAGTTTCATATGAGGTGAATTTCCTCTGAGGTGAGTTTCATCTAAGGAGTTTTGTTGGGGTGAATTTCCTCCGAGGTGAGTTTTCTTTGAGAGGAGTTTTCTCTGAGATAGGTTTTCTTCGAGACTAAGTTTCGTCAAAGATGGGGTTTCCTTCGAGATGGGTTTCCTCCAAGAAGGGAGTTTCCCCTGAGATGTTTCCTCCGAGAAGGATTACCTCTGAGATGACATGGTAGGAGGGAGCCCGAGTGTGTCACTGCTACTGTATATCATGTAAGGGCACAATGGAGAAGGGATGCATGTGTTCTTACATAAGAGTGGGAGCATAAATGGGTCGACAACTAATACAACGTTTCCAAGTGGCAGTGAGGAGGATGATTAGGAAAACCATGTAGGCATCATGTGGTGGGTTGATGACATGGCATTAACAATTTATCTAAGCCTTAAAAGGTCATATCTTTCGATCTAGATACTAGATTAGGGAAAAATTTATATTGTCGAAATCATCTCGATGAGATGAACACATCAATGTCATCCGTTTGAATTCTTAAGGAAGATGAAAAGGATAAAAAAAATTAGACCACATTTCCATAATGCTACTTGGATCTTGGGTCCGCATAGTAACCACCTGCTTCAATCCTATGTTTTGCGCTAGGGTTAGGAGGGGTTTAGTTACAATAACATTAATTACATATTTGGCTAACACATAAAATATTATGTTTGAGTCCTTCAACCTACAATTTTTTTTTTTCTTTATTCCTACCATTTGTTAAGGATTACGATACCTCTACCAATGATTCTTGAATATCCATTGTCTCTAAAAGACACATTTCCTCCTTTTCCTTCTTTTAGAGTAATAAATTTATTTTGATCTCTGGTCCTGTGTTTAGAACACCTACTATCAATGCACCACTAACTTTGATTGTTTCGAGCATACTTAACTAATTTACATTTTTCTACTCATGATTCTTTCTGTTTTTTCTTCCAAAACCATTCTCTTCACTTTGTAGGACAACCTCGTGACATATGTCTAATTTTTTTTGCATATGTAACACTCTACACTATACTTGGATAATGGAGCAAACCAATTATGATTTATATTATTGAAGTCATCAATATCTCTAGTTTTGTAGTTTACAAGCATATTATTAGAGGTTTGGTGAGAGCCTTTGTCATAATCATTATAATCTTTACACTCTCTTACTTGATGTCAAAATTTTTTCCATAAGAAATAATGACCAAGAAAATTAGTTTGATACATAGTTGCATATCATTGTCGTAATGGAGTAGTTATTCTAGAGTTTATCTTCTTGGAAGAATATTGTTAGTCCTTGTCCCTTATTGGATTGGTACATGCATTGTGAATGAACTTCTTGAGAGCATGAACATAGATTTTTCGTGTAGCAGTATTTCCATACTCCTCTCATCTCTTGTCCTTGCTATTGCTAAGATTAAGTTCTTCAGGTTTTTCCTCAAATTCCTTACTTGGTAACTTGATTTTTGCATATTATTTGTATGAAATATCACCCATATAACCAAGAACAATATTTTCATAAGGTGGTGTTTGATTGTAAAGAATAACATTCATGTTTTGAGTGATTTTCATGTTTTTGTTGAGCTTATCTAGCTCTTTCCTTAATGAGAAAATTTATGCTTCAATATTTTCATAATTTTCTTCCTTTTCTTTTAGGTGATTGTTCAACACTTCTTCCAATATTTTTTCTTCCTTTCTTTTAGTCTTGTTGAATATTATTTCCTTGGATAGTCTCTCATTCTTCTTCTATAGGTTATCAATTTCTTCTAATGCACTGATAAGTTATGCTTCAAGATCCACCATTCCTTCAACACTTTCTCCTTATCCTTTTCTTTTTTCTCCTCTAAATTGTCTATGTTGGATTCCTCATTTGTGGCTAAAGATAGGGTCTCTATTCTATCATCATCATAATCATATTCTTCTTCTTTAGAAAAATATTATCCTCTTTAGAAAATAGATTTTTCATTTTTGGATATTTTCCTTTGAAGGCCCTTTTGTAGGTTCTTCTTCATCATAATACCTTCCTTGTAAGGACACTTAGCAGAAAAATGTCCTATCTCACCAAATTTAAAATAGATAAGAGGTAACTTACCTTTGAATTTTTATTTTTTCTTTAGTTTTTTGACTAGTTGAGCCATTTATGTATTAGATTCACTAGTGGAACAATCAACAAACTTGCATTCACTTGACTTCTTAGATGATTTAAATGTGGCTTCCTTATGTGATGGGTTTCTTGTCCTCATTTCATATGCAATGAGAATTATATGAAGCTCATCCATTTTCATATTCTCCAAATCCCTTAATTATTCTATGGAAAATACCTTGGCATCAAAATGTAGAGAAAGAAACCTCAAAATTATTTGAAAAACTATTGTTTCTTTAACTTCTTTACCAAATAATTTAAGAGAATTAACCACTTCATCTACTCAAAGAAAATAAGAATCAACATCTTCTTCATCATTCATTTTCAAGGCTTCAAATTTTCTCTAGAAAGTTTAAAGCATTGCCTTCTTTACTTTGTCATCTCCTTCATAGTTGTTTACAAGCTTGTCCTGCATCTATTTAGCTAATTCACACTGCATAAATTAATAAAATTATAAATTTGACTAGCCACTTAAAATGGAGTTCATTTATTTTGCATTGGAGACATAAGCCTTTCTCCCATATTGATTAGCTAGAGGAGAGGATAGAACCTTATATCCATATGTAACAGACTGCAAAACTTCACTACCAAGACACATCAAGTAAATTTCATTCTTATCTTCCAAATGGAAAAATTTGTTCCATCAAAGAAAAGAATTCTGATAGATTGTTCTCTATTAGCCATGCCCCCCTATAATATCTTTTTCCAGTTTTAGATTGTTCCTGAAAAATCCTGTTGTGATACTAATTGTTAGAAATATTGAGAATGTTTTCAAGTATTTCTTCTTCAAAATTTGATTTACACTATAATATATGCATTCATACATTATGGATCCTTGATTATGTGATGTGAATTTGATGACATTAATATTACAATGTCTTGTGAGGACATTAATATTCTGTAAGCACCAACTTACAAAACTCTAGGCTCCACCCTGTCAATAATATGAGGAAACCAATCCTCAGTAAGAACCATATTATATTATATTAATTGCAGGATCCAACCTAAATCCAACATTCATTACAATAGAAAATGGACTTCAAATCAGATCTAAACTAGACCTTCAAATAACAACAATCAACCCTAAAACTCAGCCTTCAAACAACAAAAATTGTTTCCTGACACTTGGCCTTCAAAAAACAAAAATGGTGCCCTAAAACTTGTCTTTAAAAACAATAGTAATCATCCCTAAAAAATAAACCTCAAACATACTAAAAACCTTTCAAAATATGTGTCAAAACCATTCCATAGAAAGTTGCTTCAACTCTGCTTCACTTCACTTCTTCTTAGTTCACGAGGTATGAACTTTGAGCCTTCTCCTTTTATATTCTAAACATAAAAATGAATTCTTGAGTAAAATGGTTATAAATGTTCCTTCTCACACCTATTTATAATGTATTTAGACATGGGGAACAGGTTGACTTGTCCACTAGCTGGGCCGATTGGTGCATCTAGTAGAATGGATAATGAAGGTTAAAATATTCATTTCTCCTCAACCGTGAGGATTTATACGTCATGCCATATACCATTCAAAAGGTCTATAAATATTCTTTCAAACCATATATATTATGCTCCCATTTGATCTAGGTAATTAGAGTAAAGATTCCTTCAAATATGGGGTATCCAAGCGGGGCCTGCTTGTACTTTAGTTGGGTCATCTAGATAAAACATTTCATATCTCTTTATTCCTATGGAATTAGAGGTAGTTTCATATAGATTTGGAAATGTATTGGAATATTCTATTTGAATATGTAATTTCCACTTTTATTTGGACAACCTTTGACATCAATATCAATAATTTTCAATACCAACTAGCTCTAAGGTCATTGTTCATGCAAAAGGAACTCAAGGAATGAAGAGGAAATTAGATTATATCCATCTAGGAGTATTTTTTATAGTTAAAACCTACCCACCATAGTCATAGTTCAAGGTTTATGTAAGCTAGCAGTAGAAGGATCTAGTTCATTCATTAGAGGAAGGTCTGGAAAATGAAAGATCACTTTATACTAAAGACATGTTTTATGTTCTTATTGAAATAAACTCTTTATAGAATGACTTGAAATACTATTTACAACAATGAATTACTTCCATTCATCTCAATCACAAATAGAAGAGAGCAATAAGGCTTAAATAATCTAAGTATCAACTTATCATTGGTGTCCTATTTAAAAAAAAATTATGATGGTGCATTTCTTAGATGTCTTAAAAAACTTGATGCTAATAGAGTCCTCATAGAACTACATGATTGAGTAGTTGGGGGGAATTTCAAAGGTGAAACAACAACTCATTAGATACTGAGAGATGGTTATTATTGGATAATAGAGTTTACAAATACATCCATAATGAAAGATATTTTATAACTATGTTGGAAAGGAGAAGAAACGAATTGCTCTTTGGAACTTGTGATGATTGAAGTACCTTTTAATTTTTTATTTGGATATCATTTGTGAGATCAACCTAAAATCCTTTAGGAAACACAAATGCATCATGAGCTATATAATGCATTTTACATGATGGGATGAAGTTACAATACTAATTAAGGTAAAGAAGTAATAAATCATACAATTACCATAGAAACATCTGATTAGCATGCCATCAACACTTGATTTTTATAATTTTATTTACTTTTATTGTTTAAAGTTGACTAATTTTTATTTCGAAAAGGGGATTATCCTATGATAATCATCTAATAATTAATCACATGGCACTGGTGTATCTAAGTCAAATAATATAAACTCAATCTCCAATGTAAAGAAAATTGTGTTTGATTACTAGAGGAATTGGCACAATTCCTTACCAAATGCTCTATGGATTAATAAAGAAACTCCTAAATCATCTCTAGTAACTTCTCCCTACTTCCTATTTCATGGAAAAGAATCCATTTTCCCTTCAAATATCTTCTTTCTGTCTCACCAATTATCTCAAATGTCATAAGGGCATATCTACCTAGCCATCTAGAAGTGGGTTGACACCCTACTTAAATTGAAAGAATAAAGAGGTAATGAGAAGAATGGATTTATTTTAAATGAAAAAATAATTAACATGTGGGTTCATAAATTTTAGTAGGAGAGAAATATTTTTGGGGGATCTAGTCTTAAAATGGGACAAACCACATGAAGAAAAAGTTAAACACACTAAAGTCCAATGTATATGGTTTGGTCCTTTCCAAGTGATTGAAAATCTTAGCCTAGGAATGTATAAAATGCAAAAGTTATAAGGAGAAGTAGATATGCTTCCTATCAATGCAGAATAAATTACGAAGAGGTATTTTAGTTAGATACCTCCTATGTAGTTAGCCCATACATAAGTTGATTTCCTTTGTTGTCCATTTTAAAAATTTCATTTGAATCTCCATACGCTTTTGTTATTTTCATTTAGAATACTCATAATTTTCTTTTTTTTTTCTTTTAAACTTTGATCACACAATCATCATCTTTTCTTAAGTTATTTTCTTTTAGAAAATATTTGTTTTCAATTTTCACCTAAAAAATGGTTAAATGTACATTGTGAGTTTTATGATTTCTTCAAAACTCCTAACCCAACTAATTGGAGACATGGAACTCTCCTTTGAACCCAACAGATAAAACATTGGTTCACAAAACTATCTTTAATCAATATAGTAAGTTTGGAATCTAAGGCTCTACTCAATGGTGAAACACTACTTGGACAATGGATGTCTATGAATAGCTCAAAGCTTAGGTTTTGGGTAGCTTACTAGTCATTTCCAAGGCTCCATCCATACACACAAAAAATTATGGCTCTTGATATATTTATAGTCCAATATTGTGTCTAGGGCTATATGTATAAGGAGATGTTTATCATTAATTTAGGCATATCTAAAACAGTTTCTTAGATAATGGTCATCATCCTAGATTATTGATATTCCCCATACATCTCTCTCTCAAAATAAAATCAAAAGGTAAAGGCTTGGGAAAGGCATTTCAAAACATGTTGGACATGTAAGTATTATCTCAAGGCCATGGATAACCATTAATAGTGTAGAAAGGCTTGTGATATTGCAATGTCTCCATCAAGGCTCTGGATGCTCACTGGCATCAAAGTAACTTCAAGAGAACAAGAAAAAAATACATGATACATGCTTGAATAAATATTCAACATCCTTTATTTGTAACGAATCTATGACACTATGTTGGCTTCTAAGGACGAACTAATTTAGAAAATAAACTCAATATTTTGGCCTTACAAGGTATATCTAATAATTTTTTCAATCTTGTTGTGATTTCTCATTAATTTCATCCATAGTAAAAGTTTGAGTGGGAACCCATGGAGTTGAATTAAAGATTCTTCATAATAGGTAAATGTTTTCCTCCTTAGAACGTGTAATTATATAATAGCTTATTTATAAATTCCTATATATTCTCTCAATGTGTCACTCATTGTTGAGCAAGCAATAATTTCCCTATAACCTTTTTTCCTTTCTCATGAGACAAAGACAAAATGGGGTTGGGGCCCCTCTTTTTCTGTCTTTAAATCCTAGACAACTTGTCTTACAATCTTTTATATAATGACTTAGATAATTTTCACTTTGAATAAGTTTCAAAGAATTTTGAAGAACTCCGTCAAATTTCAAGTCAATTTCCTTCTTTTGGTTTAATTTTCATTGAGAAAACTCTTAAGTACATTGAATCACAACTTTTATAATTTTCTAGATTGCACTATACCAAAACTTTGAAAAGTTTCCAAGTTCATGACATGTCATAGAAAAAGTTATATTTAATGTGATACAATGCAAAGTTAGAAAAGTTCCAATTTTGTGATACAACACACTTCTCAAGGAAAGGGAAAATTCAAAATTCACAACTTCGCGAAATTTCCAATGTTGCAATCCTTTTTAAATTAGAAAATTCTCCTTCTTATGATGTATCAAATCCTTGAAAAGTTTATTTTTTTGCGTTGTATTGTGACCTCAAAAAATTTATATCTTGCATTGTATCACAACCTTGAAAAGTTTCCTCGTCATGACTTATAACAAGGTCAATTTTTATTTTTTTTGGCTTATCACAAGGTTAAAAATTTTCTTTGTTTCAACATATCATAAGAGAAAAAGATTCCCCATATGTCATATCACAACCAATAAATTTATCCCCTCCTATGACATATTTTAGAGTGGAAAATTTCCCTTCATGTGACACACCGTAGGCTAAATTTTTTAAGGGTGTGACACAAAAATGCTATGGGCCAAATAGAAAACTCCTCATCCCTCAATGTCTCAAACAGAAAGATAAATTCTTAGAATGTGACAAAACACAATTGACCAAAATTTCTCAATGTGTAAAATGTGCAAGGTGACCCTTTTAAAGAGGGAAAAGTGGCTAAAAAAATTCATGGTTTTCTTATAAAAGATGATCAAAGGTTTCGTTTCTTATTTTAAATTTTCACCTCTATCATTGGAGCACACTAATAATTGATTGAGAGTAAGCATCACAAAAATACCCTTGTGCCAATGGTGATGAAAGAGGCCACCCACTTGACTATTCCACTTGCTAACTAATTCTAGGTAAGTATTACACCTCTAAATGGAGTCTTGTTTTTCTCTTCCTTCAAGCTATCATTTGTCCTTAGGGTTTTCTTTTTGTTTTGATTTCTACCTAATCAATAAAACATACAAAAACCTCACATGCTGAAAACCAAGACTCTCTCTGTTTACCACACGATGAAGCCAATTTGATAATTATTCATTAAAATTCACTTAGACTTTATGAAGTAATAAGTCCAGCTTCACCTAATTAAATATTTGGTGTAAGTTAATTGATTCATTGTCTCATTGTAGTGTAATAAATAGTGGGAAAATAATAGTATATTTCCTCAATGTAATTCTTATAAACACAAACACAAACGTAGAAATGGACAATTCAAGTGAACGCTAGACCACCACACATTGAGAAAATTTTGATAGATACATGGACAAAATAGGTTCTCTAAAATGAGTTTTAGGTCTTGGTTTCAAACTATTGAGAAAGGGGAACCCTTTCCCCTATATCATCATTCCAAAACAAAGAAGTGTGTGAAAAGAAAAGTGAAATCGAGAAAAGAAACCCATAAAATCACTCCTCTATCTCATTTTCTCGACTTGGGAACTCTCCCCCTCTATCCTAACTAATTGGTATTCCTCATCTCTTAGTTTAAATATGTTATTATTCCCTTGTTATCCATGGATCTATTATCTATTTCATTTCTATAATGATTCTCCACATTTGCTTCAAAAGTATATCCTCCACTTCATTGGGATTTCCATGCCATATTTATCACAAATACTTTGAATGCAAATAGAAAAAATATCCCTGATAATTCAAAGAAGTGTTCCAAGGACTTTAAATTTAAATTCCAATTTGAAAATGGCTCCTTTTTAAGGGAATTCACGGTCTCCAATTCATAATACAAGCCATTATCAAATTGTCCTCATCTTTTCAATATATTTTTAGATTCTACCCTTGTAATGTGAAGTATTATTTAAGTTCTCAAACCATAAACTACAAGAAGAGAAGAGAGGTGTAATGTTTGAAATGGGATATACATTCACCACTATTATTGCCTCAATGAATTTTTCTCATTTTATTATTTCCTTTAGACTAAGACTAATAGTGTTCAATCTAGAAGCTAAGAAACATATAAAAAGTGAAATGTATGGTTGAAATGTTTGGAATCGTCTTAGAATTCCCAACACCAAAAGATATGATTCCTGAAACCACTTCTCTAAAAATTATGCCTTTTATTTTTTTATTTTAAGAGAAGAAATTTTCCTAAAATAGGTACTTTACGTTGATTTAATATCTAACTCCACTATTGGTTTGTAAATTCAGGCAAATTTAGAAACTGATGTCTACCAACAAATTAAGAAATCAAGATTACACAATGTCACAGGAAATCCTATGGTTTTCCCTTGCATTGAATTCATATCATGGCTTATCAATGAAGTGGATATTGAAAACATATTAGTTAATGATATTTTCAGGAAAGTTATTGCCTCATTCTATCATTTAACTTTATAAGTCCGCTACAAGTTTCACCAACTAGTTGTTGAGCTCACTAAGGAATGGATAACTACAAGTTCCCTTGAACTATTGGGATATTATCAAAAGATCATGGCTCAATATGAAAACATTCATATGTAAGAGATAGGGAACTTACCCAACCAAGTACTTAAAAGCACCATTAAAGATCATGGTTGGTTTATCAAAATATTGTATGGGGATGAAATTTATGTTACAAATTCAAAGAATCGTTGGGAGTAATGGTTTATGTTGTTAATAAGACTAGCAAAATCTTTAATTAGGGATCCAAGCTATTAGCAACAATGGATCAAGTTGCCTCCATCACCAAACACACAACCCAGGGCATGCATCCAACATTTTTTATGTCCCGTTATTTAATTGACATTGTATATATGGAAAAAAAATTCCAAGTATGGGATGATAATGGTAGCCCAATGAGACACCCATACATGTTTGTGAGTAGTTCATATCTCCCGTTCATAAACTAATTTTTTTTAAACCTACAAAATGCACCCCATACTATGAATAGTATTTTATAGATTGAGAAAATTATATCAATATTTTTGGGGCCACTAGAGCACCCCATATGTCACTGCTTTCAAAAATGTAAAAGAGTCAATTTCAAAGGTAGAAGCCCTAACCACCTTTTAATTTGGAGAAGGGAGATTTAGAAGGCATTATCCACTAAACACATTTAGTCTCTACTACCTTTTATACAAATACAAACGATCCTACCAAAATGAAGTATATCAAGAGGAGGAAGTGCATAGAAAATCCACATCCCTTGACGAAGTAGATTTAAAAATAAGGATTAGCAACTAAAAGAGAAATGATAATAGGAAAGAATAGATGGAAAGAGAGTGAATGCAAAAGAAGAGACTTGAAAAAGTAGCATAAATAATAGAAAGAAAAGACTTGAACAAGGAAAATAAAGCATTTATACTCTAAAAATAAGTTAATGAAAAGAAAATAAATGAGGACTTGAGATTGGCCTAAGAAGAATAGGCCAGGAAGGAGTTGTTGAAAATGCAACAAGAAATTCATAATTTAATTTTCCCTTTATTAAATTAGGAGAAATTTGAATTCCAATTTAAGAAGAATACTTGGAGGTAGTTAACTAACGTGACATGGCTCTTGTCACTTAGTTAACTCAGTAAATTCGAGTTGGAGACACTTGAGTTTAGTTCTACATGATTTATTTCTAATTTGTAGCAATTTGTTTCATTTAATTTGAGTTATTGTCAGTGTAACTAGTTCTCACTGTTAGTAGAACTAGTGGAGGTTAAGTTAAGGGTATGTAAATTTTTTCACACTGAGTGATCATCCAGTTAACTGATCAATCAACCCAAAATAATTGTTGCATGTAGAGAATTCAAGTTACCCAGTTGAGATTGGAGTTCAAGGGCAGTGTAGTATCAGTTGTAAACTATTCCAAGTTGTACAGGTCATCCATGTAATCAAAAGAAGGACCTATAGGATTTTTGCAATCCAAATTGAGGAATTTCCTAATTAATAGGGGCTAATTCCTTAAGGAATAACGCAAGGAAATAGGGTCTTGGAGGCTCAAAATTTTGGCTAAGTATTGTCCAAAGTCAGTCAATCAGGAAAAGGATAGAAGATACAGGTGCACGTTTAGATCAACCTTGAGCAAATCACATTTTATTCATCCAGATTATTTGATTAATAAAATATAGATAGTAAGGGGTTTTCAACAATTTCTCTCCCCTAGATAAATCTTTGTGTATGTGTGTTAAATCTTGATGCATGTTAATGATTTGTGTTCTTGATCGTGAATTTACTTCCACGGAACAGTAGAGTAGCTTCTAGTCTTATGATTTAGAAAATTTCATGAGAAGTTTAGAATCTACGCATTAACTTCTACATGGCATCAAAGCTAGATTCATAGTAGAGAAGAGATTTCAAAGTTGTCATTGCAGGAGGCTCAAATTTGAAGATCAATGTTATAGGTTTTCTCCAGAATTGAGAAGATGGCTTTAAATGGACTCAGACTTGAGTATGCTTTTGGAAGGAACCATAATTTTTTTGGCATGGAAGATATGGATGGAGGCAGTATTGCATGATAAAGGGATGCTATAATACATTAGGAAAGATGTAGCAAAACCCCCAGTATCTAATGCCCAAGGTCTTGCTAAGTGGGAGAAGGATGTGGCTAAATCGAGGAGTATCATATTGGAGGCAATTCGAGATCATATTGTCTCAACTCTCCATGGGAAAGAGACTTCATTCACGATGTGGAAAACATTGACAAGATTACTTGAGAACAATAGTGACCACACGAAGCTGGCACCCAAGGACAAGCTTTGAAGTATTAAGATGCAAAAGAATGGAACAATTCTACAGTACCTGAGCAAGTTACACAATGTTGTGATGAACTTGGCAAGGTCGGTATTACTGCCCCTGAAGAAGATCTAGTAGCTCTAGTCCTCTTGGGCCTTCCCAAGAGTTGGCATAGTTATCAAGATTTGGTAAATGATATAGAGAAACTATAAGATAGGAACGTTATGGTACGATCTAGTGCAGGAAGAAATAAGGCAGAGCAACAAAGATGGGACCTTGTCAAAAGAAAAGGAAGAGGAATTTTCATTAGTCAGCAAGGGAAAGAAGGCCAAGAGGAATAAATCCCAAGGTGAGGCTCATTCTAGCCAAGAGGGAAAGCAAAAAGACTTTTCCAAAATCAAGTGCTTTCACTGTCATGTATTCAGGAACTATTCCACGAAGTGTCCACACAAGAAGGAAAGCAAGAAGGAGCCTACAGTAGCAGCAATAGGTGAAGCTTTGGCTTCATAGTTTGAGCTTGCATTCACTATCATCACATGCATGACGAGCACATTGATGGGGATCATGTGGTACCTTGATAGTGGTGCCTTGTTCCATATGACGGGAAACATATAATGTTTTAGTGATTTGGAGGAGAAAGATATCAATATGAACATTGAGTTTAGAGACGATGAAAGGTACAGTGCGATCAAGATTGGTAATGTCACCTTTCATAGGGATTAAGGCTCCCCTCTAAGACTCAAGGATGTGATGTTTGTTTTGGGTCTAAAGAAGAATCTTGTCTCATAGCTATATTGGAAGATCATGGCTACGATGTGATATTCAACAAAGGGAAGGCTTTCCTGAGACATGAGATAGGTGAAGCAGATAGGGGTTTGAATCAATAACGGTGAACATGTATGTACTTGAGGTAGAAAATGCATGCAAAGCCTTGAAGAGCAAGGTAGAGACTAGAGATTTGGTGGTTGAGAGGAAACATGTTATACCTCTCAACATGCATCCTTAGAAGCGACCTCATGAAGTTGTGGAGCAACCACAAATGGAGAAGCAAATAGGAGGAAGAGTGGAGACATCCACTCAATCAGAGACCTCCAATAGGGGGATAGTTCGATCTAAGTTGGCAGAGGGAGCACACGCAGTTATATCTCCATGAGCGCGGTGGAGTGAGGTGGAGCGAGGTGGAGCGATGTAGACCCTTAGTCCAAGAATGCAGAAATTTGGGCAGGGTCCATTGAGGTGTGTTTGTCTTATGGATCATTACCCTTGCTACAAGGGCCCACATTATTCAGTAGTAGGAGGATCAATTTCAGTAAAATAATGAGTGCAAAGGAGTGTTGATAGCAAAGCAGGAGGCTCAGTAGCAGAGTTAGAAACAACATAATTTTCCCAGTAGACAGTTGTAGACACAATTGATTCAATTTACTTTTGGATTCTTCTGAGTTTCATATGTTGCAGTAGAAGAAACAAAAAAGATAAGTGTTTCGTGCAATACATTCCAAAGGTGCTAGATCGAGGTAGATGTGAATCCCTTTCTTGCTGAGAGGGAGTGTTGAAAATGTAACAAGAAATTCCTAATTTAATTTTCCCTTGATTAAATTAGGAAAAATTTGAATTTCAATTTCAGCAGAATACTTGGAGGTAGTTAACTGAGGTGACATGGCTCTTGTCACTCAGTTAACTCAGTAAATTCAAGTTGGAGACACTTGAGTTCATTTATACATGATTGATTACTAATTTGTAGCAATCTATTTCATTTAATTTGAGTTATTGTCAGTGTAATTAGCTCTCACTGTTAGTAGAACTAGTGGAGGTCAAGTTAAGGGTGTGTAACATTTTTCACACTAAGTGACAAGGGTGTGTAACCTTTTTCAGACTGAGTGATGATCTAATTATCTGATCAATCAACCCAAAATAATTGTTGCATGCAGAGAATTCGAGTTACCCAGTTGAGATTGGAGTTCAAGGGCAGTGTACTATCAGTTGTAAACTATTCCAAGTTGTACAGGTCATGCATGTAGTTAGAGGACCTATCAGAATTATGTAATCCAAATTAAGGAGTTTCCTAACTAATAGGGGGCTAATTCCTTGAGGAATAGCGCAAGGAAATAGGGGCTTGGAGGCTCGACATTTTGGCTATGTATTGGTCAAAGTTAGTCATTCAAGAAGGGGATAGAAGATACAAGTGCAGGTTGAGCGCAACCTTGAGCAGAGCATATTGTATTCATCCAGATTCTTTGATTAATGTGATACAAATAGTAAGGAGTTTTGAGAAGTTGCTTTCCCCTAGATAAATATTTGTGTATGTGTGTTAAATATTGATGCATGTTAATGATTTGTGTTCTCGATCATGAATTTACTTCCGCAAATTAGTAGAGTAGCTTCTATTCTTGTGATTTAGAAAATTTCATGAGCAGTTTAGAATCTACACATTAATTTCTACAGGAGGAAGGAGAAGAAGTAAGAAATAAGGAAGAGGAAGTGAGAAGGAAAAGGGAATATAAAGGGTCAAATTATATGGATATTGAAGATTCCTATCTTTAAGCTATGTCTAGTCCTATCCTAAAACTATGTGCAGTTCCTAGGAACATCCATCATAATCGTCATTTGCCTCTAGGTGAGTTTAGTTTGGGAAATTCACCCCTTCTAAGTTAAATGTAGTCACTTTTGTTTTTAACATGACAAAAGGTAGAGTAGTAAAAACAATCATATAAGAAAATCAAATTACTGAGAGTTCTTGAACTCATAGTCACTATTAATTCACTACTAATGGTAGGCATGAGAAAAAACAATATTTCCATGACTTCTGCATGTGTCACGTGTTCAAAGATTTAGTATTTCAGATTCAAAGCATTACCAAGGAAATTCAAGAATATAAACATAAGGTAGAAAATATGGAATGAGCTAGTCCATTACAAATTAGACATGATCAACTTATTTGCGATCTTGCACCTTTGAATTCCAAGTGGAACTCAAAATCATTTAGAATCGTATGCTAATCTATGTGAGTCCCTTTGTTATGCCACCCAATATCTCACCTACCTTGAAAACATTAAAGACAGAAAATGTAGTGTTGTATGGAGTGTACTTAGGATGGATGAACTAAAAAAATGGCAAGTAGAAGAAAATAAGACCACACAAGACTTAACTAGGATGACAAAAAAGGAAAATTAGTTTAACTGTGTTGCCTTGGAAATCTATCAAGCAATAAGTACATCACTAGGGAAAGATGTCACTTCTTCCTTAAACAATTGTGAACATTTACACCCTGGTGCTGGAAACATAATTGAAAGATGTCACTTTCCATCACTTGGAGGCATAGGTGCACCAATACCTATGATAGATATCTTAAATAGCTAAAAGAAAGCATTAGAAACAAGGGAATCACAATTGGGATGACTCCAAATAATTACAAGGAGACCTTGAAGGAATATATTGCTAGCGCCTCTAAAGAAAATAATTTAATTAATTCCTTCCTTATTACATCAAAGAGGACAATGGGGCCCATGTCAATAGAATTAGCATATTATAAAATTATCTTTGAGCAAATTAATTTTGGGTGCATACTTGGCATATCTTCACAACATGATTGGTGGGTTCCTACATACAAAAAAAGCATGGTTGAAGATAAGTTGAAATATAGAATATTCTTTAGAAAGAATCAAGAGGGAAAGTTTAAAAGTTCATAATTTCCAAATAGAAACTAAGAAGAGAGAAAGTAGTTATAGATTGAAGGTTCTAAAAGCCAATCTTGTTGTAGAAGGAGTTTTTTGGTTATTGATAGTTTCTACTCTTCGAAAATTTTGAATGAGAAGAAGCCATTATTGCCAATTTTTTGGTGGGGCCTTCTACTTATTGGTAGTTTGTAAACTCTTTGAGAATTTTTAATGAGAAGAATCCCCAAGGCCAATGACTTTTCCACAATGAGTATGAGAGTTCTTGTTTTAACCTTTCAAATGTTTTATTTGGAATAATTGTGAACAATAATGTAACCAAAGATTTCTTTCCTTTCCTTTCCTTTTCATGTTTATGTGCTTCCTTTATTGAACAACTTTATATTCCAAACTACTAATAAAAAATAACCCAATCTCATGTTTAATGGTTAAAATATGCTACTAGCTAGGATAGGTTAGAGAATGCAACATTCTATAGTATATTAGAAAGAATTAGCATCTTGAATTTCACAATCCCTTGCACATCCAATAGTAACAATTGTGAGCCCAAAATCGAAATAAGTTACCTATTCCAAACCATGTAAAATATGATTAGGACTCTATATCTTGGAGACCCCTTGTTCCTATATATCTTGGAGACCCCTTGTTCTTAAACAAGACACTTTATTGTTAACAAAACACCCCTAAACATCCAAACCAATATCTCAATCTTAGACCACACCAAAACATATCAAGATGCATATTTTTATATTTAGAAAAATTACAATAAGTTGAACAACAAACAATAATAGATATCTTATCAAAATCCTATAATATTTTTTAAGAGATATCTATATCATTTTTCCATCGAGTAATACTCTTAAATGATAAATTATGAATAAAAATAAAATTTAATACTACTTTAAATTATATAATTGTATATTATTTATATGTCTTTGGGTATGGCTATGATTTATATGTTTTGGGTAGTAAGGAAATAGGTTAACAGTCCAAGACCCAGAGACATTTTGCAGGATTGAAAACCTATTCCCTTATGGACCACGGACGGGCAATTCCAGGTGACCTCGTTTTCTTTGAATAACAGTTATGAGGTAATCTGCATTTGTGGTCAGTAACCAGGGATGGTTGTCCTCTCTTATTTAACAACTAAATTATGATAGGTTTTCCTACTATGTAAAAAAATATTTTTAAATACATAAACCCAACAATCCCAATATTAATTTGACATCATCATGAAAACATCTTAAAAGATTCTCCTCATATCATTCTTATCTATATATTAAATTTTCACAAAGCCCAACTCAAATTCCACATCAGCATGAGGAGATTGTAAGCCAATCACTCGCATCCTTATTGTAAATGCATTGCAAGTCTTCACATAAAAAAAACCCACATGATTTGAATAAAGTCATTTTGATCATAGCTTGAAAAATTATTCATGATGTACATATCTGAGCATTTTATAAGTCAAATTATATGTTCACACCAATAAGAGTTTGGAGGTTTGAGATTCTCTCATACAATGCATTATCTCATCTTCCACAGCTTAATCATTACACACCTACACTTCCAAGTTCCATCTCCATCTCTCAGAAAATGAGCAGGGAAGAACAGCATAATCATTACAAATCTACACTTCAATCTCTCAAAAATTGAGTAGTGAAGAACAAAAATGTACATTTGTTACCCACAAATGCATCCCCACCGCCCTGGTGTGTACTTTATGTTTGCAATTTCTAACATTGTCCTCCAAAAAACAGACAGACATATCCCCACCCGGACTGTACAGCACCTCGCTTCTTTCCATCCGTGCAATAATGGAAGTGATAGTTCTTATCTGATTGGATTCTGTGAAATTCTGTGCATGGATCCTTTAGTTTGTGAAATAAGACATAAGTATCAATTTCACCTTATGGTGCTGTCAATTTCATGCCTCCCACAAAGTCCAAACAACCATAGTCCAGTCTTGCATGCCATCCAATCTTAATCTGACCGACCTTCTTTTTGCTTATCAGTGCTTCATGTCCCATCACATCAATAAAGAAAAGATATGTTTCAACGAAAAATTATTGGAAGAGGAACCTGAGTGTCCGAAGTTCAAACAATTCATTCAGGCATTTCTGCGGGATTCAAGACTGCTGCGCGTATCCACCCGGCTATGGTGGGGCGGCATCACAGACCGTTGAATTTGAAGGCGTTGTTGTACAAGTTTACATTTTCAAATGAATTTTTTAATAGAAATTTGGTGAGAAATTGTTTAAGAAATCTGATTTTGAGAGTGTTTAAATTATTTTGTACGAAAGAAAGAAATAAAGTCAACGCCATTAATTGGTACTAAGGAAATCGAGTTAACATTATTAAAAATTTCTGGGGCAGTAGTCTAATTAGTGGGAGGAATTGCCGGAAAGTTATAGAAATTCCGGTATATTTAGAGAAAATCCGGCAAGGATTTTTGTAAATCCAAGTTATAGCAGTTAAACTTCAAAATTTTAGGTGTCCTGAATTTGATGGTTCTGAATCCATTTCTAACATCAAAAACACGATTCAAACACTGTTTCTGCAAGATTTTTTGAAATTTTGACAGCCACTTTTGGCTGTCCAGACAATTCCTCCCCCTCTTTAAACGACTCCATTTCTGGGCACCCAAAATCCCTAACTGTAATCCCCATTTTCAAAAATTTCCAAATTTTCTCAAAATCATTCCAAAATTTCTGTGGCTTTCCTTGCGAAAACGTGGGGCTGTTTAGACTATTCCTAATGGCTGGTATACGGGCTGTAAGGTGAATATAAGCCAGGAGGAACTAATGAGTGCCAGTGGCCGTAAATGAATAGCTACAATCATTGGTTTTGGGTCTGCCAGTACAGCAACGCCCACTGATTAGTATGGTTCATCTTCTCTTTACACGTTTCAACTGCCAAGTACATTTTGTCTTGTTAATGTTGGATAGACCATAAGCTTTTATCTAACTTGTTCTTTGGTGGCATGCATGGTGGGCTTCTTTCGTAAGGGCTAATGTAACGTAGAGATAAATTTTGGTTTGGCCTTCATTTCGTACTTACCTAGCTGCCCTGGGCTATGATCAGGGGATACCCACCAGCATATGACAGATAGAGGATATCATGGAATTTAATTAATAAATGAAATGATGTTTTCATTGAATTTGGTGTTAAATTTTAATTGGGGTTATGTTTTTTTGTTATTGGAATAAATTTTTAAATGTGTAAATAGATTTAAATTATGAGACATATGAATTTTATAAATTAAAAAATTTAAATTAGATATTTGCAAAAGATTTCTACTAAATTGATGAGAGAAAAATATTTATAATTTTTTTTTATCTATTATATATATATATATAACATAAACTTTCATAATTTAATTATCATTATTAATTTAATTGTCAAAATTAGTAATGGGGAATGAGGAAAATTATCATTGGCTGATATTCACAAATGTAGACTGATTCATCATCATTTATTCAAGGAATCACTCCACATGTTTTTGAGTCTTGGACTTTTAACAGGTTTCTTTACATATAAGAAAAACAAATTCTTAAACAAATAAATTTATTTTTAATTAAACTGTTATATATATATATATATATATATATATATATATATATATATATATATAACAAATTTTCGTAATAGTTGTCAAAATTAGTAATGGGGAATGAGGACAATTATCATTTAGGTTGATATTCTCAAATGTAGGCTGATTCATCACCATTTATTAAAAAAAAACCATTCCAAATGTCTTTGAGTTTTAGACTTTTAACATATTTCTTTATATATAAGAAAAACAAATTATTCAACAAATAATTTTTTTTAAGACATACTCCAAACCCAAAAAATAAATTAAAATATATATTAAAAATATTTAATTTAATTTTAAAAATAATAAATACTAATTTAAAAAATTAATTAATAATTTTATAATTTTATTAACATTAATTTTAAAATAAATTTTTAATTAAATTAATTAAAAAATATGGACAATAATTATAGCTAGCTTGATAAAATGTTTGCCGCACAATTTAAGATCAACTCCATCATATTCGTTAGGAAGTTCTTAATATGCTACAGCAAAAAGTGAACAAAATTAATTATTGAGAAAAAACTGAATGAAATTAATGATAGATAAGAGTTTGCAAATGGTTAATAAATAAGTTTAAGAAAATATTTTTAAAGTTAACGAATTACTGTGAAATAAAATTTGAAATTAAATTCAGAAATGAAAGGAAAAAATACAATAAATAATATTAGTAATAAATAATGTAATTTTGGATAATGTTTATTAGTATCTGTGTCTTTACATAGTAGGTAATGGTTTTCATTATTGAACAAAGGATAAATAATTAGCAATGGAACATGGTAGGTGATTCTTCTGATTAGTGAGTAAGGATAACAATATGATTTGAGGTTTAATTAATTATGGGAGTAATGAGGAGGGGTATAATTTTTTTAAATGAGATTGTTAGTTTTGGATGGTTAATAATTATGGAGAGTGAAAATAGAAAAATAATGGAGAACTAAAAAATAAGAGAGTCTAAGTACTCCATTTTTGAGATGGTGAGGTGGGTTTTTTTTTTTTCTCTTTTAATTTCAAAGTTTAATTTCTCTTTGGCACCATTTCACAGTCACTTGGCTTGTAAGATTCAAAGGGGGTGATTCCTTTCAGAGGGTAATTGAGAAACAATAGTCTTAGCTATTTGAGTCATCTAGGGTGTAGAGATAGGAAATCCCATTGCAATGGAGGTTTTTGGATTTATCTTGAACTCGAGGTGGTCCCAATATGCTAAGGGAGCCTACATGGTTTAGGGGTGAATTCTTGTTGGTGCCATCACTTTCTTGAAGCACAATGGTAAGAGACATGGGATAGGGCCATGGGGAGAAGAAGAGGAGAGGACATGGGTCGAGAGGCCAAAAATCTCTTGCTCCAAACCCCCTTACTCCTCTTGAACAACAAAGAAGACTGGGGTAGTGGAAAACATGTACCATAGTCTAGTTTTTAGAGGAGGTGTAATGTTGCTTAAGGATGTGGAGAAGAAGGAAGAGGAAAAAAATTGTGTCCTATTACAGGACTAAAATTTAGAAAATATTAAAGGATATTTATTTAACCTAATCTATTTAAGAATTGGAAACACAAAAAGGATATTTATTTAACCTAATCTATTTAAGAATTGGAAATTACAGAGACATATTGGATGACAAAAACTATTGTATCATATGCATTAGAAAAAACCATGTTATCCATAAGATACCATGCACATACTTTGGATCTTTGAAGAAAAATTTGAATTGATATATACAAAAGAGTATATGGTACTAATTTTTTAGTAACACTAGCCAAAAAGAAAGACACACATCATAATTAAGAAGTAACAATATCATCTAGGAAGAAAAAAAATATCAACTCCATGACCATAGATGAAGCATTTTGAACCCATTACTAGCTTTAAGTAAACGGAGGCAAAGGAACAACTCCACCCACCACCTCCTTAAGGGCTTAGTTTCTTTTGTCATATTGTTCATCTAGGAAGGTCAATTGATATACATTTACAAGAGGGTGTCTAAAATTATTTTGGGACTTCATGTTATTTTTGGCCAGCGTAAGTTTCCATAGATAAATATTAGTTAAATGGTGGTTAGTTTCCCTTGAAGTAATTATCACTTTTTTTGTTTATTATTTTAATATAAAACCGTTTTTAAATAAAATTAAATAAATAAATAATTTTAAAATTATTTCTTATTTTTAAAACATGGAAAAATTTGGACTTTCCCTTTTCCTTTTAAATTTAATTTAAAAAATTACAATAATATCATACAAACCATTACATAATCTAAATTAATGTTAAATAAACCATTCAAATTTATAAAATATATAAATACTCATTAAAACATAAATTTTATTGAAGTGATTTTTAATATATAATGGAATCCATTTCCAATGAATAATTGCCGAAAGCTTCCTATTTCAACTTAAAGTGGATGAAGATTTATTGACTTTTTACTTTTATTTTTTAGTTGACTATCTAGATTGATTCTCAAGGGAATATGCTCGGCATATGCTTATCAATGGTTGTAGTGTGTTACAGAGTTTGTTAGGTTACACTGACTTTTAATAAATTAAAAAAATTAGATTTGTGGCTAGTGGCTCCTCGCTCACCATTTTCCGAGGGATTTGAGATTATTCCAATTCTAATAAATTCATATTCTAATTAGATTGGGAAATTAATATATAAGCAAATTTTATTTAGGGAAATAGTCTATTTTACAATAAGATGTGTAATTCCTTTTTTCTTCTCAAGTTAAATTAGATTTGTGCCACATGGCTCCCAGCCCACGAATTTCCTAGGGATGACATTATTCCAATTCTAATAAGTTCATATTCTAATTAGATGGGTATATTAATATATAAGCAAACTTTATTTAGAAAAATTGTCCATTTTACAATAAGATTTGTAATTTTTTTTTTCTCAAGTTGAAGTTGACCCATAACCTTTTTATACATGGTTAATCATGTAAATGTGTGCATTGGCAAGGCATTATTTATACTACAAATAGTTTTTTTGTTATATTTATGAAGTCTTCTGCTATATCAACCACATTAATAATTTTAATGTGGTTGTATATATATATATATATATATATATATATATATATATATATATATATAGATATATAGAAGAAGAAATCTTTGTTCAAAAATTATAATTCAATTTCAAAATTAGTTATGAATTTTTATTGTTTATCTATTTTTTTTAATATCAATATCTCTTTTAAAAAGTATTTAAATAAAATTTTAATTTTATAGGTATCTTATTTTTTATTATTTTTTTAATATGTTTTATTTTTTAATCAAAATTTGATAATATAAATTTGAATGAGATTCTGATTCAAATCATACCAAAAATATTTAAATAAATCTGAGGCTAACCCACTTTGAAAATTATAATACACAAAATTATTATGAATTTGTGAGTAGCTCAGAAAAATATTTATATATTTTATGTTTGGATACACAAATTTGTTATGAATCTGTAAGGAACTGACAAAAAATATTTAAATAAATCCTAGGCTGCCCCACTTTGAAAATTACAGCATCTTAGTTTTATGATTGCATACACCGGTCTATTATGAATCTGTCGGAAACTCAGAAAGAGTATTTTAAGTAAATCTTATTTTTATGTTTGGATGCACCACTTCGAAAGGTGAAAGTAACATCTTATTTTATGGTTTGATACACCAGTTTATTATGGACCTGTAAGGAAAGGAAAGTGTGTTTCCTCAGTGTTCTCTTGATTTTACTATGCTATTCACCAAATCAAAATAGATGCTGTTCTAATAAGCGGTCCGGTCCCGAGCTGTGTACTATATATGAATACAATTGTGTGTATTGCCCCATTTTACATAGTTGTTGATACCCCCTGGAGAGATGTATCAGATGTCGGATCCTCCTCCTAATTAAACCACCCTACACTACATTGTTCTCTCATAAAAATAACTGCATGACTGGAACTCGACGTATGGGCTCCAAGAATAATGGCTAACAACTTTACATTGACTACTCTAATTTTATGTAATGCCTTGCTCACATATTAAATTTGATAAAATGCATTAATGCTATATTCAAATTACATTGGAAACTGAAGAATGCAGCGAATAGGATTCGTGGGCGGTTGTCGAAGCCGAAGAGTAATCGAGACCAAAGGAGGACCCTACGGGAGATCGGGCGTCCGCGGTAGGGTTCGGTGACCGGGTCGAGCCGGGCGCAGGAGTTTGTTTGAGCAGAAGGTCGGCCTTGCCGTTATAGTCATGGCAGTCGTGGCGGATTTCTTTCAGGAGCGCCGCCACGTCTTTCATGGTCGGCCTTTCGTCGGGATTGGAATTGACGCAGAGGAAGGCGACGCCCAGCACCTGCAGCATTTCTTGGATCTGTGTGTCGGGCCGGCCTTGGAGTCTCGGATCGATTACCTCCGCCGAGTCGGCCAGCTTGTTGCTCTGCACTGCGTCTCGCGCCCACTCCACCAAATGGACGCCTTCGGGAATGGTCGGGTCGATGGGCTGCTTTCCGGTTACCACCTCCAACAGAACCACGCCGAAACTGTACACATCGATTTTCTGCGTTATTTTCATGGTGTATCCGTATTCTGGTCACGGTGCAATGAGATTTTGTCAGTCATCACGATCACTTTCATGATTATTCTGAATATGACAACATATCATAATTATTTATATATATATGAAAATTTTTCCTTGATGGCAATTTTGATTGAAATGCGGTAAAGAATTTCATCTTTTATTAAGTTTAATTTATTAATATATTTTTTGGTGGCAGGATTATATCTTTTTCATATTTAATATATCTTTCCAATTATGTTTGAAATAATATATCACTCCAATTATTTCTGGAATAAATTCAGTGACTTCATATTAAAAACTATCTTAACAAAACCCAATCACTGTCTACTTAAAACTGATAGACAAATTCATTAACAAATTAAAAAAAAAAAAAAAAAACATTTTAAAACATTTAAATCCCGTAAAAAAATATATGACATAATTCTAACCCAAAAACAAAAACATTTAATAATTAAACTTTTTTCTTTTTTATATTCAACCATTATTCAATGTTGGTTAATTTTTCAAAAAAAAACTTGAACCAATTGGATTGCCACACCGAGCAATAATAAGACTAATCAATAAAAAAACAAACTTGAATTAATATAAATATTTAAATAATGTTTCATATATACTAATAAAATAAATAAAAATATATAATTAAATGTATTATATTTTAAAACACTTTGCCATATAAATACAAAAATATATATCTATAAATTTAAATATTTAAACAAAAAACACTTAATATAAATTTTTATATAATCTTATAAATATATATCTATAAATTTAAATATTTAAACAAAAGAAACTCTTAATATAAATTTGTCTGCCAATTGCAAGTAGTTTTTGGTAAGAAATCAGATACCAGAAGTATTCAGGCATACACATACCATTCATAGGATTGGATTTTTTTTTACTCAAGGTTTCTATCTAATACCCTCACACAGCAATGCTTCAAGGGATAAATCTTATAATCTAAGTAAAAATGTTTTATCTTATTTTTTTAATTATTACATTCTTCTATTTATTTACATAATAGAATAAGATTTTAATGGAAGTGTGAATATTTGTAAATAATAATAATAAGTGACAAAAGGTATTGAATTTAAAAATATATTTAATTGTTTAATTTATAAAAAATAAAAAAATTTTGATTTGATGATGTAATTTTTACTTGAAAAATTCACTTTTCATAATATAATTTACGAAATCTTAATTCAATTATTAAACTCATATTAATAAAGAAAAATTAGAAATATAAATTCTAATAAACTATATTTAAAATATAAATAAATATAGTTCACGATGGAAGCTATTTTAATTAAAAATTAAGCTCTTACACCATCTTAATCATAACATTGCACCTTCAGTAACTTATTTTTCCATCAAAAAAACAAGCTAGAAACCTACACTCAACCATATATATATATATCAAATATGTAATTTTTCATAAATTTTATTAATAAAAAGTACAGTATATACATTTCCACTCACCTCATTAATCAAAGAAATCCAATATATACACTTTCTTAAACTATACTAATAAAAATAAAAATATTTTTAATAACCCCTGGACATTGTCTAACTATACTAATAAAAATAAAAATATTTTAAATAACCCCTGGACATTGTCTTACTATACTAATAAAAATAAAAATATTTTAAATAACTCCTGGACATTGTTTAACTATTGTAAGTTAAGTATTGTAAATTTTGATATTTTTGGTCCGAATCCAACTAAATAAAATGCAAAATAAAAAGAAATTAAAAATATTGTGTAACTATTATAAAAATAAAAATATTAAATTAAATAACCCCTAGACATTGTCTACTATTTATTATAAGGACATCGTCTACTATTGTAAGTTAAGCATACTAAATTTTGAAATTTTTGGTCCGAAAATAAAAAGAAATTAAAAATTAAAATAATAATAAGAAAAAAGACAACTATAGTTTTTTTTTTTAAATAACATATTAAAGTTGAAAATAGAAATTTATGAAATGCATTCAGAAAACACACTGGTATAACACGTTCCAGAAAAAGAAAACTACTTACCAGGAGCTATGTAACCATAAGATCCAGCTACTGTTGTCGAAGATCTATTGAAATCTGCTGAATCCACAAGCTTGGCGAGACCAAAGTCTGCGAGATAAGGCTCATACTGACTGCCCAACAATATATTATTGGCCTTAACATCTCGATGGAGTATGGGCGGCCTGCAATCATGATGCAGATAGGACAACCCCTGCGCAGCTCCCAGCACTATGTTATACCTAATTTCCCAATCCAGCATACTTCTCTTCTCGTGCAAGAGCCCGCCCAAGCTCCCGTTGGGCATGTAATCGTACATCAAAAGCTTCGATCGCCCGTTTGTGCAGCACCCGAGGAGCCGAACGATATTTCTATGGCGGATGGCGCCCAGAGTGTTCACCTCGGCCGAAAAAGAGTCCCGTTCCCGGACTTTCTCACATTCCGACTCCTTCCCAGTCCACAGCTTCTTCACTGCTATAACGTCCCCGTTGCCCATCTCGGCCTTGTAGACCACGCCGGAACATCCTTTTCCGATAATGTTACTGTCAACCAGCGCGTCCACGACGTCGTCGGCCGAGAAATTGAGTTTCTGAAACGTGGTCATCTGCCATGGCCACCCGATCTCGGAATCCTCCATTTGCCGGTCACCCATTCGCCGGACTCGTGTCACGAGCCAGATGCCCAGAATCATCATTACAGCCGTGACACTGAACAGAAGAATCATTACCAGTTTTACCTCAAAGGACTCTCTGTTCGAAGGCGCGCCGCTGCTCATGAAGCAAACTTCCTCCGAGGTGCACAGAGCCGCGTTGCCGGATAGGTCGCTGGCAGGCAAAGATCTGAAAAGACTGGTATCAGGCAGAGACCCGGAAAAATCGTTGAAAGAAATGTTGAGAAAAACAAGATTCTGAAGCTGAGCAAGAGCAGATAAATTTCCAGAGAGCAAATTGTGGGAAAGATCTAAAGATGCCAGTTTAGTAAGACCGGAAAATTGTGCCGGAATTGAGCCGGAAAGATTGTTCCAGCTCAAATTCAATGCAATTTCCAGCGCTTGCATTTTTCCCATTTCTGGAGGAATTTGCCCTGAAAATCGATTTAAGCTCAAGTCTAGTAACTGCAAATTGGTACACCGGCTGATCTCCCATGGTATAGCACCAGACAGAGCATTTCCATTCAAAGTAAGCTTAGTCAGGGCAACCAGATTTCCAAGATTTGCCGGAATCAGCCCGCTCAATTCATTAGCAGACAAATCAACGACTTGCAAACCGTGCAAGAACCCAAGAGCCCTCGGAAGTTCACCGCCTAGTCGATTTCCATGAAGATCCAGCATTTGAAGCTGAGAACATCCTCCAATCTCTGCAGGAATAGAACCAGAAAACTGATTCATTGCAAGGTCCAGAAAAACAAGATTCTCCAGCTTTCCAATCTCTCTAGGAATCTGATTCAGCAACCTATTATTCCCAAGACGCAAGCGCGACAGAGCCACACAGTTTCCAATCTCCGGCGGCAAAGCTCCGGTGAGCTCATTCGACAGAAGCAGCAACTTTGTCAGATTCTTTATTTCAAATAAACTCGGCGGAATGCTTCCAGTTAACCGATTGTGAGAAAGATCCAAGGACTGGAGATTATCACAGCTACCTAGACTAGAAGGAATGGGGCCTTCCAGATTATTTTGCCATAGAAACAGCACTGTTAATTTCTTCAAAGCCCCCAGCTCAGCAGGCATTTGTCCCGAAATCTGGTTATTATAGAGCTGAATCTGAGTAAGCTCTGTGCAATTAGCAAGAGCCGCAGGAATCGAACCGGAGACATTGTTGTCAGTGATCTCAAGCTCGCTTAAATTTTTCAAACTCCCAAAAGAATCTGGAATGCTACCGGACAAGTAATTGGTCGACAAATCGACGAACTTCAAAGAACTACAGCTACCGAGCTCTGCGGGTATGCTCCCGGCTAGCTCGTTGTCCCAGAGATACAGCTTTTCAAGCTTCTGCAGCTTCCCGAGCTCTCGGGGAATCGCTCCGGAAAGTCTATTTTCATAGAGATACAAATTCACAAGCTCAGAACAGTTCCCCAATTCTGCCGGTATAGTTCCAGAGAGAAAAGCAGTATATATTGCTAGGGTTTGGAGCTTCTTTAAAGATCCAAACGATAAAGGAATTTTGCCAGAGATATTAGTCTCTGCTAATCCCAATGTTACAAGATTGGTACAGTTGCTTAATTCATCTGGCAACGTGCCTTCAATATTCTCATTACCGCCTGCTCTAAAGACTTCCAGATTAGCCAAACGGCCGAGCTCTGCCGGAATTTTGCCGCTCAGCTGATTATCGAAAACAACAAGATCCACAAGATTATGACAATTTCCAATCTCAGCTGGAATGCTCCCCTGGAGCTGGTTCGAATTGAGGATCAGAGACTTCAAGTTCTTGAGCTTAGAAATTTCTGCAGGAATATTTCCTCTTAACCTATTCCCGCTCAGATCCAGAATCTCTAAGCTCTCATAACCTCCAATCTCTGCAGGAATGCTTCCAGTCAAATTCGCTGCAGAAATAACGAGCGACCGAAGAGATCCAAGAACTGCAAACTGAGTAGGAACATTGCCTGCGATTTGCACAGACTGAATATTAATCTCTGTAACGAGATTTTCATGATCCAGAGAGCAAATCACACCGGTCCATTTACAGGGATTTTCATGCCGAGGATCCCACGATTCGAAGAAAGGCCATGAAGTTCCATCGCCAAGAGTTTTCTTCCAGGTTAGCAGCGCCTGCCCTTCTTGATTGACGGCGAAGGCCGTCCATGGGATGATAATAAGAAAGAAAACGATCGGCATTGAACTCCGGCCTTCCATCGGGCCGAACAAATTCAATATCGGAGCCCAAGAAATTTGCATAGAGTTTGGGGATTGTGCAAGCTTGATCCGACGAGATCGATCACCATCGGGCGAGGCGAGGGACATGAGGTAGGAGTAACACTAGGGCTGTGCACTTAATCCATCATCACATTGTATTGTATTCAGTGCCGCGAGGGGTGTGGGATAAGAAGAAGTACAGGAACCAGGCAATCTGGGGTGGGTGAGGTGAATCAGGAGGGGAACAGATAACAGGAGAACGGGGCACCCCTTTGTTATATGATGGGTTTGTCCGTCCGTCCGTCCGACCGGCCCGAGTGGGACAGGTCGGAGCCGCAAATTTTCAGTGTGGCCGGAATCTAGGAAGTTGGATTTCTTTTATTCATTTGGAATTTTGAGTTGATTGCTATGAGATATGGATCGATTTATACAAGTGGTCGAAACCTTTTGTGGCGTGTTATACTATGCAATTTATAATGGGGCACAATGCTTCTGACCTATCAAACTATGTAATTCACATTTGATATATTTTTCATATTATGTATAAATGTAATTTATAATGGGGCACAATGCTTCTAACATATCAAACTATGTAATTCACATTTGATATATTTTTCTTATTATGTATAAATGCAATTTATGATGGGGCACAATGCTTCTAACATATCAAACTATGTAATTCACATTTGATATATTTTTCTTATTATGTATAAATGCAATTTATGATGGGGCACAATGCTTCTAACATATCAAACTATGTAATTCACATTTGATATATTTTTCTTATTATGTATAAAGTTTGGATATAGTAAATTGAAAGCTATGTAATTCATATCGAGAAATCTTCCTTAATATGTGATATTATGTATAAAGTTTGGATATACTAAATTATATATATATATATATATATATATATATATATATATATATATTAACTTAAAAGTATAATGTACAAAGTCAGGATATTATATCTAAAGTTTGGTAATATATTGATTTAAAAGTATAATATATAAAGTCACGATATTATGTATAAAGTTTGGATATACCAAATTTGAAAGAAGAGTTTATAAAGATGTGGAATAATAATGGATTTTTTAATTTTATTTAGGTGAGTCAAAATGAAAATTTATATAAATACATATCATAATTTTAATTAGTTTAAAAATTTGTGTAAGAAAGTTAATACAAAATTTAGAAGCAGTAAATTTAAGGTTGAAATAAAAGATTTAGAATTTTAATTAATTTTTTAATTAATTTGAATTTGTTTAAAATTTGGTTGGGTTAAGTTTATTTTTGAGTTTTCGTTATACTTATATATTATATTTGGGTTTATATTATATAGGTATTTTATTTCTAAAAATTATTGATGGTTTAATAGTTTTAACATATTTAGATTTGGATATAAATTTTGTGGCATATAATATTATATTCAGAATTTGGATTTTAACAAATTTATGATAGAATTTATAACAAATTAGAATTCTAATTGATTTTTAAATGTGTTTGATTAATTGAAATGAGTATACTAAACTTGAATCACAATTGAATTTTTATTGAAATTGACAATTTTATATCATTTATATCAAATTTATTATTTATTGCAAAATGATATATTATTCCAAGATCATCTTATTTCAAATAGAGTAATACCATAACATTGATTAGTCAATGCCTACAGGGCTTTGGATTGACGATAAAGCACTCCTTGCGATAGGTCACCAGTTCAAATCCTCCGTGGGTACTTAGGTAGTTTTAACTAGAAAAAAAAAAAAAAAAAAAAAAAAAAAACATTGATTAGTAAATAATTGATTATCCATCTACAAAATTTAGAGTTTATAAATTTAAAGGAGAATTTATAGCTATTTGAAATTATAATTAGTTTACCAATAATTTAGATCATAGAGAATTGGAAATAATCTTTAAAACATCATTTTACTATATAATTATAACAAGATTTCAATCATGTTTAAATTTTTATCAAATTCATGTCAAATTTATTGCCAAAAAAAAGTTCAATTATTACATGATTAACTTAAAACAATGAGATTACTATACTATTAAAAAAATCATTTATTACATAATTAAATTAAAACAATGAGATTACCATGTTTGATGATTTGGGTTGTTTTAAAGTTGGAAAATTATTTTGAAACATTGTTATTACATTTAAAAAGAATATGAATATAGCAAATTTAAAATAAAATTACATTGATTTAAAATTACAATTATATATGTCTCTTTGGGGTAGCTAAAGTGGCAATGGCCATGGAAATAATCTTGCTTTCAAATCTTGTGCTACCCTCACCATAATAGAATGAATAATAAAATGTAACCATAAAAACCAAAAAATCTTATCAAACTTACCAAAAAATACTGCAACTGTATATAAAATTAATACAGTTTTTTAATTATTAGTAATTTAAAAATTCCTCATAATATAAATATTAAAATCTAAGCAATTTTCTAACTGATATAAAGCCTATTGAGAGTTCAGAGAAACTATGCATTAAACTTAAATCATAATAAAACTCTAAACTTAAAACATAATAAACCTCTAAACTTAAACCATAAACCATAATGTAGCTCTGATTGAAACTTCAAAATTTATCGAATAACTTAAACCATAAACCATAATGCAGCTCTGATAGACACTTCAAAATTTATCAAATAACTTAAACCTTAAACCATAATGTAGCTCTGATCACACTTCAAAATTTATCAAATAATTTGCGGAAAAATATGCTTTGTTACATCATTAAGACTCCAAACAGTAAGTGCCAGTCCCACAAGACTATGGGGAAAGCAAAAGAAAAGGCAAAGTAACAGAGCGGCGGTCTGTCTGCGGGGCCAAATCGGCAAATTCCATGATAAAACAATAATGCAGCGCTATCGGATTCCTCTTTTGCGTGCAGAGATTCGACTGCCCGGCCGAATTCCGAGACCACCGCCCTCACATGGCGAGGTCACTATTTAATCCCACGTTTGCTCATACGACAGCCATCATGTTTTTATTGGGAATGCAACCGCACAGCGCCATTAGATTAGATTTTATTTGAGACCAACTTGGTGCATTTCTGTGTGGTGTGATTACACATGTCTCTGTAGTTTGAAATACTTCCCAATTTTTAAATGTGAGTGCTCAGATTAGAAAAGCATTAAAATTCATGTGACGAGGATTCCCTCATGGTGCTTCTCTGTCTCTGTGTCGGCCACCTCTCCTCTAAACTATTGCAAAGATTCCACCAACTAAAGTTGAACCCGGAGACCTGGGCACTAGCTGACTTCAACATTAAGACTGCCTTCAACACTAAGACTGAAACATCCAGGGGAGGAGAAAAAAAATTAAAAAAGAAGTTGTCCCCTTCAACTCTGTTAATGGCAGTGACTAGTTAAATGATTTAATTGCTCTGCTTGTGAGGGTCACGTGGATAGAGACTGAATCAGTGTAAGGGTGAAGGGCATTATTCTAAGACTCATGTATACACCCGAGTCAATGGGACCAAAAAAAAGCATACAAAAGAAAAAGAAAAAGCAGGGAGTGTATAGATTTAATCAAAGCAACCTTATAAAATTTTATTTGGAAAATAGAAAAGAAAAATATTAGATTTAAGATTTTTCTGATTTATATTATAGATAAATGTTTTTCTGATTAATCACATTACTAATGTGATTTATCTTTATTCTCATGACAAGGTCAAAAGATGAATCGATCTCCATGAATAAATAGCATGAATGCATCATTGTAGTTAGTAATTGAAAACTAGCATACAAAAAAAAAGAAAAAATAGAGAGTATATAAAGTTTCTTCAAAAATATTGAAAATATAATTTAGATTTAATGAAACATAAAATTTTATTTAAGAAATTAAAAATTATCAAGGAAAATTTATTATTTGAAAATAGAATAAAATTATATCTAAAATTTTTGTGATTTATAATGTAGATAAATGTTTTTCGGATTAATCACATCATTAGGATTTGGTCCACGTTTCCAACCACTAATGTGGTTCATCCTCAAGACAAGTGAAAAAATCAATCGACCTTTAGGAATAAATAGCATAGATGCATCATTGCTCAGAATTAGCCATTGAAAACAAACCATTAATAAATTAGTTAATAAAATAATATTTTAAAATTAATTGTTAAAAAATATTTATTAAAATATTATATATTTAATTTTAAAATAGCTATTAGAAATAATTATATATAAAAAAATATTTTTAACTTAATATCCTGATTAATATGTGAAAATAATTTCAAATACTTAATAATTATAAATAATTATGAAAAGTTTAATATAAATTAAATAATATTTTAAATGTGAATTTAAAAATAAAAATTTATCAATTGATGTAATACTAACCTTTTTTAAACGATTAGGTAATAAATTAATTTTCGAGTTTGGAATTGTACAAACTTCTTATTTTTTTAACTCAAATATTATTATCTCACATCTCTTTTTTTAAATGGCCTTATCATCCAACACATGTGTTAGGAATAATTTCAAATACTTAATAATTATAAAATTATGAAAAGTTTAATATCAATAAAAAAATTATGAAAAGTTTAATATCAATAAAAAAAACTATTAGGTAATAATTAATTTTCGAGTTTGGAATGGTACAAACTTCTTATTTTTTTAACTCAAATATTATTATCTCACATCTCTTTTTTTAAATGGCCTTATCATCAAACACATGTGTTAGGAATAATTTCAAATACTTAATAATTATAAAATTATGAAAAGTTTAATATAAATTAAATAATATTTTAAATGTGAATTCAAAATTCAAAATTTATAAGTTGATGTAATAGTATACTTTTTTTTTTAATATTAGGTAATAAATTAATTTTTCATTATATATATATATATATATATATAACTCAAATATTATTATTTCATCACTTTTTTTTAAAGGAGTTATTTTTAGTGTGATTTTTTGGACTTTTCGGTACTGGAATCTGGGAGAAAAAAAAATTGAGGTGAATTCTTAATTTGTGTTATTTAAATTGGTTTTTTGATTATATATATGGATTTAACACCCTAAAAAACCCTTAGGGCACTTGGGTTACCCATAAAACTTGTGATTTCAATAAATTCCTATCGGATTTTAGAGAAATTAGACTAGAAAAACCCATCAAAAAAGCTTCAAAAAAATAACACTAAAAACCACTGGTTTTTTAAATGACCTTATCATCAAACCTAGATTAAGAATAATTTCAAATATTTAATAATTATAAAATAATTATGAAAAATTAATATAAATTAAATAATATTTTAGATATAAATTTAAAAAATAATAATTATAAATTGATGTAAGAGTATCTTCTTTTAAAATACTAGGTAGTAAATTAATTTTTCACTTTGCAATGGTACAATTTTATTTTTTGTGGTTGTATCTTCCGGATTCATCGCATCTGTTGTTTTTAGTGCATCGACGTTTCGAACCAGCCTCTGTGGATGATGAACCACAGAGGCTGGTTCGAAACGTCGATGCACTAAAAACAACAGATGTGATGAATCCGGAAGATACAACCACACAAAATACAAATCGCAGAAGTCTCAAATCCATAATTTTATTTTTTTTAAGCTCAAATATTGTTATCTCAGATCTCTTTTTTTAAACGGCCTTATCATCGAACACGTGTTAGGAATAATTTCAAATACTTAATAATTATAAAATAATTATGAAAAGTTTAATAATAAATAAATAATAATTTAAATGTAAATTTAAAAATAAAAATTTATAAGTTGATGTAATAGTCTTCTTCTTTTTTTTTTTTAATTTTAGGTTATATAGTAATTATTCAGTTTGGAATTATACAGACCTTTTTTTATCTTTTTAGCTCAAATATAATTATCTCATGTTTTTTTTTTAAATAAACTTATCATCAAACACATAAATCAGAAATAATTTCAAATACTTAATAATTATAAGATAATAATGAAATGTTTAATATAAATTAAATAATATTTTAGTTATTTTAAATATTAAGTAGTAAATTAATTTTTCAGTTTGGAATTGTACAAACCTCTCTTATCTTTTTAACTCAAATATTATTATCTCATGTCTTTTTTTTTTAAATGGCCTTATTATCAAACACGTGTTAGAAATAATTTTAAATATTTAATAATTATAAATATTTGACAAATGATCAATTATGTGATTTCGCCAAAAATTTTTCTAAACAATTATAAGATAATTATGAAAAGTTTAATATAAATTAAATAATATTTGAAATGTAAATTTAAAAATAAAAATTTATAAGTCAATGTAATATATTTTTTTTTAAATATTAGGTAATAAATTAATTTTTCAAAATTGTACAAATCTCTTTTATCTTTTTAGCTCAAATATTATTATCTTACCTTTCTTTTTTTAAATAAGCTTATCATCGAACACACCATCACTTTAAGAAAAATATATATTATTAATATTAAGATTGCAAACTTTTAGTATAAAATTAATTTAAAAATAAAAAATTATAAATGGATGTGATATATCCTCTATTAAAAATATAAAATAACACCTTTTTTAGATTTAGAATTATATAGAACTCTCTTATCTTTTAGCTCAAACATTATTATCGTGTATATATTTTTTAATGAATTTATTATAAATCATTTTAAATAGATAAAACATTATTTAGACTTAGAATTATATAGAACTCGTCTTTTACATCAAACATTATTGAATTTAATTTTTTAATAAATTTATTATAGATAATTTTAAATACATAATAATTGAAACATTATTATCTAATTCATATATATAAATTTATTAAATACTAGTAATTATAAATATTATTTTTTTTTAAGTAATTTAATTGAATTTTTTATAATTGCTTTTAATTTGAAGCGAAAAGATAATTTTTTTTGCTCTTTAGAATTATATGAATATGACCCTTTATTGTCTTTAGTTTAAACCTTATTATCTCATCTCCCTCTTTTTCTGAATGGGCGCATCATTTCTTTTAACCTAGACATTATTATTTTATATTTCTTTTGTTTTGATGTGTTTGGAAGACTATTATTTTATATTTCATTTGTTTTGATGGGAGTTGTCTATAATGCGACTTTTTGAGATTCCGGTGACGGAATCTGGCGGAAGAAATTGAGATGAAATCATCATTTGTTGCAGTTAAAATGGTTTTTTAACTGCATATTCGGATTCAGCACCCTGAAAAACCCCTGGGACGGTTTCATTGTGCAGAAATTAGCTATCAAACTTGGATTCCAATAAATTACTGCCGGATTTTCACCGGAAAAAATCGCCGGAAAGGCTTTCAAAAAGTCGCGTTAAAGACTACTGCGTTTGATGTATTTAGAAGAGGATAATATTAAACACCATGCTTCTTTACTTTACAGCATCGTATTCTTATGTCTCCTAATGTCTCTTTTGTTTTGTTGCGTTTGGAGGAAGATAAATATGGTACAATACATAACTATGTTGGACTCAACTATATGGATTTTATTGAGAAGATAAAGATCTCATTTTTTGTGCGTATTATAATGATTGTAATGTGATATACAAAAAGTGTAGTGAAATTAATTTAATATAAAAATCATGTTTAATTATATATGTGGTATTTTTTTTCGGTGAAATGTAATGGGTGATGGTTATGTTATAAAGTTTCATGTAAAGTATGTGATTTTATTTTAAATCTTTATGATTTAGCGTGTGAATCATGTATATGTGTGTGATTTTATTTAGAAGTTATAGTGATAGTAATTGAGATTGATCCATGTCATATGAGTATAAGCACAATCATCATTTTTCTATTCAAAAAAAATTACACATGATGTATCAGAGATGGTGTCACTATTATGCATATGGCATAGAATGTATGGTTCCGGATTTTGTTGTTATATGGCATGTACCATGACTATGATATGGAATAAGTTATGTAGAACAATATGATTACCATGTCATATCTCTTTTGTTGTATTGAGAAAATGATGGATATTATAAAAGAACATCCTCATTGGACCAAAGGGTGTAGATTCTAGTGTACAAATAAAATCCCATCATTTTATGGTGTGTATGATCATTGCAATGTGGATTTGAGTGAGAAGAGAAGTATAATTGGATTCCATAATGGGTGTCACATCTCTCTGCATGTGATGTACTAAATATGAGGCCACAACACATGCATATAAAACACTTTATACAACACTCTACATATTAAGATGCTTAAGAAAAACTTCCATGAATTATTTCCTTGTGACTTTACATAGTGACTCATTTAAGTAATCATTTATCATTTTGGTAACTAGATATATCATAAAGAGAAGACATACCTTTTTAAATGGTCTATCCCACTTTTATTTTAGTGCACTTAATGAGGTTGATACACCAATAGTTCTAAAAGTAAGGGATGTTGGAGTAATTGTCACACTCACCTCATGGGGAATCAATTATGTGGATTAATTACCACATTGGGAACATGGGATTAATTTCTCACTAAAGGTAATGGACCATGGTAAGGGTTTGGAAGTTTGCTAATGCTTGTGGGTTTTGGTGTAATTGCAAACCTCAATAATGGATAGTAAAAGATTGATATTTGTAGATTAAGATACATGGTAAATTTCCCTAGATATATATGTATGTGTGTGAGGAAAAACCTTTGTTATTCCACGTTGTGTATGACAACCTCAATGTGGATTCAAAAGCATAGAGTAGTATGGTCAATTTCCATAGTGATCACTACATATTCTTGCACATGCTAGGCTCAAGATGTCAATGTTTGTGTGTGTCTGACATGAAAAGTTGTTTTAGATCTTGTCATTCCATGGTTTATCAAGCCATTATGATGTGGAGATGGACACATAAAACAATGACTCAATTTCCCAATGATCACCACATCTCCCTATATATGGTGCATCAAAGATGATTCCTATGTACAAATGATGTACTACTAGTGGGTATGGATCATTTTGTCCCATCATGCTTATAGAAATTACAACGCGGAAATGGGTGCGTAAAATAGTATGAACAAACTTCACAATAGATGTTAATCTCTTAACATGTGGTGCAATCACGATGCCACCACCCATGCACATATACTATAGTCCAAATTTCCTACATTTTGGCCTTTTTCCTGGGCATGTTGACACAATAAATTTGTACTGTTAAATTTATACAATTTGAGTGTCGCACAAGATTTTAGAAATATTAAATACATTTATATATTAAAAAATACAATTTAAACAACAAAAACTATAATTTCACGAAAATTTTATTATAGAATTGGATGAAGGAAAAAAAAAAAAACATATAACATTCCTAAGTCACCTATTTCTCCGAATAATATTTCTTTTTATCCCCACCCTTATATGTTAAGGGTAAAATGTTAGTGTAACTACGTTTACTAGACAACCTCCAATATGATTGTGTGTGGTTGTACTATCATCAATGCAGTAAAGTAAAGCTAAGATTGCCACGTAATTATTGATTGAAGCTATCACAACGGCATCATGTTTCATAGTTGTACCTTCCGACCCTTTTTCCGTTCTTTCAAAGCTTGTTTGGGACCCTTGTCTTGACCCTCCAAAAAAGGGAATAAAAGGACCTTTTTTATTTTGATAGTTTGTTTCTTTCAATCGACATTTTAGTTGGTGCGTGAATACAAGTGAAACCAAATTGAAGTCAGATAGTAAGAAGGGCTAAGAAGGGCTTTGAAAGGACGTTTAAACAAACCTATAACGTGTTCAATTTAATTCGTATTTTTTTTTTAACAAAATTTATTGCAAACATAAAATTAAACTAATATTTACGAAAGTTATTGAAAAAATTAATTCTATATCTTCTTGAGTATTAACATTTTTTATCTATTAAGATATTAATTATATCTAATAACATATTAGTTACAAAGACAAAATGCATGTTATTTATTTTGCTTAACGCACCCGACAAAATATTTTAATTTCAAAAGACAAAATGCATATACTTACCTTTCTGAGCATACCAAACACAATCCATCAAAACTTGTAAAAAAAGTATTAATCAGCTGTAAATTTCCTACTACATTAAAATTGCCATAGGCCTTATGACAACACATTGACTTCATTATTTATTTTAAAAAGAGCTTTCAGTTCAAATCTATTATTATATATGTACATGGTTATAATGAGGTTATGATTAGCATTTAACAATTATAATATTGGTAAAAGAAAGCCCTTATTATTATATTTTCAAATAATAGGTTAATTAACGTTATATATTTATAATATAAAATTTAAAATTAAGTTTTTTTAGTTATTGTATTAATTTTATTGATGATTAATGTTTATTAATATTAAAATTGGTTTAGTAAAATCTTAAATAAGGTGGGAGAGATTTCTTTAGAATTGTCCAATACCTAGTTTTAAAATTTTCTTTAAAATTAATTATAATAACATTTCTAATATTTTTGGTATTATGCGTAATGATATATTATTATATTTCCTAATGACATAGCCCAGATTTCACATTTTTAAGTCATTTTTGTTTGAGTTGTTGGTGGATTTGGATGGAGTTTGAAGGGATTTTAGGGAGCCTATTGCTATCCATGTTGTTTATATTGCTCTTGTACAAAAAGTAACTAATAATTTCCATGTTCTTAATGGGGGAAAGGCTTTCTTCTATCGAGAGAATATGATAGGCTGTATTGCCTTTAATTTTCAATTATGGGTTATAAAATTATTTTGGATCTGCCTTATCTTTCTCAAGGATTCTCTAGAGATGCTACAACCTCAAAATTTGCATCCATATAAGATAATCTAATTGACAAGAGTCTCAAAGTAGAGCTTTCTCTTATCCCATAACCAAAGGTCCACTAACTTATGATTGAAACCCATGATAAGTTTTCCACTGTCCCTTTATAATTTTCACAATGTTATAATTCCAATTGAGCTTGTGATGAATATTGATTTAGAGATATTTTTATGAATACTTCGTCCAAGTTATTGTTGGCATATACAAAGGTATCATGGGTGATATTTTTAGATTTAATTATCATAATCTGCATTTTATAAGTATTCACAATATACTCATACTAGAGAAGTCAACGATTATTCTTAGTTACTTACCAAGGCCATAGAGATTCCTCACCAAAAGAAAAATATCATCAACATAAAGACCTTGTTTGAATCTTATATTATAGGTAATTTATTTTAACTAACTTTTAGTGTTTGGTAATAATGTTTTGATACACTTATTGCAAAAGGAACTTTTACCTCTTCTAATCTATTCCAAAGGTTACTCTTGAGCATTGCGTGAAAAGATTTCCTAAAATTAATGAAACAACAAAGGATACTGGTTTTATTATAGTGAAACTCCTTTGCAATGATCCCAAACATAACAAAAATGAAATGATAATCTATAAAGTAAAATTACCTTTAACTCTTATTTTATGACTTTTTAAATTTTAAAATAATAAGAATAATATTGGTACATAATTAATAAATAATTTATATACTATAATTTTATTAATTTATTTTCATTGTTTATTAATATAATTTTATTTTTAAAAATTAGTGTTTTGTTTGGAAAATATGTATATCGACTAAATAAAATGAAGTATATAAAATCTTATCCTCGGAAGTTGAAAAACAAAATTATTTATAAGTATAAGGAACAATTAACAATTCTCTAAATTAATATAAATATATCAAAATATCTAAATTAAGTTTGTAGCCTAGACTTTGTATTTAATTCAACCATATACAAAAAATATCTAAATACAAGTAGATGATTTAAATACTAGCATAGCTCCATCTTAAATACGGATCTAACATGAGATGAGAGGGATCAAATTTCTTTACGTGCAATTTTTTTTAGAGTACAAAATACAATGTGTTATAGATATATAGATATAAATATATGAACTTGATATCGACATAAATTAGTTAACATAAATCTTCAAATAATTTACTTAAATATCTTGTTGAAATATTTTTGAAAAAACATAAGATTTAAATATCTGATTCACACATTTTTTTTTTTACTTCTAATTATTTTACTATATATATATATATATATATAGACATTATTTTTTTTATTTAAAACATAATTTTTATTTTTTATTTTTTTATTTTTATTTTAGAGAAGCATGGACCGATAAACAAAATTACACCCCCTCATACTAGACTATAAAATAAACCTCTCGACTCAATAATTTATAAAATGCAAAACTCATAGAAATTTCATAGAAATTGCTGATACATATACAATAAGTGGTGATTAATATTCACCCAAGTTAATGGAGGAATGCCTCCTTAGTAAACACACGGTGTTATTGATTTCCCAAGTGGCACTGACCTCGTGAATGGTCCACAAGAAAGGCATCTTTAACACTTTCGGCCATACATAAGATTTCATTTTAAATAGTTATATTTGTTGTGTGTTTATTAAAAAAACTATTTTAACAAAAAAATAACATATTTATTCAAATAATCACTGGAGTCAATGAGGAGGGGAGGTAGAGGCACGTGCTGTGGTGGGAGGGCGGCGGTTGTTATTCTAAATTATGAAGGAACGCAGAGGCACGTGAAGGGGTGGGGACGAGGGTTATTCTAAATTATGAAGGAATTGAGGAAATAAGCTTTAAAATATGATTTTGAGGTCCTAGCATTGTGTCAAAGACTTCTTTGTCTCAAGAAAAAGGGCTTTTCTTTTTAAGAACCTATTGTGGGTTATTCAAATTAGGAAGGAATTGAGGAAATAAGCTTTAAAATATGATTTTGAGGTCCTAGCATTGTGTCAAAGACTTTTTGGCTCAAGAAAGAGGGTTTTTTTTAGAACCTAGTTGTGGGTGATTCATAGGTTATTATTCAACAAATGTATGATAATATGGGAGGATAAATGATTAGGTTGTTTTTGTTTAAATATCATCAAAATTTTGAAATTAATGAATTTTTTTACTTATAAGAAATTGTGGTTTTATGGGAGATTCAAAAAAGATATTGAGAAGTTGGACTAGAAGTTAAAGCGCTCGAAACAAATTGGGGAGGATTAGTATGGTCTTATTTCTTAGGAAAATTAAGTTCAAACATTATAATGATTACTACTATGAAGAAGTGATAGGTGACATTGCATGGTAGGGATGAAAGGGTGAGCATTAGTACCTTTGGGTGGTGATATTGCATGGAAAAGATGAAAGGATGGAAATTAACACTTTTGGGTGCTAATATATATCTATATTCATCAGTGTCTACGCTAAGTTATGTTGATCTTTTCTAGATGGATCAACACTTGATATATGGTATTATGCTCTAGATTTTTAAGACTTTGATATTTGTTCACTACTAGGTGTTTGTGGATAGTATTAGTATGGTCCATTTATGATCTTGGATATCATTTGAAGCTTCCTTGGAATCATGGTGATTTAGTTTTGTTGTCACTTACACTATTTTCTCAAATGGATTTGGGCATCTATTGAGTTGGAATTAGGAGGAAAGCATGGTTAGGACTAGATTTGCATCATCATCCTTTGGTGTGACAATACAATGGTGGACTACCATCACCAATTTTACAGATGCACTGCATGTGAGATTATGGATTTGTAAAGAGGTGTTTGCAAGTGTAGTTCCAAGTAGTTGATACCTAGGAATTTCCATCTCTCCTTAATTCTCACACATCTTGCCATCAAGGACATAGAGATTACAGCGTCCATGAACTACCAAAATGAATAGATGAAGAAGATGGAAACAATCAATAGTATTTTGTATTAATTAGTATTAATATTAGTTTTATAGCTTGTGCTTTGATGGAGAATCCTCACATCCCTTGGTTCCTCCTCCAGATACCTCCATTGGTTCAATATAACCTATGGTGAAAGAGGATGATATTGTTCAATCAGATGAAGGTGACACAAAGACGTAAATCATAGATTTGGAACCCAATCTTCAACTTGACATCAAATAGGAAACCTTTAATGGAACAACTTCAACTAATTTCATGGTTTCCCTTGTATTGCAAAGTTGTTTTTTATTAGCTTAGTTTGTGAGGCATTATACAAGTCGATTGCATAGATATATATCTAAGATAACAAGAATAACTTAACTACTAGGGAAAAATTTTGAGATTTTGGATCCTCTTGAAGGACTATTTTCAAATTGAATAATCTTTTACTTTGTATTAACTTGTTGTATGGTACAATTGAAACCATTTTTAATACAATGGATAATCATTTCTTTTTAAAAATAAATGGTCTTATCACCTAGAATATAGATTATGAAAGTGTGAATATTGGGTTCCCAAAGTGTCAACATCAAAATTGTGAATATCAAGTATGAAAATTAGATTCCCAGAAGCCCAAAAGTGTGAATTTAAATTCTAAAAGTGTCAATTTTGATTATGAATGTGTGGATTTTTATTACGAATTTGTTAAAATCAAATTACAATATTATGTGTTTGGATTTTTATATTATGAATTTGTATTATGACGTAAAACACTTAGTTTTGTATGTACATGCCAAACACTATGAAATACATTACTAAATATATCAAAGAATAAAGAGAAGAAAAATGTAGACATGTGTTTTCATTGTATTGAAGAGTTTTAAGTTTTGATAAATATTTAACACATTCTACAATAAGAATCAATATATACAAAATTAAGACTATGGGTTCACATTTTACCTTATCTACAAACACTATAACTAGATCATTGTGGAAATATTCATAGAGCCCACACCTTAGATTAGGAGAGAAGAGAGTGACTAATATTCAATAGAATTAATTTGAACCAATATATAAATAATGGCTACTAATATATGATATCATATATGATGATACGAGTAATTAAAAATCACATGCATGGAAATTATCTTCTCAAATAAACTCTCATTTATTTTTCGACGAAGTGTAGGTTGGGTGGTTTTCAAGAAAAGATATCATCCACCCCACCTAGATTCAAATCCCACTTTGTGACATATTGTGTCATAGTGAAAAATCGTTGTTCATACGTTGTTGGCTTGAATTTAAGTGATCAAGAATCTAGTTTTTACCCTAAGGACCATCCTTGAAACGAGAGGAAGTTCCCATGGTGTTTCCTTTGAGATAATTAGCTAGAAAAAGAAAGTATCATTTATCAATATCACTCTTAATCTCTCCATTTTATTCCAATGTGCCTCAGTCATTTTAAATCCCTTACTATTTTTTCTATTTTCTATTATTGTAGTGTAGTTATATATCATATATAGAGATACAAGAGAAATATATGAAGAAAAACAATTTTTAGGAAGTAATTGAGACAAAATTATAATATTGCACTTGCAAAAATAGAACCCATTATTGATATTCTCAAGGTGAGTAATACTTAAATGCCTCTTTGAGGTGGTAGTCTCTAAATGAGAAGTACTCCAACAAAATGATAATCCATAAAAAGAAAAACATTACATAGCTTATACCTCTATAAATAAATTCTATTAGGTAACCAAATCTTAACCACTAGTGGTCCCAATGTTGATGACTACGCCAACTTTATAAATGACTATTAACTATCTACTAGGTTTTATTAAATAAGTATGGAACTGTAGTTAATTTTCACCCACTAATTACAAGGTGGATATTATTCAAAGAGGATGGACATCATACATTAATTAACTGAATCCTAATTACCCATAATTAGAGGGATTAGTGTATGACCCTAACATTCCTTCCACCTTATAAAGAAGTGTTTTCATAAAGGTTAGATGAGAAAACTAGTATAAAATCATGGTTAGTTCATAGTGGCATCTTTAGGTTACATATTATTCCACTTAATATCAAGACTTCCTAGATAATGTGGTAGTGTAATTAACATTCTTGATTGACCAATATAACCCTAAGTTGTAACCAAATGTAACACTCTTCCTTAAGGTTAGGGAGGATGGCCTAATCTTATCATGGTCTAAACTTAACAAATTGTTATAAGAAATTTCTTCAAATAGGAAACATGCAAAACAAGCTAAATCTTGGAGTGGGATATGATAACTAATATGTCTAGGTGACCTATCCAATTCATTGCGGGATCTTCTGGGCTTTATTAAATAAGTATGGTTGTTTAGTTAACTAGCCACATACTAATTAAGAGGTGGATCCTATTCAAAGAGGATGACCACCATACATTAATTAACTAACTCCTAAGTACCCATAATAAGATGGGTTAGTGTAGGAACCTAACATGGCTTCCACCTTCCAAAGTAGTTTTGTCCTCAGGGTTGGATGAGAAAACTACTATAAAATCATGGTTATTTCATAATGGAATCTTTAGGTTACATATCATTCCGCTTAATATCAAGACTTCCTATATAATGTGCTAGTTTAATTAACACTCTTGATTGACCAATACAACCCCGAGTTGTAACCAAATGTAGCACTCTTCATTAAGGTTAGGGATTATGGCCTAATATCATCATGGTCTAAACTTAACAATTGAATTAAGAATTCCATTTAGTTTAAAAATATGATCCATAAATACTTATGCAATTATATATGGATTAAATAGATGGTGAAGAGAAAAATATTTGGAATATTTGAAGGGTAGTCAACAACCACCATGGTGAAAAATTATTTATTTTTTTAGGAATCATAAAGATAAAATCCTTGAAAATTTAACCCAAATCATTGCATGGATTTTTAGGGGTTACAAACTCCTAGGGGCTTCATTGTTTCTCCATTTTTAATCATTCTAATATGAAAGTACTATGGATTTCATTATTTATGTCATCCAAAAAGAATGAACGCTTAATCCATTCATGCATTTTCTAAAAGCTAGAGTGACCTATTATGGGAGAGGAATGCAACTCCTTTAATGCCCATGGTTTCAAAGAAAAGTTATGTACCAAAAATATATTCCTTTTATAATGTAATACATTTTCTACTAAGTATTCCCCATAGGAATGATTGGAACCTCTTATAATAATATCAAAGGATATAAACTATATGAAAATTAAACAACCATTTATAGAATATATTTTCTATCCACTCTATCACTAATAAGGTTAAAGAAAATAATGACCACGCCTCCTCTAACCTGTAAGAAAATGTATCAACCATCATATTATCCTAATATTCTTATAGGTGATCTTGTAGTCATAACATAAAATATTGGTGATCTACTTTTCTTGTTCTAGTGAAGACAATAAATGTTCTAAACAGTATTTTGAACTAATATGCTCTATCTAGATATTAAAAGGATGGTCAATTATGTAAGGGTACTATGTACCAATTATGTGAAGGATGATCATAATTTATTTTTTATATGAGACTATCCTAACATTTTATCACATCATTTTTTACTAGTGCCTAATATTCTTATAGATGATCTTGTAGTCATAATATAAAATATTGATGATCCACTTTTCTTGTTCTAGTGAAGACAATAAATGTTCTAAAAAGTATTTTGAACTAATATGCTCTATCTAGATATGAAAAGGATGGTCAATTATGTAAGGGTACTATGTACCAATTATGTGAAGGATGATCATACTTAATTTTTTATATGCGACTATCCTAAAATTTTATCACGTCATTTTTTACTAGTGAATGGTAATGGTGCCCCTTTTTCATCAAGACTAACTAAATACCTTTTCCAAAGACATCACATTATAGGACGAAGGTCTTAGTGAGGTATTCTGTTAACAAGAATAGTTTAATACACATAACATCCTTGAAGGGGTGAAATATGTGCTCTATGAAATCATACAAAAGCATTATTTTCTAGCACATAGGTTGATAGTGTTGAGCATAGTGTTGTCATTGATGACAACCAATGTCATGCCATTAATTTCAAAGGAAGCATGATGCCTTGGAAGATCATATTTCATCAATGTCAAAGAAGGTATGATGTATAGTTTTTAGATTTCTATGGTCGGGATTGTTGATCAATGGAGGAAACTCCATAGTTTCATGGATTCTTGTCGACATTTTAGAATCACCAATTTGATTCATCTTCAAGACATGAGGAAAAGTGAAGAGCACATAGGTAAATAAATAGTTAGAGAAAAGAGTGTGAAGAATCAATCAAAAACCCTAAAAGGATGAAAAAATAACTAATTAAATGATAAATTAATATAAAAGAGTTAAACTTAAAAATCCCATAGCAGAAGAGTATAAATTATAACTATATGAAAAAGTATTATATAATAAAGTTATATATATATATATATATATATAAACTATAGTAGTAATTTAATAATAAATTATGGTAAAATTATGTATATAAAATCTTATAAAACTAATGATTTATAAAATAAAGTAATTTTATATAAATGTATTATGCATGAATATATATTATATAGATTTATAATATATATAGAACCCTACGAGTATATGAATAAGGTTAGTATTATAAGAATATATTAATTATGAAAATAGAATAAATAACTATGAAGTTTATGGAATCCTAAGTTTAATGCAAAATGAAATAGGGGGTGAGGGAAGGGAAAAAGATAGGGAAACGGGTGGAGGAAAGAAAGAAGGGGGAGAGAGACATTAAATATATGTTAAAGTTACAATGATAAAAAGAGAATGTAGAAGGTTTGGTTGGATAGCCATCTTTAAGAGCTTTCCAATGGTATACTACACTTGGTCAAACTCCTCCTTAATAAGCAGAAACACCAGTTTGAAGATGACATCTTGGAAATCCTAGCCTATTGATTACTGAGCATTTTTTGGAGATATGTAGATAAAAAAAATTTCAAATAGTTTGGTTGGATAGTGATCTCTTAGACCTTCCCATTGATATATGACACTTGGTCAAACTCCCACCACTCATGGAAAAACATTGATTTGAATTCAAGCATGTTTATAATGGAGTAAAAGGGGTCAAAACCTAAATTCATTAACCAATGCACATCTCTACCAAGCGGATCAGGTAGTTTGAGTTTGTCTTAGGAAATCAATGATGGTGGGTGGATGAAATAACACAACATTTAATCAAGATGGTGTGTTATATGGTGTCATGGTTCTAGATGGGAAACAAGAAGGATCCAAACCCATCCCACATCGAATAATAATCATATAATGTGGCATTTTATATTAGTCTGACATGTATTCAATGGCATATCAATGATGTGGTGGGACTATCATAACATCTACAATGAGTTTGATAGCATACTTGTGTGATGTGGCAGGTCTAGTGTAACACTAGTCTAATGTGGTAGGTTTGATGTATTATCTAGTTGATATGGCATGAGTAAATATGGTTGACATGGAAGAATTAAGACATGTGGTGGGCCCGATATAACACCTTTTTGATATAGAATATACTGACCTATTTGATGTGGTGCAATTAGAGATCATTGATGTGGTGAAACAAAAGATAGTTGACATGGAAAAACCTTGCCACATGACACCTTGGTGATGTCAACATGTGGCATGTCAGATGGGTATTTTTGAGTGGTCGATAAGGGCAAAATTGGGTGACATGTGGCACCACCCAAAGGGTGCCACATGAGCTTGATGTCATCATGCTTACATCAACATTTTGATTGTACATGGAAAGCTATGGTCTTGGTAACGTGGTTTGGCCATATGGAAAACAAAATTTTAAGCCTCCAAGTCCCCAGGGCTCTCTTGGTCACCTTATGGTCATATCGGTCGACTCCACAAACTATGGTTAAATAACCTCTATCTTCCCAACAGATCATCGATGTCAAACTTATATACCATATCATCATGACATTCAATGTGATGCTTTTGTGATCTCACATGGCAATAAACATATGAGTGCGGCTTTGTGGTTTAAATGTTGGTTGCAGTTCTATGGTGATTGAACTTGAAGTTTGTAGTTTGATCATGTTTATATTATAGGGATTGCTTTTCTATGTGGTTCAAGTATGATTTTTAGTTCTATGGTGATCTAGATTTAAGTCTTATCATTTTGATAACACTTATATTACAGGTCCTGGCTATGTGAACTAGTGCATAATTGAGTTGGGTTTGGGCTAATTTTGGTCTGTGGTGGTCACAAGTTCAATTCTAATTGGCAGTTCTGTGGTGATCGATTTTGAAGTATGTTTTTGTGGACTGAGAACTGATAACACATATACATTTATTTTGTAAAGTCTGGTTATGTGAACATAACACATAGCCAAGTTGATATTAGTCATATCTTGTTCCATAATGGTTATAGGTTTGAATCCATGGTTAAGTAATTTTTGGCATTTGGAACTATTCGATAGAAAAGATATATTTGTTGAACCAGGTTGGTGCACTCTATTGAACCAAAAGGGTACATTTTATCAAACACACATTGGAAAGCACATTTTGCAGATGACAAATTTTAAAAGTACCTTCTATCGACCCGTTAGGTTCATTTTTTAAAACAATTATTTTTTATAAATTTTAGTGGGTTATCGTGAGGCCCAAATTAATTTTTGAAAAATGGGAAATTGAAATATTTTTTTGTGACTTGAAAGGGGGATATGAAAAGTCATGAAGACATACTGTATAGGACAAGAGCCCATATTTCTTTTGTAGTTGTCAAAATTTTTTGGAGCCCATGAACATTTTTAGTCTTGGTATGAAGAAGATGTTTCTAATTGATGGTTGAAAAATGAGTTGAAGTTGTATTGATATGATTAGATTTGTCAAGGGAATTTATTGTGTTTTGAGCTTGTGGATCCAATTTGAAATATTGTGAAAAGTGGTCCACTATGTTTTGGTGAAGGAGGTTGGTGCCTCAATCAAGTTAGAGCCTACAAAAAGTTGGTATTTTCATATTTTAATGGTTGGTGCCTCAATCAGGTCAGAGCCTATAACAATTTGGTTCTTGCATATCTTTGGGGGTTGTTTCCTCCAGCAGGTTAGTGCCTGCAAATAGAATTTGGGGGTTATTTCTTGCAAATTGATTTTTTGGGTTTGGTGTCTCTAGGAACTTGGTGCCTACAAATTGATGTAATTAAAGATCGAAGAAGGTAATAAGATTAGTGGTTTTCTCCTGCAAGGGTTTCCATGTATATTTGGTGTTCATATGTATTGATGTGATGATTGATTTTATTAATGTAGTCTTATGGTTTGAGTTATGATGAATTGTGATTTTTTTTTAAAATTGATTAAATTGGCCATTAACTGATTCCCCCACCCCCCCAATCCCCCCCCTACCCCCCATTGTAATCATCAATGCAAAAATTGATATCATAGAAAGATCCTTCAAGAATAGTTAATCACTAGAACGTAGATCCAAGGAACCATGACTAATAAAGGAAGCCTGAAAACATGAATGATGATGAAAGAAGATAAATATTGTTGATAACCATAAATGATCAAAATACTAAAGAAGAAGAAGAAGTGGACTTTGAAGGAGAACTCATAAGTTCCTTAGAAGAATTATGACCTCTAATAAATAAGGTAAATCAAATAGAACAACAACTGTAAGAATATAAGGATAAAAAATGTCATGTTGAATTTGTCATCCTTTTGAAAATTTGTAGGTTTTAACCCTACATAAATTACCTGCATACGAATTCTAAAAACATAAAATAAAAAATGGTGAAAGAATAAAACATAAAACAAATATACATAGATATTTTCTCCTATATCCCAAAACCGGGACTACCAGATTGATTTTTCATTATATTCCTTTCAATGTTACAACACATATATATACACGTCGAAGCATCCATAAGCCCCAATCCATTGACCCTGGATTAGCATGTAACCGTAGTTCCTTTAACCAGATCCAAAAAATACCATGGGAAGAAAACCATCATGCCCAAAACCATGTGTGAAAACCACACACAAAACCATAAGTAGGTCCCCCCACCTAATATAGGGTCCAAAAAAACATTCCCCGAGGCGTTGGCTTGGACCCCATAGCGGGGGGCTACCGCGCCCCCTCAAACCCCCCGATAGGGGGGGTTGTCACCCCCCTTGTGACCCTCCTGTTGCACCCAATGCAATGAATAAGGGGGATTATCGCCCCCCCTGTGGCCCCCTCGCGCGTGGCACTAGTCGTGGAAAGAATATAACACACACCCAACATTCTCCCGCTTGTTGTTTTCTTTCCATAGGGGGAAACAAGAGAGATTAGTCACTGTTCCAACCCTGCAATGCCCATTTTTTCTCTACACCAAGAGAAATTATCAATTCTTACAGACTTTGTCAATGCATTTGCAGTATTCTTCAAAGTGTCCACCTTTACCAGCAACACCTTTTTGTCCTCAACCATATCCCTTACAAAGTGATACTGAATGTCAATGTTCTTTGTCTTTGAATGATAAGCAAGGTTCTTTGCCAAGAAAATTGCACTCTGGCTTTCATAGTCTATCCTTATAGCTCGTTGTACTAACCCCATACTTGAACTCAATCTCTGCAACCAAACTGCTTTCTTTCTTGCATGAGTGGCTGCCTTGTATTTTGCCTCTATAGTGGAAATTGCCACTACAGACTGTCTCTTACTCATACAACTGACTGCACCTCCAAATAGGTTAAACACATACCCACTTGTATATCTTCTCTGATCCAAATTTCCATCCTAGTCTACATAAAAAAAGCCATGGATGTCCAAAACTCTGCTCAATACTCCCACTTCATGTGCAATATCTGGTCTAGTACAAACCATTGCATACATCAAGCTACTGATTGCACTTGCATATGGAATACGGGACATGTCCTCTTCATCCTCTTGTGTCTTAGGACATTGTTCAGCACATAACTCTACACCTACAGGAATAAGAACCTTCACCGATTTACTATCCTGCATATTAAACCTCTACACAATGTCTCAACATACTTCCTTTGGTTTAACTAGAGCTTCCTCTTTTCCCAGTCTCGTTTAATTTCCATGCCCAAAATATAGTTTGCAGCACCAAGATATTTCATGTCGAATTTGGAGGACAATTGGGTCTTCAATTCCTGAATAATTTCTTTTTTATTTCCAATCAACAACATATCATCCATATACAAGACCAAATAAATAACACGGTCACCAATTAATTTAAGATACACACAATGATATTCTTTTCTTTTGGTGAAGCCAAGTCCTCGTATATATGTATCAAATTTCTGATACGACATCCTTGGTGACTTTTTTAACCCATACAGAGACTTTTTTTAACTTGCATACCAGTTCTTTCTTACCCTTCACCGGAAACCCTTCAGGTTGCTTCATGTAGATCTCTTCTTCCAGATCCCCATGAAGAAATGTTGTCTTCACATCCATTTTTTCTACCTCAAAATAAAAAGCAACAACAATAGATAAAAGTAATGTAATAGAAGCTACCTTGGCAATGGGAGAAAAAATATCACCAAAATCAATTCCTGGCACCTAGGAATAACTTTTTGCTAATAATCGATATTTGTATTTCTCCACCTTTCCTTTTGCATTCCTCTTCTTCTTAAACACCCATTTTCTGCCAATGGGTTTCCTTCCAGCAGGCAACTCCACTAGATCCCAAGCCTCATTTTTGTGCATAGATGTCATTTCATCAACCATGGTCTCTTTCCAAATTTTTCCATCTTCTAAATCTACTACTTCCCTCACATTTTTGGGATCATCATCAGTAATATATAAAGAAAAAGTTCAACAAAAAGTAGTTGGACTATACCTTTCTGGCTTCCTTCTTTCTCAAACTGATCTTCTCATAGCGAGGGAAAATTTTAAGGATGGAAATTTATATTAAAGTTTATAAACCTTGACGAATCTCACCCATCCATTATATGCAATTTGTAAAATGTTTGATGATACTTTTGTAAAAATATTCAAATGTATAAGAATTTTATATAGTATCTATAAAAAATAATTGGCGATTTTTAAGGTAAAATAGTTTTATACTATAAAATTTGGGCGAATCATTTTTAAGAAAAATGGAAATTGGTGAATCCTTTTTTAGAATAGGAATGGAAAACTAGCCCACTTGCGAATATTAACCCCTTTCCATGCTCATGGTTGGAGTTTGTGGCTCTTCATCTTCTAATTCCTCTTCTGTTGTAGAGTTTGATTCCTCCTCCATTAGCTCAAAATCTATCTTCTCAGGTTCCTTTGGTAGGACTTCATATTTAATAACATCTTTCACCTCTCTAAGCACCACATCATGCCTGTACACAACCTTTCTTGTTTCTGGGTTCCAAATCTTATAACCTTTTAAACCATCCTTATTCCAAATAAAGATGCACCTTTTAGATTTACTATCGAACTTGATCTTTTTCTCCTTTGGAACATGTACATATGCATCACATCCAAATACCCTCTGATGTGAAAGAGATGGTTTCTTTCCAGTCAATAACTCTTGTGGAGTCTTATCCTCCAACGCTGATGTGGTGATCCGTTGAATAGGTAAGATGCAGTCTCTACTACCTCATCCTAGAATTCCTATCCTAACCCGACACCATTGAGCATGCTTCTTGCATTTTCCATCAACGTCCTGTTCATTCTTTCTGCAACTCCATTTTTATGAGGTGTGTATCGAGTAGTCTTATGCCATGCTATACCACACTTCTTACAAAACTCTTCAAATTCCTTCTTGCAAAACTCTCCATTGTTTTATGTCCTCAACACCTTTATCTTCTTCTTCGTCTGGTTTTCCACTAGAGCCTTAAATTATGTAAACCTGTCAAAGACTTCAAATTTCTTCTTGAGGAAATATATCCATGTATGCCTTGAGAAGTCATATATAAATGATACATAGTACAATAGAATTATCCAGTGATGGAACCGACACAAGTCCAAACACATCACTGTGCACAAGCTGTAATATACGTTTCTCCCTCTTAGCACCAGAGGGGAAACTCACCCGATTTTGCTTCCCATATGCACAATTTTCACATAAATCAAAATCCAGAGAGAAATTAGACATACCTTCTACCATACCATTACCATGAAGTATTTGAATGCCCTTCTCTCCAATATGTCATAACATGGTCTTTTCTCCAAAGACCACTATATTTTTTGCTCCACTTTCAAGAACCAAATAAATATTTCACCCATCAATAACAGTGCTACCCTGCAGCGTGTACAGAGCTCCAATTCGAACTCCTTGGATCAATATCAATGCTCCCTGAACAATCTTGCAGGTATCTTTCACGGACACTGTTTTTACACCTGCATCATCCAGCTTGCTTACACAAATTAGGTTTCTGGAGGAATATGCAGAACACCCTGAAGTGTTCTAATCCTTCCACCTTGCAATTCCAACTTGAATTTTCCATGACCGACAATTCTAGCCTTCCTGTCATCCCTTAAGAAGACATCACCACCATCATATTTATCATACTCACAGAACCACTCCCTATGGGGAGTAAAGTGAAAGGATGCACATGAGTCAATCAAACATGCCTCATGATCTACATGTGTACTTGAAGAAGAAGCCAAGTACACATCCCCACCTTCATCTGAGGTGGTTTTCTCCTTTGCAGAAGGAGCATCATCAAATCCCTTTCCTTTCTCAAGAGATTTAGATCTACAGTCCTTTTTGAAGTGCCCTTCCTTTCCACATTTCTAGCACACCTTTACAGGTTTTCCTGGAGATTTAGATCTCCCTCTAGATTTAGATCTCCCACTCAAGGATTTATTTTTGTTTCTGCTTTGGGACCATCCTCATGCAGATAAGGTATCACCATTTTGGCCCATCGTATTTTTTTGTCTCATCTCCTATGACAACAAGGATGAGACTATTTCATCAAACTGCAAGGTAGTCACATTGCTACCTATTGCAACAACTAGACTATCCCATTAATCTGGTAGAGAACACAACAAACCGATGCACTTATATTCATCTGAAATTTCTATATCAACAAATAAACATTGGATTACCACAATATTAAAGGTGTTCAAATGCTTTGTCACTGAGTCTCCATCCTTCATCCTCAGGTTATACATATTTTTCTGTAGGAATGTTTTATTCACCAGAGATTTGGATTGGTACAAATTCCCCAACTTATCCCACAAAGCCTTTGCCGAAGCTTCCCCTGATACATTCAACAATACTGAATCTGAGATACATAAACATATTGTGTTATTTGCCTTCTAATCCAACTTCTCCTAGTCTTCAGCTGACATTTCCATTGGTTTAGTACTTGGATCTACCACGATCCACCAACAGATCCTCGAGCTTGAGTTTCCATAAATCAAAACTCTAACCATTAAATTTATCGATCTCTATCTTTCCATTGCTTTCCATCTTCTTTCGCCACAAGAATCGATCCTGTAGATCTCCCATTGAATAGGGTCTACCACAGGCCTGAGAAAAACCCCTCAGTAGCAAAGGCATCCCCTTGAAGCCAAAACAACTCTGATACCAAATGTAGGTTTTAACCCCGTACGTAAATTACCTGCATACGAATTCTAAAAACAAAAAATAAACAACGACGAGAGCATAAAACATAAAAAAATATACACAGAGATTTTCCCCTGGATCCCAAAACTGGGACTACCAGATTGATTTTTCATTATATCCTGTTGGGTTGTGTTATATTCTTTCCACGACTAACCCACGTAGTGAACCGGGGGGTTAGAGTGGGGGCGGAGCCCCCCCTTCTTTGTGCCGATTGCGTAGCGGGGGGGTCACGGGGGGCCAGCAGCCCCCCCTATCCGGGGGGTTTGAGGGGGGCGGGTAGCCCCCCTCTACGGGGTTCGGGGCAGCGCCCCATGAAATTTTTTTTTGGACCCTATATTAGGTTGGGCGAACCTACCTATGGTTTTTCTTTCCTTGGTTTTGGACACGATGGTTTTCAGTCCATGGTATTGGATGCTTCGGCATGTATAAATATGTATTGTAACATTGAAAGGAATATAATGAAAAATCAAGCTGGTAGTCCCGGTTTTGGGATCCAAGGGAAAATCTCTGTGTATATGTGTTTTATGTGTTATGCTCTCGCATTGTTTATTTTTCTGTGATTTAGAATTCGTATGCAGGTAATTTCTGTACGGGGTTAAAACCTACATTTGGTATCAGAGTTGTTTTGGCTTCAAGGGGACGCCTTTGTTGCTGAGGGGTTTCGCTCGGGCCTGTGGTAGACCCTGTTCAGTGGGAGATCTGTGAGATCGATTCTGGTGGTGAAAGAAGATGGCGAGTAGCGGAAAGATAGAGATCGAGAAGTTCAATGGTCAGAGTTTTGAGTTGTGGAAACTCAAGATGGAGGATCTATTGGTGGATAAAGATCAGTGGATCACGGTAGATCCAAGTACTGAACCAATGGGAGTGACCGATGAAGAGTGGAAGAAGTTGGATCGGAAGGCAAAGAGCACAATACGATTGTGTGTCTCAGATTCAGTATTGCTGAATGTATCAGGGGAAGCTACGATGAAGGCTTTGTGGGACAAGTTAGGGACTTTGTACCAATCTAAGTCTCTGGTGAATAAACTGTTCCTGTGGAAAAAGCTGTATAACCTAAGGATGAAAGATGGAGATTCGGTGACAGAGCATTTGAACGCATTTAATACTGTGGTAAGTCAGTTAGCGTCTGTTGATATTAAAATTTCAGATGAAGATAAGTGCATTAGTTTGTTTTGTTCTCTACCGGATTTGTGGGATAGTCTGGTTATTGCAATAGGTAGCAATGAAATTGCTTTGCAGTTTGATGAAATAGTCTCAGCCTTGCTGACGGAGGAGATGAGATGGAAAAATATGGAGAGCCAGAATGGTGATGCCTTGTCTGTACGAGGACAGTCCCAGAATAGAAATAAAAATAAGTCATCGAGTGGGAGATCTAAATCTAGACAGAGATCTAAATCTCCAGGAAAACCTGTATAGGTGGTGTGCTGGAAATGCGGAAAGGAAGGGCACTTCAAAAGGGACTGTAAATCTAAAGCTCCTGATAAAGGAAAGGGATCTGATGATGCTCCTTCTACAGAGGTGAAAACCACCTCAGATGAAGGTGGGGATGTGTACTTGGCTTCTTCAAGTACACATGTAGATCAAGAGGCCATGGTTGATGAAATGACATCTTTGCACAAAAATGAGGCTTGGGATCTGGTGGAGTTGTCGGCTGGAAGGAAACCCATTGGCAGCAAATGGGTGTTTAAAAAGAAGACAAATGCAGAAGGGAAGGTGGAGAAATACAAAGCTCGGTTGGTAGCAAAAGGTTATTCCTAGGTGTCGGGAATTGATTTTGGTGATATTTTTTCTCCTGTTGCCAAGGTAACTTCTATTAGGTTACTTTTATCTGTTGCTGCTACTTTTGATTTTGAGGTAGAATAGATGGATGTGAAGACAACATTTCTTCAAAGGGATTTGGAAGAGGAAATCTACATGAAGCAACCTGAAGACTTTGCGGTGAAGGGTAAGAAAGAACTGGTATGCGAGTTAAAGAAGTCTCTGTATGGGTTAAAACAGTCACCAAGGATGTGGTATCAGAAATTTGATACATTTATACGGGGACTTGGCTTCACCAGAAGCAAAGCAGATCATTGTGTGTATTTTAAATTAATTGGTGACCGTGTTATCTATCTGGTCTTGTATGTGGATGATATGTTGTTGGTTGGAAATGACAAAGAAATTATCTAGGATTTGAAGACCCAATTGTCCTCCAAATTCGACATGAAAGATCTTGGTGTTGCAAAGTATATTTTGGGCATGGAAATTAAAAGAGATCGGGCAAAGAGGAAGCTCTGGTTAAACCAGAGGAAGTATGTCGAGACAATACTGCAAAGGTTTAATATGCAGGATAGTAAACCAGTGAAGGTTCCTATTCCTATAGGTGTGAGGTTATCTGCTGAACAGTGTCCCAAGATACAAGAAGAGGAAGAGGACATGTCCCGTGTTCCATATGCGAGTGCAGTCGATAGCCTGATGTATGCAATGGTCTGTACTAGACCAGACATTGCACATGCAGTGGGAGTATTGAGCAGGTTTATGTCAAAACTAGGGAAGGAGCACTGGACAACAGTGAAGCGGGTTTTCAGGTATTTGTGTGGCACTATTGATTATGGTTTGTGCTACCAAGGAAGACCAGGATTGGACAGAGTGTTGGATATTCGTGGCTTTGTTGATGTAGGCTGGGCTAGAGATTTGGATCAGAGAAGATCTACAAGTGGGTATCTGTTTAACCTATTTGGAGGTGCAGTCAATTGGATGAGTAAGAAACAATCTGTAGTGGCACTATCAACTACAAAGGCAGAATACATGGCAACCACTCATGCAAGCAAGGAAGCAGTTTGGTTGCAAAGATTGTGTTCAAGTATGGGGTTAGTACAGGGAGCTATAAGAATAGACTGTGACAGCCAAAGTGCAATTTTCTTGGCAAAGAACCCTGCTTATCATTCAAAGACAAAGCAAACTGATGTTCAGTATCACTTTGTGAGGGATATGATAGAAGACAAAAAGGTGTTGTTGGTAAAGGTGGACACTTTGAAGAATACTGCAGATGCATTGACAAAATCTATGAGCTCTGAGAATTTCTCTTGGTGTAGAGAAAAAATGGGCATTTCAGGGCTGGAAAAATGACTAAGCTCTCCTGTGGCCCCTTGTGGAAAGAAAACAACAAGTGGGAGATTGTTGGGTTGTGTTATATTCTTTCCATGACTAACCCACATAGTGAACCGGGGGGTTAGAGGGGGGGCAGAGCCCCCCCTTCGTTGCGCCGATTGCGTAGCGGGGGGGTCACAGGGGGGGTGGCAGCCCCCCCTGTCCGGGGGTTTGAGGGGGGTGGGTAGCCCCCCTCTACGGGGTTTGGGGCAGCACCCCGGGAAATTTTTTTTTGGACCCTATATTAGGTTGCGCGAACCTACCTATGGTTTTTCGGTCCTTGGTTTTGGACGCGATGGTTTTCGGTCCATGGTATTGGATGCTTCAGCATGTATAAATATGTATTGTAACATTGAAAGGAATATAATGAAAAATCAAGCTGGTAGTCCTGGTTTTGGGATCTAGGGGAAAATCTCTGTGTATATGTGTTTTATGCGTTATGCTCTCACATTGTTTATTCTTTTGTGATTTAGAATTTGTATGCAGGTAATTTCTGTACAGGGTTAAAACCTACATATCCATTTCAATTTTACAATACATATATATACATGCCAAAGCATCCATAAACCCCAATCCATTAACTTTGGATTAGAACATGACTGTAGTTCCCTTGATCGGATCTACAAAATACCATGGGAAGAAAACCATCATCCCCAAAACCATGTGTGAAAACCATGCACAAAACCATAGGTAGGTCTGCCCACCTAATATAGGGTCCAAAAAAAAATTCCTCGATGTTTTGCCCCAGAACGCATAGAGGGCGACTATCACCCTCCCTGTGATCCCCCCGCACGTGGGGCTAGTCATGGAAATAATATAACACACACCCAACGAAATTGAACTAAAAGAAAGCCAAAGGATAAATTAGATTCCATAAAAGCAATTAAGAGAAAAGGAAGAATAAAATGTTCTCTTAAGAAATTATTTAGAAAATAAATCATATCCACTTAATCAAAACTTGAAGACATACCATGGATTTGAAGAGATTCCAAAGAATAGTAAGTGGGATTCAAGCCCATAAAAAATACAAAAATAAAATAGGAGACCCATCATTTATTATAGTGCACTTAACAATGAATTTTCTTTTATAAAAAATACATTGAATCATCTAGAAAGAAACAAGGAAGTGGAAAAGCAATCAACAAGAGAAGAAAGAGGGTCAATTGAAACTATGAATCAATCACATAATGGTAAAGAAGGCAGGAAAGGCAAAGTCAACAATAATATCCCTTCTAGTATTCATTATTCATCAATGTACCAAACTTTATTTTATGGATATTATTACTCATGGAATATGTTTGGTCCTAAGGAAATTTACTATAGAGTCTATATAAGAAGAAATTATGAAAGAAGATAATTTTTAAACAATAGTTACTTAAGAAACAAATCTAGAGGTATATATGAAAATGGTACTAGAAGAGGGAATTATTTTTCTCTAACATAGATTTGTGTCAAATTCTACATATAAAACAGCTTTAGGCACAAGGCACGAGGCTACAAGAGTAGTTTAATCAGATTTCACAACTAGGGGAAGGAAAATCCCCCCTAAAGGTACAATTGTATTGAAGAAAGAAGAAAAGAAAGGAAAGTGTGGTCTCATGTTGTGTGCCCAAAACCAATGAAATAAATGGTATGTGGATAGTGGCTATTTAAGACATATGATAGGAGATCATAGTAAGTTCATTAAACTTAAGTAAGAAGATGGAGGCCCAGTTATTCTTGGAAACAATGTAGCTAAAAAAATTACTAGGAAGGGGGAAATTAGCATTGATAATGGAATAACTAAGGCTCAAAATGTTTTATATGTAGAAGAAATAAAAAAGAACTCTGAAGTGTTAGTCAAATGAGTGATCAAGGGTACGATCTCAGATTTAATTCTAAGAGATGTGAAATCATAAATTCTGATACAAGAAAATTGATGGAAAAAGCTAACACAAGCTCAAGAAATACATACATTATTGATGGATTTGAAATGCAAAAATTTTGCATTGGAGAGATAGATGAAATTTGGTTATGGAAGAGAAGACTGGGACATAACAGTTTTGATATTTGGTAAAATCTACAAGAGTGCAAGCCATTAATGACATATCTAAAATAGCAAAGCCTCACAATGCCATATGTAAATCATGTCAGTTTGGAAAATAGACTAGAGGTATTCTTCTTAAAAAAAATACTCAACATCTAGGTCATTGGAAATCATTCACATTTACCTTTGTGGACCTGCTAGAACTCATACTCTGAAAGGAGAAAGGTACTTTATGATTTTCATAGATTTTTATACTGGAATGACATGGGTTACTTTTATTAAAGAGAAACCATAAGTTTTTGAAAATTTTAAATCCTTCAAGGCTCTAATGGAAAATGAAATAGATTTAAAAATAAAATGTCTGGGAACCAATAAATGAGAAGAGTTCACTTCACATGAATTCAATGGTTTTTGTGAAAAATATGGGATCATAAGACATTTCATGAATGGGAGGACTCCACAACAAGATTGTGTGGCTGAATGGAAAAATCGAATAGTTCAATATATGGCAAGGTCTCTTCTCTTTGAAGCTCAGTGAGTAGATTGATTTTGGGGAGAAGCACTAAACAAAACAATTTATATCTTGAGTGAGTGAAGATTTTCAAAACTTTTTATATTTTGGAGAATTTTACGGAAGAAAATGTGTTAAGGATTTCTAATTCATTCAATTCTTTATGTGGACACTCTACCCATCATTAGGGACTAGAAAGAGTAATGATATCCTACGAGTTCTGAGAAGTATTTATAGAGAAGAGTGGAAAGTAGCTATTAAGAAATTGATATAAAATTAATCAAGGTAGCTACTACAAGAATAAAATAATAAGGTCAAGTCAAAGGGTTTGAATAAGAAATTGAACATAAATAAATTAAATGAAATAAAATAAATAAAATTAGAGATAAAAGAGGGTTGTTAAGGTTTAAGATTAATAGGGGGCACAAGGATCAAAAGATTCAAATTAGGGGAGTGAAACCCAAAACTAATATAAAATTATTAATACTAGTAACTTGAGTTGAGGTGTATGTGTGTGTGTGTATATAAAGGGGGTTAAGAGATTGAAACCGAGCTTAAATTGAAGAAACTAGAGAGGTAATATGAATACAGTATTAAAAAATTGAAATAATTTTGATAAAAAATATTTGATATTTATTTTTTGATAAATGATATTTAAGGATAATTTTTTTTTTTGAAAAAAATAAGATAGAGAGAGTGGGGGATGGGGGTGGTTTAGGGAAGAAAGGTGCATATAAAATGGAAGGAGAGAAAGGAATAAGACTTAAGATAGGGGGGAGAGAGGTAAAACATATACGTTGGAAATAATACTGAGAGGGGGGGGGGGGTGAATCAGTATTAGCAAGTCAATAATTTTTCATTTCCATAATCAGATTCATATAAACTACTTCAGTTAATGGAAATCATGTGTATACGCAACTGTGTTTAAGGCAATTAGTGTATATCCTGCAGACTTATGATTCAGTTAATTCCTCATATGTTGAACTTTTACCAGTGCATCAGAATCATATAAACAGTAACCAGGTGCAGTAAAAACAGAATAGACAATCACACACGAAAACATAAGATATAAGGTGGATTATGTGTTTGGATTTTTATATTATGAATTTGTATTATGACGTAAAACACTTAGTTTTGTATGTACATGCCAAACACTATGAAATACATTACTAAATATATCAAAGAATAAAGAGAAGAAAAATGTAGACATGTGTTTTCATTGTATTGAAGAGTTTTAAGTTTTGATAAATATTTAACACATTCTACAATAAGAATCAATATATACAAAATTAAGACTATGGGTTCACATTTTACCTTATCTACAAACACTATAACTAGATCATTGTGGAAATATTCATAGAGCCCACACCTTAGATTAGGAGAGAAGAGAGTGACTAATATTCAATAGAATTAATTTGAACCAATATATAAATAATGGCTACTAATATATGATATCATATATGATGATACGAGTAATTAAAAATCACATGCATGGAAATTATCTTCTCAAATAAACTCTCATTTATTTTTCGACGAAGTGTAGGTTGGGTGGTTTTCAAGAAAAGATATCATCCACCCCACCTAGATTCAAATCCCACTTTGTGACATATTGTGTCATAGTGAAAAATCGTTGTTCATACGTTGTTGGCTTGAATTTAAGTGATCAAGAATCTAGTTTTTACCCTAAGGACCATCCTTGAAACGAGAGGAAGTTCCCATGGTGTTTCCTTTGAGATAATTAGCTAGAAAAAGAAAGTATCATTTATCAATATCACTCTTAATCTCTCCATTTTATTCCAATGTGCCTCAGTCATTTTAAATCCCTTACTATTTTTTCTATTTTCTATTATTGTAGTGTAGTTATATATCATATATAGAGATACAAGAGAAATATATGAAGAAAAACAATTTTTAGGAAGTAATTGAGACAAAATTATAATATTGCACTTGCAAAAATAGAACCCATTATTGATATTCTCAAGGTGAGTAATACTTAAATGCCTCTTTGAGGTGGTAGTCTCTAAATGAGAAGTACTCCAACAAAATGATAATCCATAAAAAGAAAAACATTACATAGCTTATACCTCTATAAATAAATTCTATTAGGTAACCAAATCTTAACCACTAGTGGTCCCAATGTTGATGACTACGCCAACTTTATAAATGACTATTAACTATCTACTAGGTTTTATTAAATAAGTATGGAACTGTAGTTAATTTTCACCCACTAATTACAAGGTGGATATTATTCAAAGAGGATGGACATCATACATTAATTAACTGAATCCTAATTACCCATAATTAGAGGGATTAGTGTATGACCCTAACATTCCTTCCACCTTATAAAGAAGTGTTTTCATAAAGGTTAGATGAGAAAACTAGTATAAAATCATGGTTAGTTCATAGTGGCATCTTTAGGTTACATATTATTCCACTTAATATCAAGACTTCCTAGATAATGTGGTAGTGTAATTAACATTCTTGATTGACCAATATAACCCTAAGTTGTAACCAAATGTAACACTCTTCCTTAAGGTTAGGGAGGATGGCCTAATCTTATCATGGTCTAAACTTAACAAATTGTTATAAGAAATTTCTTCAAATAGGAAACATGCAAAACAAGCTAAATCTTGGAGTGGGATATGATAACTAATATGTCTAGGTGACCTATCCAATTCATTGCGGGATCTTCTGGGCTTTATTAAATAAGTATGGTTGTTTAGTTAACTAGCCACATACTAATTAAGAGGTGGATCCTATTCAAAGAGGATGACCACCATACATTAATTAACTAACTCCTAAGTACCCATAATAAGATGGGTTAGTGTAGGAACCTAACATGGCTTCCACCTTCCAAAGTAGTTTTGTCCTCAGGGTTGGATGAGAAAACTACTATAAAATCATGGTTATTTCATAATGGAATCTTTAGGTTACATATCATTCCGCTTAATATCAAGACTTCCTATATAATGTGCTAGTTTAATTAACACTCTTGATTGACCAATACAACCCCGAGTTGTAACCAAATGTAGCACTCTTCATTAAGGTTAGGGATTATGGCCTAATATCATCATGGTCTAAACTTAACAATTGAATTAAGAATTCCATTTAGTTTAAAAATATGATCCATAAATACTTATGCAATTATATATGGATTAAATAGATGGTGAAGAGAAAAATATTTGGAATATTTGAAGGGTAGTCAACAACCACCATGGTGAAAAATTATTTATTTTTTTAGGAATCATAAAGATAAAATCCTTGAAAATTTAACCCAAATCATTGCATGGATTTTTAGGGGTTACAAACTCCTAGGGGCTTCATTGTTTCTCCATTTTTAATCATTCTAATATGAAAGTACTATGGATTTCATTATTTATGTCATCCAAAAAGAATGAACGCTTAATCCATTCATGCATTTTCTAAAAGCTAGAGTGACCTATTATGGGAGAGGAATGCAACTCCTTTAATGCCCATGGTTTCAAAGAAAAGTTATGTACCAAAAATATATTCCTTTTATAATGTAATACATTTTCTACTAAGTATTCCCCATAGGAATGATTGGAACCTCTTATAATAATATCAAAGGATATAAACTATATGAAAATTAAACAACCATTTATAGAATATATTTTCTATCCACTCTATCACTAATAAGGTTAAAGAAAATAATGACCACGCCTCCTCTAACCTGTAAGAAAATGTATCAACCATCATATTATCCTAATATTCTTATAGGTGATCTTGTAGTCATAACATAAAATATTGGTGATCTACTTTTCTTGTTCTAGTGAAGACAATAAATGTTCTAAACAGTATTTTGAACTAATATGCTCTATCTAGATATTAAAAGGATGGTCAATTATGTAAGGGTACTATGTACCAATTATGTGAAGGATGATCATAATTTATTTTTTATATGAGACTATCCTAACATTTTATCACATCATTTTTTACTAGTGCCTAATATTCTTATAGATGATCTTGTAGTCATAATATAAAATATTGATGATCCACTTTTCTTGTTCTAGTGAAGACAATAAATGTTCTAAAAAGTATTTTGAACTAATATGCTCTATCTAGATATGAAAAGGATGGTCAATTATGTAAGGGTACTATGTACCAATTATGTGAAGGATGATCATACTTAATTTTTTATATGCGACTATCCTAAAATTTTATCACGTCATTTTTTACTAGTGAATGGTAATGGTGCCCCTTTTTCATCAAGACTAACTAAATACCTTTTCCAAAGACATCACATTATAGGACAAAGGTCTTAGTGAGGTATTCTGTTAATAAGAATAGTTTAATACACATAACATCCTTGAAGGCGTGAAATATGTGTTCTATGAAATCATACAAAAGCATTATTTTCTAGCACATAGGTTGATAGTGTTGAGCATAGTGTTTTCATTGATGACAACCAATGTCATGTCATTAATTTCAAAGGAAGCATGATGCCTTGGAAGATCATATTTCATCAATGTCAAAGAAGGTATGATGTATAGTTTTTAGATTTCTATGGTTGGGATTGTTGATCAATGGAGGAAACTCCATAGATTCATGGATTTTTGTCGACATTTTAGAATCACCAATTTGATTCATCTTCAATACATGAGGAAAAGTGAAGAGCACATAGGTAAATAAATAGTTAGAGAAAAGAGTGTGAAGCATCAATCAAAAACCCTAAAAGGATGAAAAAATAACTAATTAAATGATAAATTAATATAAAAGAGTTAAACTTAAAAATCCCATAGCAGAAGAGTATAAATTATAACTATATGAAAAAGTATTATATAATAAAGTTATATATATATATATATATATATATATATATATATAAACTATAGTAGTAATTTAATAATAAATTATGGTAAAATTATGTATATAAAATCTTATAAAACTAATGATTTATAAAATAAAGTAATTTTATATAAATGTATTATGCATGAATATATATTATATAGATTTATAATATATATAGAACCCTACGAGTATATGAATAAGGTTAGTATTATAAGAATATATTAATTATGAAAATAGAATAAATAACTATGAAGTTTATGGAATCCTAAGTTTAATGCAAAATGAAATAGGGGGTGAGGGAAGGGAAAAAGATAGGGAAACGGGTGGAGGAAAGAAAGAAGGGGGAGAGAGACATTAAATATATGTTAAAGTTACAATGATAAAATGAGTATGTAGAAGGTTTGGTTGGATAGCCCTCTTTGAGAGCTTTCCAATGGTATACTACACTTGGTCAAACTCCTCCATAATAAGAAGAAAATCCAGTTTGAACATGATATCTTGGAAATCCTAGCCTATTGATTACTGAGCATTTTTTGGAGATATGTAGATAAAAAAAATTTCAAATAGTTTGGTTGGATAGTGATCTCTGAGACCTTTCCATTGATATATGACACTTGGTCAAACTCCCACCAGTTAAGGAGAAACATTGATTTGAATTCAAGCATGTTTATAATGGAGTAAAAGGGGTCAAACCCCAAATTCATTAACCAATGCACATCTCTACCAAGCGGATCAGGTAGTTTGAGTTTGTCTTAGGAAATCAATGATGGTGGGTGGATGAAATAACACAACATTTAATCAAGATGGTGTGTTATATGGTGTCATGGTTCTAGATGGGAAACAAGAAGGGTCCAAACCCATCCCACATTGAATAATAATCATATAATGTGGCATTTTATATTAGTCTGACATGTATTCAATGGCATATCAATGATGTGGTGGGACTATCATAACATCTACAATGAGTTTGATAGCATACTTGTGTGATGTGGCAGGTCTAGTGTAACACTAGTCTAATGTGGTAGGTTTGATGTATTATCTAGTTGATATGGCATGAGTAAATATGGTTGACATGGAAGAATTAAGACATGTGGTGGGCCCGATATAACACCTTTTTGATATAGAATATACTGACCTATTTGATGTGGTGCAATTAGAGATCATTGATGTGGTGAAACAAAAGATAGTTGACATGGAAAAACCTTGCCACATGACACCTTGGTGATGTCAACATGTGGCATGTCAGATGGGTATTTTTGAGTGGTCGATAAGGGCAAAATTGGGTGACATGTGGCACCACCCAAAGGGTGCCACATGAGCTTGATGTCATCATGCTTACATCAACATTTTGATTGTACATGGAAAGCTATGGTCTTGGTAACGTGGTTTGGCCATATGGAAAACAAAATTTTAAGCCTCCAAGTCCCCAGGGCTCTCTTGGTCACCTTATGGTCATATCGGTCGACTCCACAAACTATGGTTAAATAACCTCTATCTTCCCAACAGATCATCGATGTCAAACTTATATACCATATCATCATGACATTCAATGTGATGCTTTTGTGATCTCACATGGCAATAAACATATGAGTGCGGCTTTGTGGTTTAAATGTTGGTTGCAGTTCTATGGTGATTGAACTTGAAGTTTGTAGTTTGATCATGTTTATATTATAGGGATTGCTTTTCTATGTGGTTCAAGTATGATTTTTAGTTCTATGGTGATCTAGATTTAAGTCTTATCATTTTGATAACACTTATATTACAGGTCCTGGCTATGTGAACTAGTGCATAATTGAGTTGGGTTTGGGCTAATTTTGGTCTGTGGTGGTCACAAGTTCAATTCTAATTGGCAGTTCTGTGGTGATCGATTTTGAAGTATGTTTTTGTGGACTGAGAACTGATAACACATATACATTTATTTTGTAAAGTCTGGTTATGTGAACATAACACATAGCCAAGTTGATATTAGTCATATCTTGTTCCATAATGGTTATAGGTTTGAATCCATGGTTAAGTAATTTTTGGCATTTGGAACTATTCGATAGAAAAGATATATTTGTTGAACCAGGTTGGTGCACTCTATTGAACCAAAAGGGTACATTTTATCAAACACACATTGGAAAGCACATTTTGCAGATGACAAATTTTAAAAGTACCTTCTATCGACCCGTTAGGTTCATTTTTTAAAACAATTATTTTTTATAAATTTTAGTGGGTTATCGTGAGGCCCAAATTAATTTTTGAAAAATGGGAAATTGAAATATTTTTTTGTGACTTGAAAGGGGGATATGAAAAGTCATGAAGACATACTGTATAGGACAAGAGCCCATATTTCTTTTGTAGTTGTCAAAATTTTTTGGAGCCCATGAACATTTTTAGTCTTGGTATGAAGAAGATGTTTCTAATTGATGGTTGAAAAATGAGTTGAAGTTGTATTGATATGATTAGATTTGTCAAGGGAATTTATTGTGTTTTGAGCTTGTGGATCCAATTTGAAATATTGTGAAAAGTGGTCCACTATGTTTTGGTGAAGGAGGTTGGTGCCTCAATCAAGTTAGAGCCTACAAAAAGTTGGTATTTTCATATTTTAATGGTTGGTGCCTCAATCAGGTCAGAGCCTATAACAATTTGGTTCTTGCATATCTTTGGGGGTTGTTTCCTCCAGCAGGTTAGTGCCTGCAAATAGAATTTGGGGGTTATTTCTTGCAAATTGATTTTTTGGGTTTGGTGTCTCTAGGAACTTGGTGCCTACAAATTGATGTAATTAAAGATCGAAGAAGGTAATAAGATTAGTGGTTTTCTCCTGCAAGGGTTTCCATGTATATTTGGTGTTCATATGTATTGATGTGATGATTGATTTTATTAATGTAGTCTTATGGTTTGAGTTATGATGAATTGTGATTTTTTTTTAAAATTGATTAAATTGGCCATTAACTGATTCCCCCACCCCCCCAATCCCCCCCCTACCCCCCATTGTAATCATCAATGCAAAAATTGATATCATAGAAAGATCCTTCAAGAATAGTTAATCACTAGAACGTAGATCCAAGGAACCATGACTAATAAAGGAAGCCTGAAAACATGAATGATGATGAAAGAAGATAAATATTGTTGATAACCATAAATGATCAAAATACTAAAGAAGAAGAAGAAGTGGACTTTGAAGGAGAACTCATAAGTTCCTTAGAAGAATTATGACCTCTAATAAATAAGGTAAATCAAATAGAACAACAACTGTAAGAATATAAGGATAAAAAATGTCATGTTGAATTTGTCATCCTTTTGAAAATTTGTAGGTTTTAACCCTACATAAATTACCTGCATACGAATTCTAAAAACATAAAATAAAAAATGGTGAAAGAATAAAACATAAAACAAATATACATAGATATTTTCTCCTATATCCCAAAACCGGGACTACCAGATTGATTTTTCATTATATTCCTTTCAATGTTACAACACATATATATACACGTCGAAGCATCCATAAGCCCCAATCCATTGACCCTGGATTAGCATGTAACCGTAGTTCCTTTAACCAGATCCAAAAAATACCATGGGAAGAAAACCATCATGCCCAAAACCATGTGTGAAAACCACACACAAAACCATAAGTAGGTCCCCCCACCTAATATAGGGTCCAAAAAAACATTCCCCGAGGCGTTGGCTTGGACCCCATAGCGGGGGGCTACCGCGCCCCCTCAAACCCCCCGATAGGGGGGGTTGTCACCCCCCTTGTGACCCTCCTGTTGCACCCAATGCAATGAATAAGGGGGATTATCGCCCCCCCTGTGGCCCCCTCGCGCGTGGCACTAGTCGTGGAAAGAATATAACACACACCCAACATTCTCCCGCTTGTTGTTTTCTTTCCATAGGGGGAAACAAGAGAGATTAGTCACTGTTCCAACCCTGCAATGCCCATTTTTTCTCTACACCAAGAGAAATTATCAATTCTTACAGACTTTGTCAATGCATTTGCAGTATTCTTCAAAGTGTCCACCTTTACCAGCAACACCTTTTTGTCCTCAACCATATCCCTTACAAAGTGATACTGAATGTCAATGTTCTTTGTCTTTGAATGATAAGCAAGGTTCTTTGCCAAGAAAATTGCACTCTGGCTTTCATAGTCTATCCTTATAGCTCGTTGTACTAACCCCATACTTGAACTCAATCTCTGCAACCAAACTGCTTTCTTTCTTGCATGAGTGGCTGCCTTGTATTTTGCCTCTATAGTGGAAATTGCCACTACAGACTGTCTCTTACTCATACAACTGACTGCACCTCCAAATAGGTTAAACACATACCCACTTGTATATCTTCTCTGATCCAAATTTCCATCCTAGTCTACATAAAAAAAGCCATGGATGTCCAAAACTCTGCTCAATACTCCCACTTCATGTGCAATATCTGGTCTAGTACAAACCATTGCATACATCAAGCTACTGATTGCACTTGCATATGGAATACGGGACATGTCCTCTTCATCCTCTTGTGTCTTAGGACATTGTTCAGCACATAACTCTACACCTACAGGAATAAGAACCTTCACCGATTTACTATCCTGCATATTAAACCTCTACACAATGTCTCAACATACTTCCTTTGGTTTAACTAGAGCTTCCTCTTTTCCCAGTCTCGTTTAATTTCCATGCCCAAAATATAGTTTGCAGCACCAAGATATTTCATGTCGAATTTGGAGGACAATTGGGTCTTCAATTCCTGAATAATTTCTTTTTTATTTCCAATCAACAACATATCATCCATATACAAGACCAAATAAATAACACGGTCACCAATTAATTTAAGATACACACAATGATATTCTTTTCTTTTGGTGAAGCCAAGTCCTCGTATATATGTATCAAATTTCTGATACGACATCCTTGGTGACTTTTTTAACCCATACAGAGACTTTTTTTAACTTGCATACCAGTTCTTTCTTACCCTTCACCGGAAACCCTTCAGGTTGCTTCATGTAGATCTCTTCTTCCAGATCCCCATGAAGAAATGTTGTCTTCACATCCATTTTTTCTACCTCAAAATAAAAAGCAACAACAATAGATAAAAGTAATGTAATAGAAGCTACCTTGGCAATGGGAGAAAAAATATCACCAAAATCAATTCCTGGCACCTAGGAATAACTTTTTGCTACTAATCGATATTTGTATTTCTCCACCTTTCCTTTTGCATTCCTCTTCTTCTTAAACACCCATTTTCTGCCAATGGGTTTCCTTCCAGCAGGCAACTCCACTAGATCCCAAGCCTCATTTTTGTGCATAGATGTCATTTCATCAACCATGGTCTCTTTCCAAATTTTTCCATCTTCTAAATCTACTACTTCCCTCACATTTTTGGGATCATCATCAGTAATATATAAAGAAAAAGTTCAACAAAAAGTAGTTGGACTATACCTTTCTGGCTTCCTTCTTTCTCAAACTGATCTTCTCATAGCGAGGGAAAATTTTAAGGATGGAAATTTATATTAAAGTTTATAAACCTTGACGAATCTCACCCATCCATTATATGCAATTTGTAAAATGTTTGATGATACTTTTGTAAAAATATTCAAATGTATAAGAATTTTATATAGTATCTATAAAAAATAATTGGCGATTTTTAAGGTAAAATAGTTTTATACTATAAAATTTGGGCGAATCATTTTTAAGAAAAATGGAAATTGGTGAATCCTTTTTTAGAATAGGAATGGAAAACTAGCCCACTTGCGAATATTAACCCCTTTCCATGCTCATGGTTGGAGTTTGTGGCTCTTCATCTTCTAATTCCTCTTCTGTTGTAGAGTTTGATTCCTCCTCCATTAGCTCAAAATCTATCTTCTCAGGTTCCTTTGGTAGGACTTCATATTTAATAACATCTTTCACCTCTCTAAGCACCACATCATGCCTGTACACAACCTTTCTTGTTTCTGGGTTCCAAATCTTATAACCTTTTAAACCATCCTTATTCCAAATAAAGATGCACCTTTTAGATTTACTATCGAACTTGATCTTTTTCTCCTTTGGAACATGTACATATGCATCACATCCAAATACCCTCTGATGTGAAAGAGATGGTTTCTTTCCAGTCAATAACTCTTGTGGAGTCTTATCCTCCAACGCTGATGTGGTGATCCGTTGAATAGGTAAGATGCAGTCTCTACTACCTCATCCTAGAATTCCTATCCTAACCCGACACCATTGAGCATGCTTCTTGCATTTTCCATCAACGTCCTGTTCATTCTTTCTGCAACTCCATTTTTATGAGGTGTGTATCGAGTAGTCTTATGCCATGCTATACCACACTTCTTACAAAACTCTTCAAATTCCTTCTTGCAAAACTCTCCATTGTTTTATGTCCTCAACACCTTTATCTTCTTCTTCGTCTGGTTTTCCACTAGAGCCTTAAATTATGTAAACCTGTCAAAGACTTCAAATTTCTTCTTGAGGAAATATATCCATGTATGCCTTGAGAAGTCATATATAAATGATACATAGTACAATAGAATTATCCAGTGATGGAACCGACACAAGTCCAAACACATCACTGTGCACAAGCTGTAATATACGTTTCTCCCTCTTAGCACCAGAGGGGAAACTCACCCGATTTTGCTTCCCATATGCACAATTTTCACATAAATCAAAATCCAGAGAGAAATTAGACATACCTTCTACCATACCATTACCATGAAGTATTTGAATGCCCTTCTCTCCAATATGTCATAACATGGTCTTTTCTCCAAAGACCACTATATTTTTTGCTCCACTTTCAAGAACCAAATAAATATTTCACCCATCAATAACAGTGCTACCCTGCAGCGTGTACAGAGCTCCAATTCGAACTCCTTGGATCAATATCAATGCTCCCTGAACAATCTTGCAGGTATCTTTCACGGACACTGTTTTTACACCTGCATCATCCAGCTTGCTTACACAAATTAGGTTTCTGGAGGAATATGCAGAACACCCTGAAGTGTTCTAATCCTTCCACCTTGCAATTCCAACTTGAATTTTCCATGACCGACAATTCTAGCCTTCCTGTCATCCCTTAAGAAGACATCACCACCATCATATTTATCATACTCACAGAACCACTCCCTATGGGGAGTAAAGTGAAAGGATGCACATGAGTCAATCAAACATGCCTCATGATCTACATGTGTACTTGAAGAAGAAGCCAAGTACACATCCCCACCTTCATCTGAGGTGGTTTTCTCCTTTGCAGAAGGAGCATCATCAAATCCCTTTCCTTTCTCAAGAGATTTAGATCTACAGTCCTTTTTGAAGTGCCCTTCCTTTCCACATTTCTAGCACACCTTTACAGGTTTTCCTGGAGATTTAGATCTCCCTCTAGATTTAGATCTCCCACTCAAGGATTTATTTTTGTTTCTGCTTTGGGACCATCCTCATGCAGATAAGGTATCACCATTTTGGCCCATCGTATTTTTTTGTCTCATCTCCTATGACAACAAGGATGAGACTATTTCATCAAACTGCAAGGTAGTCACATTGCTACCTATTGCAACAACTAGACTATCCCATTAATCTGGTAGAGAACACAACAAACCGATGCACTTATATTCATCTGAAATTTCTATATCAACAAATAAACATTGGATTACCACAATATTAAAGGTGTTCAAATGCTTTGTCACTGAGTCTCCATCCTTCATCCTCAGGTTATACATATTTTTCTGTAGGAATGTTTTATTCACCAGAGATTTGGATTGGTACAAATTCCCCAACTTATCCCACAAAGCCTTTGCCGAAGCTTCCCCTGATACATTCAACAATACTGAATCTGAGATACATAAACATATTGTGTTATTTGCCTTCTAATCCAACTTCTCCTAGTCTTCAGCTGACATTTCCATTGGTTTAGTACTTGGATCTACCACGATCCACCAACAGATCCTCGAGCTTGAGTTTCCATAACTCAAAACTCTAACCATTAAATTTATCGATCTCTATCTTTCCATTGCTTTCCATCTTCTTTCACCACAAGAATCGATCCTGTAGATCTCCCATTGAATAGGGTCTACCACAGGCCTGAGAAAAACCCCTCAGTAGCAAAGGCATCCCCTTGAAGCCAAAACAACTCTGATACCAAATGTAGGTTTTAACCCCGTACATAAATTACCTGCATACGAATTCTAAAAACAAAAAATAAACAATGACGAGAGCATAAAACATAAAAAAATATACACAGAGATTTTCCCCTGGATCCCAAAACTGGGACTACCAGATTGATTTTTCATTATATCCTGTTGGGTTGTGTTATATTCTTTCCACGACTAACCCACGTAGTGAACCGGGGGGTTAGAGTGGGGGCGGAGCCCCCCCTTCTTTGTGCCGATTGCGTAGCGGGGGGGTCACGGGGGGCCAGCAGCCCCCCCTATCCGGGGGGTTTGAGGGGGGCGGGTAGCCCCCCTCTACGGGGTTCGGGGCAGCGCCCCATGAAATTTTTTTTTGGACCCTATATTAGGTTGGGCGAACCTACCTATGGTTTTTCTTTCCTTGGTTTTGGACACGATGGTTTTCAGTCCATGGTATTGGATGCTTCGGCATGTATAAATATGTATTGTAACATTGAAAGGAATATAATGAAAAATCAAGCTGGTAGTCCCGGTTTTGGGATCCAAGGGAAAATCTCTGTGTATATGTGTTTTATGTGTTATGCTCTCGCATTGTTTATTTTTCTGTGATTTAGAATTCGTATGCAGGTAATTTCTGTACGGGGTTAAAACCTACATTTGGTATCAGAGTTGTTTTGGCTTCAAGGGGACGCCTTTGTTGCTGAGGGGTTTCGCTCGGGCCTGTGGTAGACCCTGTTCAGTGGGAGATCTGTGAGATCGATTCTGGTGGTGAAAGAAGATGGCGAGTAGCGGAAAGATAGAGATCGAGAAGTTCAATGGTCAGAGTTTTGAGTTGTGGAAACTCAAGATGGAGGATCTATTGGTGGATAAAGATCAGTGGATCACGGTAGATCCAAGTACTGAACCAATGGGAGTGACCGATGAAGAGTGGAAGAAGTTGGATCGGAAGGCAAAGAGCACAATACGATTGTGTGTCTCAGATTCAGTATTGCTGAATGTATCAGGGGAAGCTACGATGAAGGCTTTGTGGGACAAGTTAGGGACTTTGTACCAATCTAAGTCTCTGGTGAATAAACTGTTCCTGTGGAAAAAGCTGTATAACCTAAGGATGAAAGATGGAGATTCGGTGACAGAGCATTTGAACGCATTTAATACTGTGGTAAGTCAGTTAGCGTCTGTTGATATTAAAATTTCAGATGAAGATAAGTGCATTAGTTTGTTTTGTTCTCTACCGGATTTGTGGGATAGTCTGGTTATTGCAATAGGTAGCAATGAAATTGCTTTGCAGTTTGATGAAATAGTCTCAGCCTTGCTGACGGAGGAGATGAGATGGAAAAATATGGAGAGCCAGAATGGTGATGCCTTGTCTGTACGAGGACAGTCCCAGAATAGAAATAAAAATAAGTCATCGAGTGGGAGATCTAAATCTAGACAGAGATCTAAATCTCCAGGAAAACCTGTATAGGTGGTGTGCTGGAAATGCGGAAAGGAAGGGCACTTCAAAAGGGACTGTAAATCTAAAGCTCCTGATAAAGGAAAGGGATCTGATGATGCTCCTTCTACAGAGGTGAAAACCACCTCAGATGAAGGTGGGGATGTGTACTTGGCTTCTTCAAGTACACATGTAGATCAAGAGGCCATGGTTGATGAAATGACATCTTTGCACAAAAATGAGGCTTGGGATCTGGTGGAGTTGTCGGCTGGAAGGAAACCCATTGGCAGCAAATGGGTGTTTAAAAAGAAGACAAATGCAGAAGGGAAGGTGGAGAAATACAAAGCTCGGTTGGTAGCAAAAGGTTATTCCTAGGTGTCGGGAATTGATTTTGGTGATATTTTTTCTCCTGTTGCCAAGGTAACTTCTATTAGGTTACTTTTATCTGTTGCTGCTACTTTTGATTTTGAGGTAGAATAGATGGATGTGAAGACAACATTTCTTCAAAGGGATTTGGAAGAGGAAATCTACATGAAGCAACCTGAAGACTTTGCGGTGAAGGGTAAGAAAGAACTGGTATGCGAGTTAAAGAAGTCTCTGTATGGGTTAAAACAGTCACCAAGGATGTGGTATCAGAAATTTGATACATTTATACGGGGACTTGGCTTCACCAGAAGCAAAGCAGATCATTGTGTGTATTTTAAATTAATTGGTGACCGTGTTATCTATCTGGTCTTGTATGTGGATGATATGTTGTTGGTTGGAAATGACAAAGAAATTATCTAGGATTTGAAGACCCAATTGTCCTCCAAATTCGACATGAAAGATCTTGGTGTTGCAAAGTATATTTTGGGCATGGAAATTAAAAGAGATCGGGCAAAGAGGAAGCTCTGGTTAAACCAGAGGAAGTATGTCGAGACAATACTGCAAAGGTTTAATATGCAGGATAGTAAACCAGTGAAGGTTCCTATTCCTATAGGTGTGAGGTTATCTGCTGAACAGTGTCCCAAGATACAAGAAGAGGAAGAGGACATGTCCCGTGTTCCATATGCGAGTGCAGTCGATAGCCTGATGTATGCAATGGTCTGTACTAGACCAGACATTGCACATGCAGTGGGAGTATTGAGCAGGTTTATGTCAAAACTAGGGAAGGAGCACTGGACAACAGTGAAGCGGGTTTTCAGGTATTTGTGTGGCACTATTGATTATGGTTTGTGCTACCAAGGAAGACCAGGATTGGACAGAGTGTTGGATATTCGTGGCTTTGTTGATGTAGGCTGGGCTAGAGATTTGGATCAGAGAAGATCTACAAGTGGGTATCTGTTTAACCTATTTGGAGGTGCAGTCAATTGGATGAGTAAGAAACAATCTGTAGTGGCACTATCAACTACAAAGGCAGAATACATGGCAACCACTCATGCAAGCAAGGAAGCAGTTTGGTTGCAAAGATTGTGTTCAAGTATGGGGTTAGTACAGGGAGCTATAAGAATAGACTGTGACAGCCAAAGTGCAATTTTCTTGGCAAAGAACCCTGCTTATCATTCAAAGACAAAGCAAACTGATGTTCAGTATCACTTTGTGAGGGATATGATAGAAGACAAAAAGGTGTTGTTGGTAAAGGTGGACACTTTGAAGAATACTGCAGATGCATTGACAAAATCTATGAGCTCTGAGAATTTCTCTTGGTGTAGAGAAAAAATGGGCATTTCAGGGCTGGAAAAATGACTAAGCTCTCCTGTGGCCCCTTGTGGAAAGAAAACAACAAGTGGGAGATTGTTGGGTTGTGTTATATTCTTTCCATGACTAACCCACATAGTGAACCGGGGGGTTAGAGGGGGGGCAGAGCCCCCCCTTCGTTGCGCCGATTGCGTAGCGGGGGGGTCACAGGGGGGGTGGCAGCCCCCCCTGTCCGGGGGTTTGAGGGGGGTGGGTAGCCCCCCTATACGGGGTTTGGGGCAGCACCCCGGGAAATTTTTTTTTGGACCCTATATTAGGTTGCGCGAACCTACCTATGGTTTTTCGGTCCTTGGTTTTGGACGCGATGGTTTTCGGTCCATGGTATTGGATGCTTCAGCATGTATAAATATGTATTGTAACATTGAAAGGAATATAATGAAAAATCAAGCTGGTAGTCCTGGTTTTGGGATCTAGGGGAAAATCTCTGTGTATATGTGTTTTATGCGTTATGCTCTCACATTGTTTATTCTTTTGTGATTTAGAATTTGTATGCAGGTAATTTCTGTACAGGGTTAAAACCTACATATCCATTTCAATTTTACAATACATATATATACATGCCAAAGCATCCATAAACCCCAATCCATTAACTTTGGATTAGAACATGACTGTAGTTCCCTTGATCGGATCTACAAAATACCATGGGAAGAAAACCATCATCCCCAAAACCATGTGTGAAAACCATGCACAAAACCATAGGTAGGTCTGCCCACCTAATATAGGGTCCAAAAAAAAATTCCTCGATGTTTTGCCCCAGAACGCATAGAGGGCGACTATCACCCTCCCTGTGACCCCCCCGCACGTGGGGCTAGTCATGGAAATAATATAACACACACCCAACGAAATTGAACTAAAAGAAAGCCAAAGGATAAATTAGATTCCATAAAAGCAATTAAGAGAAAAGGAAGAATAAAATGTTCTCTTAAGAAATTATTTAGAAAATAAATCATATCCACTTAATCAAAACTTGAAGACATACCATGGATTTGAAGAGATTCCAAAGAATAGTAAGTGGGATTCAAGCCCATAAAAAATACAAAAATAAAATAGGAGACCCATCATTTATTATAGTGCACTTAACAATGAATTTTCTTTTATAAAAAATACATTGAATCATCTAGAAAGAAACAAGGAAGTGGAAAAGCAATCAACAAGAGAAGAAAGAGGGTCAATTGAAACTATGAATCAATCACATAATGGTAAAGAAGGCAGGAAAGGCAAAGTCAACAATAATATCCCTTCTAGTATTCATTATTCATCAATGTACCAAACTTTATTTTATGGATATTATTACTCATGGAATATGTTTGGTCCTAAGGAAATTTACTATAGAGTCTATATAAGAAGAAATTATGAAAGAAGATAATTTTTAAACAATAGTTACTTAAGAAACAAATCTAGAGGTATATATGAAAATGGTACTAGAAGAGGGAATTATTTTTCTCTAACATAGATTTGTGTCAAATTCTACATATAAAACAGCTTTAGGCACAAGGCACGAGGCTACAAGAGTAGTTTAATCAGATTTCACAACTAGGGGAAGGAAAATCCCCCCTAAAGGTACAATTGTATTGAAGAAAGAAGAAAAGAAAGGAAAGTGTGGTCTCATGTTGTGTGCCCAAAACCAATGAAATAAATGGTATGTGGATAGTGGCTATTTAAGACATATGATAGGAGATCATAGTAAGTTCATTAAACTTAAGTAAGAAGATGGAGGCCCAGTTATTCTTGGAAACAATGTAGCTAAAAAAATTACTAGGAAGGGGGAAATTAGCATTGATAATGGAATAACTAAGGCTCAAAATGTTTTATATGTAGAAGAAATAAAAAAGAACTCTGAAGTGTTAGTCAAATGAGTGATCAAGGGTACGATCTCAGATTTAATTCTAAGAGATGTGAAATCATAAATTCTGATACAAGAAAATTGATGGAAAAAGCTAACACAAGCTCAAGAAATACATACATTATTGATGGATTTGAAATGCAAAAATTTTGCATTGGAGAGATAGATGAAATTTGGTTATGGAAGAGAAGACTGGGACATAACAGTTTTGATATTTGGTAAAATCTACAAGAGTGCAAGCCATTAATGACATATCTAAAATAGCAAAGCCTCACAATGCCATATGTAAATCATGTCAGTTTGGAAAATAGACTAGAGGTATTCTTCTTAAAAAAAATACTCAACATCTAGGTCATTGGAAATCATTCACATTTACCTTTGTGGACCTGCTAGAACTCATACTCTGAAAGGAGAAAGGTACTTTATGATTTTCATAGATTTTTATACTGGAATGACATGGGTTACTTTTATTAAAGAGAAACCATAAGTTTTTGAAAATTTTAAATCCTTCAAGGCTCTAATGGAAAATGAAATAGATTTAAAAATAAAATGTCTGGGAACCAATAAATGAGAAGAGTTCACTTCACATGAATTCAATGGTTTTTGTGAAAAATATGGGATCATAAGACATTTCATGAATGGGAGGACTCCACAACAAGATTGTGTGGCTGAATGGAAAAATCGAATAGTTCAATATATGGCAAGGTCTCTTCTCTTTGAAGCTCAGTGAGTAGATTGATTTTGGGGAGAAGCACTAAACAAAACAATTTATATCTTGAGTGAGTGAAGATTTTCAAAACTTTTTATATTTTGGAGAATTTTACGGAAGAAAATGTGTTAAGGATTTCTAATTCATTCAATTCTTTATGTGGACACTCTACCCATCATTAGGGACTAGAAAGAGTAATGATATCCTACGAGTTCTGAGAAGTATTTATAGAGAAGAGTGGAAAGTAGCTATTAAGAAATTGATATAAAATTAATCAAGGTAGCTACTACAAGAATAAAATAATAAGGTCAAGTCAAAGGGTTTGAATAAGAAATTGAACATAAATAAATTAAATGAAATAAAATAAATAAAATTAGAGATAAAAGAGGGTTGTTAAGGTTTAAGATTAATAGGGGGCACAAGGATCAAAAGATTCAAATTAGGGGAGTGAAACCCAAAACTAATATAAAATTATTAATACTAGTAACTTGAGTTGAGGTGTATGTGTGTGTGTGTATATAAAGGGGGTTAAGAGATTGAAACCGAGCTTAAATTGAAGAAACTAGAGAGGTAATATGAATACAGTATTAAAAAATTGAAATAATTTTGATAAAAAATATTTGATATTTATTTTTTGATAAATGATATTTAAGGATAATTTTTTTTTTTGAAAAAAATAAGATAGAGAGAGTGGGGGATGGGGGTGGTTTAGGGAAGAAAGGTGCATATAAAATGGAAGGAGAGAAAGGAATAAGACTTAAGATAGGGGGGAGAGAGGTAAAACATATACGTTGGAAATAATACTGAGAGGGGGGGGGGGGGTGAATCAGTATTAGCAAGTCAATAATTTTTCATTTCCATAATCAGATTCATATAAACTACTTCAGTTAATGGAAATCATGTGTATACGCAACTGTGTTTAAGGCAATTAGTGTATATCCTGCAGACTTATGATTCAGTTAATTCCTCATATGTTGAACTTTTACCAGTGCATCAGAATCATATAAACAGTAACCAGGTGCAGTAAAAACAGAATAGACAATCACACACGAAAACATAAGATATAAGGTGGAAACCCAATGTGGGTGAAAACCACCTGTTGCAATCGTCTCTATCTTCTTTTTAAATTAGAAACTTCTTTTTACAATTTTTGTACCGGTGCAGTCTTATACCAACATGTAGGCTTATACCTATAGAAGGCTACAACCTTCTCTCATTCTCCAGCTTCTCCTGGAAGGGAGCTACAACCCCCTAGATCTTGTACTAGCTGATATGTTTACTAGTATGTAGGTGCTGACCTATAGAAGGCTACAACCTTCTCTTTTCTTCCAGGGACCACGTTTCATAAATTTTCAAACTGGATCCATCAATAGCATCATTTAATCATCAAATATATCTGCATAAATCAATCTCCTTTACACCAACCACAACTGAATCAACCAATCACTTTGACAACCCTTCAATCTGATCTTTCATAATGTTGTAACCAAAATACAGTAACTAGAACCCAAGCCAGAACCCAGAACACTGCAACAACAAACAGAAGCAGCTAAAACATCTTTTATGAGGTATATGCTACTTCAATGTGTCAAACCTGCATGCATATGCTCTTTTCTCAAGGCGAATCTGCGTATAGATCTGCAAATCAAATTTAAGATGTATACATTGTTTTGATATGTAGAACTAGCGTGTATATTCACCTTTTCTAAAGTGAACATGCGTACAGATCTGTAAATGATGATTTAAACTTTACAACAATTTCAGACTTCAATTATACCCAGATCATCATATTTACAGACTACAACATGGGCCAGTTATTCAGATAAATGATCAAAACCACATTAAGATACTTCACTTCAAGCCTTAAGATCTTGACCCATCATTAGATCTTATCCTTCATCAAGCGCTAGGGTTCATCCTTGGTTCAGATCCTGCTATGCACCATAACCCAATAAATTGTATACTAGATCTTTCTCTTCATCAGATATTCAATTCTTGAGTGCCTTTGCCTAATGATCTTCTCCTCCTTTTATAGTCTTAGGCCTTGCTCAATACCTTGGAACAAATATCTGGGGTCAACACTTCGGACTAGATACCTTGGACCAATACCATGAATCAAAATACCATGGACCAAATACCATGGACCCAAGATTTAGTTTTCCAACATGTACACACCTTTCTTTCTGTGAAAGTGTGTGTGTACGTTATACGCTCCTTTTGGTCTGCTAACCCGCATGTACGCGTGGCTTGGTCAATGGGGAACCTACGTATACCTCTCTTTCTTCATTCTATAAGTCTGAACTGTGATCTATCATCTGAGTGAGTTGCCATCAAGGACAACATCTATGTCATAGTGCCATATCTGCCAACAATCTCCCCCTTTGGACTTGATGGCAACCCCAAGTCACTCTCCCCCTTTGTCATCAATGGCAAAGGGTTATGCTCCCCCTGACCTCATGTTGAATTCTCTGATATGCTGAAGTGTGCTGATTGAGCTCCATGCTCCCCCTAAATATAAGCAAGGTCTGAAAAATGATGTTCTAAAAGAAGAACATGACTCTATACATACATCATAAATGACCTTCCTAGCACCAACGACTCATACATACATCCATCTCCCAACCAAGTGGGGATATACCAAGTTTGACTCATCCACCCAACCAAGTGGAGATATACTAATTGTTTATACATGTCAAAACAAGAACACATCATCCATCCCATGCATAGTGGGGTAACAAAATAGGTTGTTTCATGACCTTTACATTAAAAGATATACATGACATATATAAAAAAGACCAAATATCTAAAACAATACCATGATAGTCATCAACAACTATCATCAACAGAATCTGTCAATCAGCATCCAGACCAGCAACCATGTTCTCCCCCTGAACCTTTTCCACTTGAATCAAAAACAACTGTGTGAATTTGTACCAAGATATTCTAAGATAATGCCAACAATGCATTATTAGAAGTATATGCTCCCCCAGAACTTGTGTCAGATGATCACTATTAGACCCATATTAGACTCCTTTCATCCTGAGTCTGGCCCACTGCTTTTCTTCAAACCAACATATACACGATTGTATCCACAGAAAACTGCATATGTACGCGAATACGCTTCATGAAACTCGCGTATAACCACTTTTCTCTGAAACAGATAAGTTTTAACAGCAGGATGATGCATCAAATACTCCCAGCTTTTGTTTGAGATATTCAAATGTCTCTCTGGGCAGTGGTTTGGTGAATATATCAACAACTTGTTCATTGGAGGGAACATACTCCAATTTGACCTTTTGTTCAAGCACTTGTTCACGTAGAAAATAATATTTGATGGGTATGTGCTTGGTCTTGGAATGCATGACTGGATTCTTTGAAATACTGATGGCACTTGTATTATCACATAGAATGGAGATGGTTGGAGTACATGTGATCTGAATGTCTTGCAATGTTTGCATCATCCAAAGGAGTTGTGTGTAGCAAGATATAATAGCCACATATTCTGCTTCAGCTGTAGATAATGCAATTGAACTTTGTTTCTTGTTGAACCAAAACACTAATCTAGAACCCATATAGAATGCACCACCACTAGTGTTTTTTTTGTCATCAATGCTTCCTGCCCAATCTGCATCTGTATATGCATGAAGTGTAAGATCTGTATTTCTAGGATACCATAAACCAAAATTTTGTGTTCCTTGAAGATATTTGAAAATTCTTTTGACCACCTGAAGGTGTGAGTCCTTTGGATTTTCTTGGAATCTTCAAACTATTCCCATTGCATGCATGATGTCTGGTCAGGTACCTATTAGATAAAGCAAATTTCCAATCATGGATTTGTAGGTTGGTTGATGTAGTGCTGCTGATTCATCACTTGAGCTGAGACTGCATCTTGTTACCATTGGGGTACATACTCGTTTATAACCTTCCATGCCATATTTTTTCAAGATTTTCTTGAGATATTTGGTTTGTGATAGAAAAATACCGTCTTTATTTTGTTGAACTTGTAGACCAAGAAAATATGTAAGCTCACCAAGCAGGGACATTTCAAATTCTTGTTGCATTACCAAAGCAAAATTCTGACTCATGGCTTCTTCATTGCTACCAAAAATGATATCATCAACATACACAACAAGTATTAGCAATTTATTATTGTCAATCTTTGTAGATAGATTGCTATCAGTTGATCCTTTTGAAAAACCTTGTTGATGGAGATATTTGTCAAGACAGTAATACCAGGCCCTTGGAGCTTGTTTTAGACCATAGAGAGCCTTTCTGAGTCTACATACAAGTTTTGCATAATTTCCAAGAATGAATCTGTCTGGTTGCTCAATATAGACTTCTTTTTCTAAGTCTCCATTAAGAAAGGCAGATTTTAAATCCATTTGGTGTACTTTGAATTTCTGAAAGCTAGAAAGAGCAAGGAACATTCTTATGGCCTCAAGTCCAGCAACAGGTGCAAAAGTTTCCTCAAAATATATACCTTTTTGTTGAGCATATCCTTTACAAACAAGTCTAGCCTTGTTTCTAATAACTTCTCCATTTTCATTCAGCTTGTTTCTGAATATCCCTTTAGTTCGTATGATATTCTTGTCATGAGGTCTAGGAACTAATTCCCAAGTATTATTCTTTTCAATTTGCTCAAGTTCTTCATTTATGGGCTTGACCCAACATTCATCTTTGCATGCTTCATTTACATTTTGAGGTTCGGTGGAGGAAAGAAATGCTAGATAGCTTGAAGCTTTTGTAATAGTTCTTCTTGTCTGCACACCTGCCTCTTTCTATCCCAAAATTTGAGTCTCTGGATGATTTTTCTGAACATACCTAGATGGAGTCTTTTCTTCTACTGTTATCTCTTCTTCTGGTGCTTCATTGGTTTCTTCTTCAGAATTAGTCTGATTTGATGTGGGAGGATAATCCTCATCTTCTTCACAATCTTCAGTTTTTACTTGCTTTGGATTTTTGCATGCTTCATCAACCACAACATCAATACTTTCAATAATTTTCCCAAGTCTTTTATTATAACATTTATATCCTTTACTTCGGGAAGAGTAACCAAGGAGAATGCCTTCATCTGCTCTGGGTTCAAACTTACCAAGTTTTTCATCAGTCCTTTTGATGTAACATTTGCTTCCAAAAACTTTGAAGTATTTTATAGTAGGAGTCTTACCATACCAAATTTCATGTGGAGTTTGAGTGCTGTTTACCAAAACATTTGCTTGGTTGAGAATAGTGACGATAGTGAATGCAGCTTCACCCCAAAAGGTTGTAGGAGTTTTAGACTCATCTAGCATAGCACGAGCCATTTGTTGAATAGTTCTGTTCATCCTTTCTACCACTCCATTTTGTTGAGAAGTCCTTGCAGTGGAGAATTGTTTTTTTATTCCATGTTCTTCACAAAAGTCAAAGAATTCATCCGAGGTAAATTCCCATCCTCGATCAGATTTGAGGCATTTGATTTTGCGATCTGATTCATTTTCAACCAAAGCTTTGAAGGCTCTGAATTTTTCAAATGCTTCATCTTTATGCTTTAGAAGACCTATCCAACACATTCTGGAAAAATCATCAATGAACAATATAAAGTATTCTTCTCCACGAGGTGACCTTGTCCTTGATGGTCCACATAAATCAGTATGAACAAGTTCAAGAGGCTTACTAGTTGATCCTTCCTTTTCAGGGAAGTGTGCTCTAGTTTGCTTACCAAATTAACATGATTTGCATATTTTATTTTCTAGGATGCTAATATCAGGAAGATCACGAACAACCTGGAATCTGCATGCCTTTATTATTTAAGAGAAGCTTAGATGCCCTAATCCTCTGTGCCATAGCCAGCGTTCATCATTTTTGCTTAGATAGCACTGTTGTTGTCCTCCCTTGAGTATGTATAAGTTGTTTGGAGTTATTATACCTTTGATCACGGTTTCTCCTATATCAAGCTCACGAGCAACACATGCATTTGATCGAAATACTACATTTCCTTGATCACACATTTGACTGACACTCAACAGGTTATGCTTTAGACCATCAACATACATAACATTCCCAGCTTTAACTTTTTCTTTTAAGAGAACAAAACCTTTACCTTTTATGACAGCAGGAGTGTCATTTCCAAATGAGACCTTCTTTTCCTTTTCTAAGGCATTATATGACTGAAGTTTTGCTTTGTCTCCTGTCATGCGTTTTGAGCATCCACTGTTGATGTACCACTGATTTTCTTGTCCTTCTGCATACAAGGCTATACCACATATTTCTGTTTGCGGTTCTTTCTTTCTCCATATTTTGGGACTTAGTGAAGTTTGCTCCTTCTAAGATGTTTGCCGAAATTTACTCCTGCATTTAGATTCTTCATGACTGAAGTTGTTGCAGATAGAGCATTCTATTTCATTTTCAAGAAGAGAAAAGTTGTCGTAGGTCCGTTTCATGACCCCTGTCACATTCCTTTGATTTCGTGATTCTCTAGTCATGATGGTCTTGTAAGCAACACATTGAGCAGCTTTGTGTCCAAAGTTATGACATGAAAAACATTGGCCATTAAAGAAGTTCCTGCAATTATCGAATCTACTGACTTGGTGCTTGTAGTTTCTATTGATATTAATTCTTGAAATAGATTGAGTATAATTTACCTGAGGTTGGTTGTAGCTTCTATTCATCTTTGAAGTAAATTGAGCTTGATTTACTTGGTGATCTGCTTTATGCCTTTGTTGACGGTTGTCAAACTGTTCACTACTCTTTGCTGCATCAAGATAGCTTTTAATGGAGGTTAACGGCTTCTGTGCTTGAGATGCTTCTTTAGTATATCCAAGATCTGTCTTTATCAGAGGAGAGCATTGCACTTTGATAATTTCATTTAAGGTTTCTGATAATTTAGCGAATCTAATATTGAGAGCTTTTGTTTTCTCAATATCCTTTCTTAGACCCACAATTTCACATTCTAGTTTTTCATTGTGTTTTTCTCTTTTAGCAAGTTGGAATGTCAGAGTATCTATAATCATATTCTTTTCTTCTAAACAAATTTTGAGTTTAGAGATTTCTTCATAAAGGTCATCTTCATCTAAATCATCTAAGAAATCATCATCTTCAAAAGCCATCAGAAGTCTATAGTCATTACTATTTTCATATTCATCACTAATTATTAAACCATCGCTATTTTCATGCGTATAGTAGCTCTTCTTACTTACACTTTGTTTTCTATTCCATTTTGCTGATTCTTTACCTTTATCAAGCTTATCTTTATGAGGACTTTTGGTAGCATAATGACCGACTCTTCCACAAGCAAAACATTTGAAATGTAGTTTACCTCTAAATCTTCTGGAACCCCGTTGAAGGTTCTTGACAAAGTTTGCTTCTTCCTCTCCTTCTGAAATATGTCCTGATTCATTGATTTCTTCTCTTCCTGAAGCTTTAAATGTGGCTTCTCTCATATCTGATGGACCTCCTTTTCTCATTTCAAAGGCAGTTAAGATTCTGTGCAACTGTGTCATAGTAATAGTATGAATATCCTGCTTTTCCTCTATGGCAGATACTTTTGATTCAAACTTAGTAGACAAGGATCTTAAAACCTTTTCAACTAAAGTAAATTCTTTTATCTCTTCACCCAAATTCTTCATGCAATTAACAATCTCATCTATACGTAAGAAGTAACTAGCTATACTTTCATCATTGTGCATTTTGAGAGTTTCATATTGAATTCTGAGAGTTTGCAGTTTTGCACGTTTTCCCTGATTGTCTCCTTCATAGCTTAGAACGATCTTGTCCCATATTATTTTGGCAGATTTAAGATGCATAACTTTGACAAATTTTGATTGTTACAGACTCCCCAATAATGTATTGACAGCCTTAGCATTGGTTTCATATTTCTTTTTACCTGCCGCATCTATAGGAATTGCTGATGGAAATGTATATCCTCCTTCCACGATTTCCTAGACATCTGTTCCAAGAGATTGAAGATAGGTTGTGGTTCTTACCTTCCAATAAATGAAGTTTCTCCCATCAAAGATTGGTGGTCTGATGGATCCCTCTCTTTCATGGTTACTCATGATGATGGATCTTCCTTCAAGTGATCAAGCTTCTTCTGAAGGACCTGCTCTGATACCAATTGTTGGAAATAATACTGAGAGGGGGGGTGAATCAGTATTAGCAAGTCAATAATTTTTCATTTCCATAATCAGATTCATATACGCTACTTCAGTTAATGGAACTCGCGTGTATACGCAACTGTGTTTAAGGCAACTAGCGTATATCCTGCAGACTTATGATTCAGTTAATTCATCATATGTTGATCTTTAATCAGTGCATCAAAATCATATAAATAGTAACCAGGTGTAGTGAAAACAGCACAGACAATCACACACAAGAACATAAGATATAAGGTGGAAACCCAATGTGGGTGAAAACCACCTGCTGCAATCATCTCTATCTTCTTTTTAAATTAGAAACTTCTTTTTACAATTTTTGTACTGGTGCAGTTTTATACCAATACATAGGCTTCTACCTGCAGAAGGCTACAACCTTCTCTCGTTCTCCAGATTCTCTTGGAAGGGAGCTACAACCCCCAGCTCTTGTACTAGCTCATATGTTTACCAGTACATAGGTGTCGGCCTACATAAGGCTACAACCTTCTCTTTTCTTCCAGGGACCACGTTTCATAAATTTTCAGACTGGATCCATCAATAACATCATTTAATCATCAAATATATCTGCATAAATCAATCTCCTTTACACCAACCACAACTGAATCAACCAATCAGTTTGACAACCCTTCAATTTGATCTTTCAGAATGTTGTAACCAAAATACAATAACCAGAACCCAAGCTAGAACCCAAAACACTGCAACAGCAAACAGAAGCAGCTAAAACATATTTTATGAGGTATACGCTACTTCAATGTGTCAAACCTGCGTGCATACGCTCTTTTCTCAAGGCGAACCTGCGTATAGATATGCAAATCAAATTTAAGATGTATACGCTATTTTGATATGTAGAACCAGCGTGTATACGTGCCTTTTCTAAAGTGAACCTGCGTACAGATCTGTAAATGATGATTTAAACTTTACAACAATTTCAGACTTCAGTTATACCCAGATCATCATATTTACAGACTACAACATGCACCAGTTATTTAGATAAATGATCAAAACCACATAAAGATACTTCACTTCAAGCCTTAAGATCTTGACCCATCATTAGATCTTATCTTTCATCAAGCGCTAGGGTTCATCCTTGGTTCAGATCCAGCTATGCACCATAACCCAATAACCTGTATACTAGATCTTGCTCTTCATTAAATATTCAATTCTTGAGTGCCTTTTCCTAATGATCTTCTCCTCCTTTTATTGTCTTAGGTCTTGCTCAATACGATGGACCAAATCCACTTAGGACAAATACCTTGTACCAAATACCTGGGGTCAACACGTCGGACTAGATACCTTGGACCAATACCATGGATCAAAATACCATGGACCAAATACCACAGACCAAATACCATAGACCAAGACTTAGTTTTCCAAAATGTACGCGCCTTTCCTTTTGTGAAAGTGCGTGTGTACGTTATACGCTCCTTTTGGTCTGCTAACTCTCGTACACGTGGCTTGGTCAATGGGGAACCTACGTATACCTTGCTTTCTTCATTCTGTAAGTCTGAACTTTGATCTATCATCTGCGTGAGTTGCCATCAAGGACAACACCTGTGTTATAGTGCCAAATCTGTGTCATAATGCCAACAATATAAATGAGAGAGCTAGTGGATGAAAAGCTTCCATGATTCGAAAGTATACCAACCACAATAAAATATTTTAGAGATTTTGGAAGCAAATTCTACATTAAAGTAAATGAAGATAATATAGGAAAATTTAGTTCCCTAGATGACGAAGGAAAATTTCTAGGATATGCTTACAGAAGCAAATGATACAGATGTTATAACAAAAGGAACCGGAAATTTGTTGAATGCATTGATCTAAAAGTAGATGAAGCTCTTTCCTTAGCCTATTCACAACATATTATCTACCAAGAATAAAAATCAAGTGGAAATGAGGATGAAGAGCATGATGAAGATCAAATAGGAGAAGATGAGTCATTGTATTAAAAAATGACATCCAAATATGTTCAAAAGAATCATCTAGATAATAAAATTGTGGGAAATAAGGAATCAAGAGTTTAAACAAGAAGAAATAGTTCCAGTGCATCTGACCAAGAGAACCTAGCCTTCATGTTCTTAATGAAGCCTCAAAAATTTCCTCAGGTTAGTCAAGATTAACATTGGGTCAAAGCTATGAATGAAGAGCTAGATCATATTGAGAAAAATGGGACTTGGGAATATGTTCTAAGATCGAAAGGAAAAAGTGTAATTGGAACCAAATGAGTCTATAGAAACAAACTCAATGACGATGAAAAATTATTAAGGAATAAGGAAAGACTCATATGTAAAGGATATGCACAAGTTAGAGGTGTGGAATTTGAAGAAACATTTTCTCTAGTAGCTAGACTTAAGAAATCAGGATGTTTTTGGCCTTTGCATGTTTTAAAGGGTTCATGATTTATCAAATGGTTGTAAAATGAAAATTTTTGAATGTTGAACTTCAAGAAGAAGTGCATGTTGAGTATCTAGAAGGATTTCCACTATTTAAAGACAAGGATCATGTACGTAGAAGAAATCCTTGTATGGTTTGAAATAGGCGCCTAGGGTCTAGATTCAAGATTGGATAAATATTTAGCAATAGGGTTTCAAAAGGGGTACAACAAACAACAATATTACATTAGGAGTAAAAATTATAACATGCTAATTATTGTTGTCTATGTGGATGGCATGATATTTAGAAGTGATGACAATTCCATGAGAAAACGTTTATAGCTAACATGTAGAAGGAATTTGAGATGTTTATGCTAGGGGTATTATATTTCTTTCTTAGCTTGTAGGTTGATCAATTAGAAAAAATAATTTTCATCTCTCATACTAAGTACCTTAAGGAAATAATGAATAAATTTAGTATGGGAAACCATGCTTTTGTGAGCACTCCTATGGGTACATGTTACAAAATTAGCAAGGATGATGAGTCTCCAGAAGTAAACCAAACCATGCACATGTATATGATTGACAACCTACTTTACTTAACAATGTCAAGACTAGACATTATGCAAGCAATAGGATTTATGGGACCATTTCAATCATGCCCAAAGGAGTCATGTGAATGAAGTGAAAATAATATTTATATATTTACAAGGAACTATGGATTATGGTTTGTGGTATCTAAGGGGAACAATCCATACACCCTAAGATTATACAAATGCATATTGGGCTAGAAGTATTGATGACAATAAGAGCACTAGTGGAGGAGCTTTCTTTCTAGGCAACTGTTCGATTCATGGCTCAACAAGAAACAAACTTCAATTTCTCTATCCACTATTGAAGAAGAATATATTGCAGAAGCCTCTTGTTGTACTCGAGCCTTATGGATGAAGAAAAATCTCAAGGAGCTTCAAGAAAATGGTGATTAGCCTATTCTCATAATGTGTGACAATACCAATGCTATCAATATCTCAAAAAAACGTATTATTTACTCTAAAATGAAGCACATTCCTATCAAGTGCCATTTCCTTCGAGAAAAAGTCTTTGATGGGATTGTCAAATTGGAATACATTCCAACAAAAGAAAAAATTGTAGATATATTTACTAAACCTTTACTAAGATAAAGCATTGAATATCTTAGACAAAAAATGGGAGTAATTTTTTCCTCATAAAAAAGAATGGTTCAATGATATGCTAGATATAAAATAAGTATAGGGGCTGACCTTCGGCTTACTGACAAGGGGAGTATGTTTGTAGTAGGAAGCTTTCATAGGAAGATACTTTATTCACAAGGGGAGAGCCTATTCATAGGGGGTGTATGTCAATAAGCATAAGCAATATCTTCAGAAGAGTAATTTTGCATCATTGGCCAATGGATGAGAAACCATTATTAGTGGGTCCCTTTGCCATTGATTTCAAAGGGGGAGATATTGGAAAAATTGCCTATATCACAAGGATAAATTTTGTGGTAGGTTGTGATCCAGATTTAAACAGGAACACAACAAATTACAGAGGTAACCATAAACACAAAGATGCAGTGGAAATAATACTTCATTTCATTAATGTAAAATAATGAAATATGCTTACAAACAGAAATGTAAATAAACCAGCTAGGGCAATGGTAGCTTATCTATGAGAAGAGATTTGGTGGCTACATGCCTTTGAATTGTGTTACAATGAGGCTCAAACGTCTATTTATTGTTGAGAAATAATGGAAAACCATAAACATCCAAAAACCTAACCCTAGAAGATGAAACGCCAAACTGTGGGCCTCATTTGGGTAAATTGGTACATCAACTTCCCAGGGTTATAACTTTGGCATAAAATCTATGTTTGATGTGCACAATATCTCGTTAGAAAGATCTATCTGAGAAATACAACTTTGGTAAGAGAAACATTGATCCATGAACCCATGTTTCTCCAAGTTTTCCCAAAAAACGTCGTTTAGGGCCTCAAAACGGCTTCGGAAGTTCAAGACCCGAAAAACTGCTAAAAATAGTAAACTGTGCTACAATTAAGGAAACTGAAAAGCTGAAAGAAAAAATGGTGGGGATCCAAGTGGACTTGGCGGGTGGCCACCAATATCCACTTGGATCATTCCTCCCCCCTTAGGAAGCAATGGTCCCCATTGCGTTGAGTTCCTCCATGAGATGAGGAAACTTCTGCTGAACTTGGTCCCTCGTGAGCCACTTGCCCTGGTGAAGGAGTTGGCCTGCTTTGACAACTCAATACAGTTGGATATTCTGCTGGTGAGTGTGCTTGATCTGTGTGTCCATGATTCGATCAGTTTCAACTTGTTCCATGCAATCTGGATTTAACTCTGTGGGTGTGAGTTGTTTTGCAATGTCGGATGTGTCTAGTAATGGTGGAAAGTATGGCCGAAGGTGGTCCACATTGAACACTAGGTGCAAGCCAAGGAATGGGGGAATGTTGAGCTCAAATGCATTGTCTCCCACAGCCTTGGTAATGGTGTAAGGACCATATTGGAGTGGTCTGAGTTTCCGATAGGCTCCAGTAAGGCGTTCCTTTTGCAAATGCAACCAGACTTTATCGCCCACCTGAAACTTGTGTGGCACCCGATGTTGATCATGTCGCTACTTGTACTTGGAATTTGATTTCTCTAGAATGTCATGGACCTATTGGAAAATATGTTGGATGTGCTCAATGAAGCTATTTTCCTTATCTGTTTCGGACTGGACATGAGCCGAATCTGCGTGAGTAGCTGCAAATGGCATGGCCACATCGTGGGACATAGTGGTTGGAATCCCAAGCCCAGCTAAAAAGGGTTGTGGCCAGTCGAGATGTGGAGAGCCTGGTCGTAGCTGTGTTGAACATAGGGGAAGCTATCGTCCCATGTGCATGGATGCTTTGAGTTGTACATGCGCAGAATGTGTATGATCATCCTATGACAACCTCTGTCTAGCCATCAGTTGGAGGATGGAAGGTTGTGGACTTAGTGAGTTTGGTGTCTAGCATCGACCAGAGACTGGAACAAAATGTACTGAGGAACCTAGTGTCCCAACCTGAGATGATAGACTGTGGGATCCCAAAGTGTACCCACACTCGTTCAAAGAAGAGTTTAGCAGTGGCTTCTGCTATGATATTCTTTTTGCAGGCCGTCATAATGGCCATCTTTGAGAACCTATCGATGACCACAAAAACACAGTCATTTCCATGCTTAGTGGAAGGAAGGCCTGACATGTAATCCATGGAGATGGATTCCCAAGGTCAACTCGGGGTAGGCAGCGGGATATAGAGGCCTTGCTTCTTCATGGTCGGTTTGGCAATGGCGCAGGCAGTGCATGATATCATGTACTTCCCGAAATCCTGTCGAAGATTCAGTCAATTGAAATACTTATGTAGTACTGCCACCATTTTCTCGACCCAGAAATGCCCATCAGCCCAACTGTAGTGTGCTTCCCAAATCATCTTGGCATGCTCACTTGAAGGAACACAAAGGTGACCCAGGTGGCATAACAGGGCATCCTGGAGGTGAAAATATGGAACATGTTGACCCTCCAAGAGTGTCTAGTATGTGTGGCTGAATTTTGGGTCGCTTTTGTAGAGAAGTGGCCAATTAGAAGTCTCGTGCCCACAAGAGTTGAGCACAGTGGTTAATGCCATGATTGGTGGTCGACTGAGGCAATCTACAACATTATTGGTGCTGCCCTTCTTATACTTGATATTCAAATGGAACTGTTGCAAGTATGTGGAACACTTCTGATGGTGATCATTTTGCAATTTCCCTTGGGTTTGTATGAATTGCAGGGGTTGGTGGTCTGTGTGGATGACTGTTTCCTTCTTCAAATGTAATGCTTCCATTTTCGGTAGGCCTGCATAATGGAATACATCTCTTTTTCATAAGTGGGATACTTCCGAACTGTGTTTGAAAGTGTCTCACTGTGATATGCCACTAGATGCTCGTGTTGAGTAAGGACTACCCCAATAGCATAGTTAGAGGCATCTGTCTCGACCTTAAATGGTTGTTGCAAGTCTGGTAATGCGAGCACTAGTGCCGAGCAGAGGCGATATTTCAACTTTGTGAATGCCTTATGTTGATATTCAAGCCAAAAGAATTTTTCTTTCGCTCCTCCCTTGGTGACTTGACTCAAGGGCCAAGTGATATGAGAAAATCCCAACACGAACCTGCGGTAGAAGTTGGCCAGACCTAGAAAACTGCAGAGCTTTGTGAGAGTGGTTGGAGATGGCCAATCATGAATGACTTGGATCTTGGCTAGATCCACATGCACCCCCTGTTGATCAATAATGTATCCCAGATATTGAACTTGGGTCATGCCAAAAGTGCATTTCTCCAAATTGACACATAACTTATGTTGCCGTAGTGTTTGGAGAAGATGTCGGATGTGGTGGAGGTGCTCTTCCCAACTCTAGCTGAAGATCAGGATGTCATCCAAGTATACCACTACAAATGAGTTGGTGAATGGCCACAAGATGTCAACCATTAGCCTCATGAAGGTTGCAGGAGAATTCGTCAATACAAAAGGCATAACCAACCATTTGAAAAGGCCCTCCTTGGCTTTGAAGGTAGCCTTCCACACATCGGAGAGTTCGATTGACACCTGGTGATATCCTGACTTCAAATTGATCTTGCTGAAACATTTTGCCCCCTTCAGTTGGTCCAGGAGGTCATCAATCTGTGGGATCGAGTACCTATTATGGATAGTGATCTTGTTCAGTGTCTGATAGTCAATACAGAGTCTCCAAGTCCCATCCTTCTTCTATACCAACATGATCGGGCTCCCATAGGGCGACGAACCCGGATAGATGTGACCTTTCTACAGCAGCTCCTGAATCTGCCTCTTGATTTCATCATTTCTCCAGAATTGAGTGCCGATAGATTGACCCATTGGGCAGTGGCACACCTAGGGTCAGATCGATGGAGTGCTTGACCTGACAATGAAGAGGAACCCCTACGGGGGAGGTGAAGATGTCCTTGTACTCCTTCACAACCTTGTCAATATATAGTTGTCATGTGGAGGGGCCCTATCTGGAGGTCACGGCCACCGTCTTCTTCTTTCCTTGAGGGCGTATAATCAGGAAAACAAATTTTCCGGTTTTGGAAATGAGCTTACTGCATTGTTTTGCAGTAACCAAAGAGATGGCATAGGTGGTGCTACCTCCGGTATCTTGTACAGCTTAGTTCCCAAAGTAAAAATAACATCATGGGGCCTTGATTCATACACAATATGTCGCTTCCACAAGTATGGTTGTACTAATAATACATCACAAACTTCAAGGGGAGTAATGTCACACAATACCTCGTTCGTGAAGGGCTTGATTTTGTATGGAAGGTGACACTACTAGCTCACGCGAAGATCCTATCCTTGGTGAAGCCACCTAATGGTGTATGGTTGTGGATTTGTTGTGGTCGGTAAGCCTAGCCGCTTCATGACCTCTGCTGAAATGAGGTTCTTTTGGCTCCCACTTTCAACAATGTACTGTAGCAGGGATCCATTTACCCAAATCTAGGAGTGGAAGAGATGCTCCTCCTCCTCTGGATCTTCGTGGTGTAATGGTGGCATTGGGCTCTGTATCGATAATCTACTTCTCTTTGTCATTCCCCTTGTCGAGTTCTAACTCAGAGTTGGAACATGCATCTGATTCTGAAACTTTTAACTCAGCCACCAGTGACTGCTTGGCCCGACACTCACTGTTGTGAGTGGAGCTCTTATGGAACTCACACCACTTTCTCGTGTCCTTTTTCAACGTCATGGTGTTGTTCTTTGCTTGCAGCTTTGGAGGGTTGTCTTGGGCTGCCCCGCCTTTGCAGTTTGGGGGCACCTTTCCCTTACTTCAAGTTCGCAGATCCAAAGTCTTGCTTCTTCTGTTTAAACTTTTTCTTGACCTTGACGGCATATCGGTATGCCATGTTGAGCGAGGAGATGTTCATGAATTCTATTTCTTCCTGGATGTACTTGTGCAGACAGTTGTGGTATTTGAGTACCAAATGCTGCTTTGAATCCTTGATACCCAACTTTGTGTGAAGGGTATGGAAAATATTGGTAAACTCCGGCACGTCTTGGTACCTTCCCTACCGTAGCGTGGTCCGCTTTATGTATTGATCCTCATAGCTTCTGAAAAAGTAGTATTGCTCCTTGATGGCATCCCGGAATGAATTCCAAGTGGGTGCGACTGAAAATAGTGAGCCTGTACTTTCATCCTTTTGCTCGCAGTAGGTTTCCCACCAATCTTTGACGTGGGGGGCTGCTTTGAGAAGAGCGAAAATAATCTTTTCTCGACTGGAGAAATCATGAACAGAAAAATAACCCTCTAGCAGATTTAACCATTTATCAACAACATCTGCGTTTATTTGACCCTCGAATATGGGGATTTAAAACTTAACTTGTACCTTAAATGGTGTGGCATTTCCAGAGAAGATGTTGGAAGCTGATGCGTCGTCCCTGGGTAGCCGCTGAAGGATCTAGGCAAAGCTATCCATCATCGCGTTCCTTTGTTGCTCGAGGGCTTCTTTGAGCAAGATTTTGATAGGATCTCCTGCCCCCTCATCTTTCTTTTCATTCGCCATGGGAGGCCGTCGGGATTTGTGAGGCTGGTCTTGCAAAGGTTCGACCAATTCAAGCCCTAACTCCTTATATCCCAACCTCATTGGGGACATGCAAAGAAAAATAGAGAAAAAATAGACCACTCTAATACCAATGATCCAAATTTAAACAAGAACACAACAAATTACAGAGGTAACCATAAACACAAAGATGCAGTGGAATTAATATTTCATTTCATTAATGTAAAATACTAAAATATTCTTACAAATAGAAATTGAAATAAACAAGCTAGGGCGATGGTAGCTTATCTCTATGAAGAGATGTGGTAGCTACATGCCTCTGAACCGTGTTACAATGAGGCTCGAAGGCCTATTTATTGTTGAGAAATAATGAAAAACGCTAAACATCCGAAAACCTAACCCTAGAAGATGAAACGCCAAACTGTGGGCCCCATTTGGGTAAATTGGTACATCAACTTCCCGGGGTCGTAACTTTGGCATACGATCTCCGTTTGACGTGCACAATATCTCGTTAGAAATATATATCTGAGAACTAAAACTTTTGGAAGAGAAACATTGATCCACGGACCCATGTTGCTCCTAATTTTCCCAAAAAATGTCGTTTAGGGCCTCAAAACAGCTTCGGAAGTTCAGGACTCGAAAAATTGCTAAAAATAGTAAACTGCGCTACAATTAAGGAAACTGAAAAGCTGAAAGAAAAAATGGTGGGGATGCAGGTGGACTTTGCGAGTGGCCACCAATATCCACCTATATCAGGCTGATAGGGGGAGTTTCCTCCATTTCCATCAATGACCATCAATGTCCAGTTGTGTGTCCATCAACGAAAAGGGGGAGATTATTAGGCATAGTGTTGTCATTGATGACAACCAATGTCATGTCATTCATGTTAAAGGATGTATGATGCCTTGGAAAATCATGTGTCATCAATGTAAAAGAATGTGAAGTATCTTAGATACAATGACTTGGAAATATTATTGAGAATTTTTTGAGGTTATGATGACCAAATGAGCATGTAGAAGGTCTGGTTGGATAGTCCACTTCTAGAGATTTCATATATTATACTACAATTGGTCAAACTCCTCTAAAATAAGAATAAAGGCCATTTTGAACATGACACCTTGGAAATATTAGCGGTTTAGCCTAAATATTATTGAGAATTTTTTAGATTTATGTTAATAAAAAAAAATTGTAAATAATTTGGTTGGATAGTGCTTTATGAGACTTTTTCATTAATATATGGCACTTAGTGAAACTCCCATATGTTAAGGAGAAAAATTGATCTAAAGTCAAGCATGTTTGTAATGGAGTAAAAGGGGTAAAATCGCAAATTCATTTAACAATGCACATCTTTGATAAGAAGATGAGGAGTTTAGAGTTTGGCTTAGGTGATTAATGACGGTAGATGGATAAAGTTGCATGAAATTTAATCAACAGGTTATTCTGGGTGGTGTTATGGTTCCACTTGGGAACTAAGAAGGGTCCAACCCCATTCCACATTGAATAATAATAATATAATAAGGAACTTTATATTGTTCTGACATGTATTTGATGACATGCCTTTGATGTGTCGAGATTGGTGTAACATATGTGATGAGCCTGATGGCGTACGAGTGTTATGTGGTGGGTATAGTATAACACCAATGTGACGTGTCTACTTGTGTGATGTGGCAGGTTCGATGTACTATCTGCTTAACGTGGAATAAGAGAAGATCATTGATGTGGAAAAATCAAGACACATGGTAGGCCCAATATAACACATTTTTGACATAGAATATGTTGATCTAGTTGATGTGGCACAAGCATAGATGGTTGACATGACAAAGATGGTTAACATATTAGAGATGGTTGATCTGGTAGAAGTAGAGATGGTTTATGTGGACAAATCATGACATGTGGCACTTTGGTGACGTGGTCATGAGTTTGAATCCAAGGTTAAATATATTATGACAATTGGAATTACCCTGACGAAAAGGGGCTTTTTGTCGATCCAGATTGGCGCACTTTGTCAAAATGGTGGGGTACATTTGGTCAAACACACACTAGAAAGTGCATTTTGCAGACAATGAATTTGAAAGGTACCTCCAGTCAACCTGTTGAGGTCATTTTCTCAAATAGGTATTTTTTATAATGTTTAGTGGGTTACCTTGAGGTGCAAATTATTTTTTGAAAAGGGGGAAATGGAAATAATTTTTTGTGATATGAAAGGGAGGCATGAAAAGTCATGAAGACATAATTTCGAGGACAAGAGGCCATATTTCTTTTGCTGTTGTCAAAATGTTATGGAGACCATGAACAAGTTTAATCATAGTATGAAGAAGATGTTACTAATTAATGATTAAAGAGAAGGTTGAAGTTGTATTGATATGATCATATATGTTAGGAGAATTTATTTTGTTTTGAGCTTGTGGATCTAGTTTGAAAGATTGTGAAAAGTGGTCCACTATGTTTTGGTGAAGGGGGTTGGTGCCTTAATCTGATTGGAGCCTAAAACAAGTTGGTTCTTACATATTTTAGAAGTTAGTGCCTTAATTAGGTTGGATCCTATAGAAAGTTGGTGCTTGCATATATTTCGGGGGTTGGTGCGTCCAGTACATTGGTGCCTATAACAACCCTTGGTTGATTTTCCATGTAAATAAAATAAGACCAAGGTCATGGGACATGTATTCCAAGTTGAATGTTGGGAAAAGTACTTTAGTGAGCATCACTTGTGATTAATCAATGGGTATGGAAATAAGAAAAGGCATTGGAAAAGGAAAAGAGGCAACAATTGGCATTTATTTATGAGAAATAAACAGAAGCATGAGAAAAAGAAGGCGAAGAGACACATATTTGCATGCTAAGGAAATTAGAGGGAAAATGAAGAAAATAGAGGCCTCTATGATAAAAAGTCTTCTAAGGAACAATTCACAACCTTTTGTTAGTTCATCTTTGGAGCTCTCATTTCATTATTCCATTCTCTCATACTCTTACAGACTTAGAGCATTCTTGGAGCACTCTAGTATTCACTTGGATTTGGAGAAAGATGGCAAAGGAAAGTAGGGAAGCACAAGGAAATAGTTGGATCAATGGTTACAGCTAGATTGTTTTGTAGGTAGCAGGTTGCATGTGTGATTTCCTTGTTGGTTTTTGGATGCATGGTATATGCATATGATTATCATGTTATGTGTTTTCATTGGCATGGATATTTTCATGGATTGACAATGGTTTTAGAGTTTCCTTTCCATTTCCTAGATAGCCATGAAGTTTTGGGTTTTTACACTTGTTTTTGTTGATTGGTGCTCAGGTTATCGACGGTTGTGGGTTAGAACAAATTCTCTAGAAGCCCTGAAACAACTTGGTATGAATTTCTAGTTCCTGGAGTCACTAGTTCAGAGAAACACTCTAGAGCCCATGGTGGGTTGAGTTACTAGTCCTTGGAGACATTGTTAGAACAAATACTCTGGAGCCGTGGAAGGTTTTGGGTTGATTTAATAGTTCTTGGAGCCCTAGACAACTTGGGTAGAGATCAGTATAGTTGGTGTTAGTGATTTCTAGACCATAGAGGTGGAATAACTATGGTTGAGGGTTGATACGGTTTGGCCTCTAGAATCCCTGGTTGGTTTTGGCTTGGTTTAGTTCATGAGATATGAAATTCATGCTTGGAATATGGTGCAGGGGTGATTGGATGAAAGAGATATTTGGTTCAACCCAATCTATGGTCGGGTGGTACGTCGAAGTCCCTAACTTGGTTGGAATTTTCATATGTTAATATCAGGTATTTTCCTATTGTGATCTATGAGCATATGTATTGATTATGATGGTGATGTTATGGATAATTTGTCATGGTTTCTATGTTGGTTATTTGCTAGTTATATGTTTCCTATATGATGTAATATATCGAATGGTTGATGAATGCATGGACTAACTAGTGTTGTTGCTGCTACTTGAGAGGAAATTAGACCTTCTCGGTGATTCTCAACCAAATTACAGAGATTTACACTCACATATGCATTCATGACTTATAGAATACATGTTTATTGTAATAGCCTTGGTTGATTTTCCATGTAAAAAACAAATAAGGCCAAGGTCATGGGAAACTTATTCTAAGCTGAATGTTGGGCAAAACATACTAGTGGGTGTTCATTTGGTTTATTATGACTAAGGAAATTGGAAAATGCAATGGAAAAAGCTTTGGAAAGGCAAAGAGGCATTAATTGGAATTTTATTTGTGGAAATAAAGGAAATTAGGAGAAAAGGAAGGTGAAAGGTCACAGGTTGCATGCAAGGAGAAAAATGAAGGAAAAGTAATGGAAATTGAAGAAAATAGAGGCCTCATTGATAAAAAGGCTTATGAGGATCAGTTCATGGCTTTTGTCAGTTGAATGTTTTGCTATTTTTGGCTCAGAGCTCTCTACTTTATTCTCTCTCTCATACTATTGCACTCTTAGATTTTTCTTGCAACACTTTTGGATTATTATGGCATACATTGGATCTAGATAAATAAGGAAACGGAAAAGAGGGAGAGTGCAAGGGAATTGATGGATCATTGACTACATCTAGATTTCTTTGCAGGGATCAATTTTCATGTATGGTTTCCATGCTAGTTTTATCATGCATGGCACATGCATGTCGTTTCTTGGTTATGATTTGTCATTGGCATGGAGGATTTCCTGGATTGGAAATGGTTTTTCCTAGCTTTGCCATTTCTTGGATAGCCATGGTGTTGTGGGTTTATCCTTGTTTTCTGGTTGGTGCTAATATTCCTTATGAATGTGGGTTGAGTTACTAGTTCCTGGAGCCTTGGTTGGACAAATGATCTAGAAGCCCTGTAATAGCTTGGGTTGAGTTACTAGTCCTGGAAGCCTTGGTTGGAAAAATGCTCTAGATCCTTTGGTGGGTTGAGTTACTAGTCCTGGAAGATGGGTTGGAAAAAATGCTCTGGAGCCTTGGACAACTTGAATGGAGACCGATCTAGTGATGGTTAGTGATGTTCGACCGTGAGGTGGAATCACTGGTTAAAGGTTGAGGTGATTTGGCTTCTGGAAGCCCTGGTTTGATTTTGTTTTGATTATTCCATGTGATTCCACATTCATGCTTGGAATATGGCATGGGGGTGACTAGCTAAAAGAAATATTTGTTTCAGCCCAGTCTATGGTCGGGTGGTATGTGGAAGTCCTTGATTTGGTTGGCATTTTCATATGTTAATAAGTGGTATTTTATATTGTGATATATAAGAATATGTATTGATTATGATGGTAACATTATGGCTGAGTTGTCATGGGTTATAGGTTGGTTATTAGCTCATTATATACTAGTTATATGATGTATATTGTTGATGGATCTTGACAGGTTTGATGAATATGTGATTGGTTATCGAATGCATGACCTAATAGATGTTATCATAGCTAATTTGAGAGGGCATTAGAACTTCTTGACGATTCTCAGATAAGTATGAGATCCATATGTTCAGATATGTTGTTATGACCTATACATTACATGTTCATGATGTCTTTGATGGAATGTATGTCATGGATAGGATGGGTTAGGTCAAGTCATTGATCAAGTTTTGTGTTAGAGGCTTTGTCTTGGTGTCATTTATTGTCTTGGAAAGTATCCTCAATTTCTCGGCAGTGATCTGGAGTCTAGCCCTTAAAAGGTGGCATAAATTTTGTAGTCTCAGGCATAGAAATAGCTAAAAAAGACTGCAATCACACCCTTGCAGTGGTCATGCATGCGATTGAAGGCCTACAATCACATTGATGCAGGCTTTTGCATGCGATTGGAGGCCTACAAACACATGGATGCATGCTTGTGCATGCAACTATGAGTCCATATTAGTGATAAGGAAAGTTAACTTAGGGTTTGGACCCTTGGAAGGGTGGTTTAGCCCTTGGGGGTCCTATAGCACCTGAGGAATGTCAGTAAGGTTTTGTTTTGTCGATTCCACTTCCTTAAGGTGATGTAGGAGGTTGAATAATATCATAGTAATTATTCGTCACATATTTACCCTGGTGGACCGGTAAAGTTGGGTAAGTGTAGGAGGACGGTGGTTCAAAGTGGTATCAAAGCCTACTTTGTTCTCTTTGGGTCATGTATGATACCACAAATTGATACTAGAGCATAGTTAAACCCTTGTACTAGATGGGCAGAATGTGGTTGTCATGCATGCATGTAGGTTGTATATGTGCTTATTATGTATGTATGGTTGTGGTCATTGTTACAATTGTGTTGACATGTATAAGTTACTGATGTTTTGGTTGGGATATGCTTTTCATGAATACATGCTAGTTGTATGTCCATTTATTATGCATGTCAGTGTCTATAGGTTGTTGTGCATGCATTATTATGGTTATGGTTATGCATGCATAATAAGTTAGATATGCACCGTGAGATCATTGTATGTAGTTATGTCATCATGATGTTGTTGGTACAATATGATGTTGATAGACTAAGATAGAGCACGAGATACAAACTATTAGAGCGAGGTTGCAGCGCTAGACTTTGGGGTAATATCAGATCATCATACATGTATTGTATGTTTGGCATGCATGTATGTTAGTTAATGGATTGTTATATGAATTAGGGTTATATACATGTTTTTCATTCTATTGTTGTTGTGGTTACATGTATGATAGATTTTAGTTAATCGGCGCGATCATATGTACATGCGTCAGTTAGTCATGAAGGATAATAACTTGTTGCTATATCAATTGTGGTCATATGCATGATGGTTATGGTCATTGTACTTAGGATCTTGATGTTATATGTATCGTGCTAATATGGATTGCTCTATGAAGATGATTATGGTTATGATACTTAGGCATGAGTTGATATAATTGTGATATTGTGTCGCACTAATCTAGATTGACTTGTGAAAATGTGATAGCCTCCCCTAAGATAGATTGAGGTATGAGTTTGATTACGTCGTTTATTTGGTGTCTGATTGTTTGGGTGTTATGTCCATGTTGGTAGATTTTCACTAACAGGAGTTATGTGCATGTATATGTGGTGTTATGTTCATGTTTATGTTCACTATGTGCATGTTGGAGTTTGATTTTGTCATTTATTTTGTGTTTGAGTGTTTATGTGGTGTTATTTGCATGTTTTATTATGTCATTTATTTGGTGCTTTGTGCATGTTGCATATGTCGTGTTGTGCACATATAGTGTTGCGTTCATGTTGTATATGTGGTTCTATGTACATGTGGTGTTGTGTGCATGAGTACATGTGGTGGTGTGTGCATGTGGTGTTGTGTAAATGTTGTACATGGGGTGATGTGTGTAGGTGATGCTGTGTACATGTCATGCATATGGTGTTGTGTACACATCATGCATGTGGTGCTGTGTACAAGTAGTGTTGTGTGTTAGCCTCCTGTTGCGACAGGTGTTCATTTTTCATGATTGACATTTTACATGCCAAATATGTCATACTTTGCATGCTGCAATGTTCCATATTTCCAGAAGATATCAAAGAAGAAGCCATGAAGTGTGCCAATCCAAATGCCACTGCTGAATTCCAATTTTGATGACTTAACCATTTTAAAAAGAATTTTCTATAAAAGGGAGGGCCAAACAACTTAACCTTGGTCTCCCTAGGTTTCAATTTCCTGTTTTAGAATATAGAGAATGATATCTGTCCAAACAGCTTAATCTTGGCAGATTTGTAGATAGGTAGAGAATCAAAGGAGCCCAATCGCTCAATTTGGGCCCTTGGCAGAAATAAGTGTAGATTTAGATAGGAAGGCAATCAAAAGAAAAAATTGTAAAGCTGGGTCTGCAAGTCTAAGTGCACCCAAACCAAAAAGAAGAAAAAATGTTAGGAAAGTAGGTTGGGTAGGTAGTTTTTGAGGTTGCAGAAGGATGATTCATGATTAATTTTGTGTTTCTAAGTGTTATATCTTTTCAGATCACAGTCATGATGCAATTTTTCATCTGGAGGAACTCAAATTGGACATAACTAACTCCCCTTTCTTCTTATTCCCCAAATCACTCACTAATTTTCCCAAAGAGGTCAAGATCTGCTTGAGCCTCTTAGTCTCATCATGTTCAATAGCATTGGCCTTGGTGAAGATCTGCCTCACTCAAGGATTTCCATTCTTCTTTTACAAAGTTTTATTCCCCCAAAATAGCCTGAGGTTCCTTACCTTAGCACTTTCTCATCATCTTCATATTAACCACTGACTCTATTATGTAAATCCCTATATGTTTTCCCCTTCCCCTACTAAATCTATGTTAATAAACTCCCCTATGTACATGCCCCACCTTATAGCACTATAGCTATGTATTTTTTCAAGTCTTGGGACATAGTAGTCCACCTGGGACTATTATGAGCCCATCCATGTCATGAAACTGGGATTGGTCTAAACCTCTTGTTAGACCAAGAACCTTTACCCACCTCTCGGTCCTCAAAGCCCTATAACTTTACCCCTCCGAATTCATTTTCACAAAGATAATGTTTAAAGTGTTATTAAAACATTAAATTTTGTTCTCCCCCGCTTGTGTAAACCCACAAAACCAAAGCGTGAACCCTCCTCGTGGCATTTTATGAAGATCCGAATATTCGCGCAGATCCCTCGCTTAAACCCACCGCCAGCTCCGCGCTCCGTCCACCGTCGGATCGGGCCCTCCCCATCCGACGGCTCTCGGCAATTTCGGAGGCGCCCCGCTGCTCAGCCGTTAGCTTCTGATGGCGAGGCGGTTTCTTCGCCATACAAAAGACACCTGTCTGCCTTCTACTGCATCGGAAGGGCTCTGACGGATACTGCTCCCATACATAAATAGGTCCGATGAAACCGCTTTCTACCTTCTGTACGCGTGCCCCATGTCACCTATCCTGTTCTACGTGTCTGCCTCGTCACCGTGCCACGTCATCTGCACAACATCGGCCTCCTGCCGAGTCACCCCTGCCACGTCACCCACCGTACATGCTGATGTCACCCTGCTGACGTCATCCTGCCATGTCATCCGCCATACCATGGTCCCACCCGCTGACGTCATGCTGACGTCATCATCAATTTTTGGCGCGAGAGGCGAAAATCGTGCTTAGGAAGCCCGGATTCAAATTCTGAGGCAGTTTTTCATGCGCGATTAGCGCCTAGCGCTAATCGCACATGGGTATGGGAAATGGGCCGAAGTGGAAAGCCCCTCGTTGCGTAGCCCCCAGCAAGCCCAAAAGGCACCGAATGACCCGTTTTTCTTCGCGAGGCATGCAGAAAGGATCAAAAGACAGTTCTAAAGGAAACAGAGGGCTGAACAGCGACCATTAAGTTTTGATTTGACCCACAGCAAAAGAGAGAACTGGCCCGATTAATTTGTCAAAGAGTATCAGTTAAAATTTTTTAATAGAAATCTTCAGTTCCCAAAGCAGGTCAACATTGAATGGCCTCCAGCAAAGTCAAATCAGAAGGTGTAAGCCCATCCCAACTCTCAAATCACAGTTAAAGCACTTAAAGCCACCGAACTACAATGGAGCAGAAGTCCATGCACAGTTATTGCAGAAGCACTGCACCAAGCCACTGAGGACAACGCATTAATTCAGTTTTGATACGGCTGCCCTCAGCGCAGCCCATAGATATTTTCTTGCATTTATTTCTGATAGGTTTAGGTTAAAGTAATCATTTACTTTCAGACCTGTTTAGGTCACAGCTGTAATAAACAATTTTGGAGAATTTTCCCTATATATACCACCCTCTGTATTGTTTCAAGGGTTGGTCGATTGATAACTTTTCATTAGAGACTCGCACTGTATGTCTGATACTTTTTCTTTAATCAAAGATTGCTGAAGAGATTGGAGGAATGACTGTCTGATGTGTTGTTAATGGTCTCTGGAAACTGAATGACAGAATTCTTGTGCTGCAACATGAATCAATAAGTGCCTCTTACCTCTGTTTTCATTTTTCACCATCTAAATAGCAAAAAGAAAGATTAGCTTAGAACTTGTTTAACTGCACTCTAGGCTCAATTTCTGCTGTTTCTTTATGTTTTCATCTGAAATGAATTGGACATGAATATGAATTCACTGTGGCTCATGTTTACCCTAATTCACATGTGTTTGACAGCTATCTAGGGATTCTTTACTGCCCTTAGATAGAGCTCATCCACCCTTCTTTGTTAAGCTGACTGAGAGATTCTTAATTGCCTCTCCTTCCTTAACATTCATTCCATCCTTTAAACTTGAAAAATTGTTCCATGTGCAGCTACCTTGCTCCTTATTCCTCCTGTGACCAAGAAAACGCACCAGCAGTCTTACTCCTTGACTCCATGCCCAATGGTTTGAAACTTTCACACTATACCTGCCTCTTTACCTGAAAACATCAATCCTCCCACCAAAACACAAACGAAACCCCATAACTCAATAGCTAGCCTAAAATCATCATCAACAGAGCTAAATCAGAAAGAGAGAGCCCTATCTGATTGCAGGTGGGCTAGAACCTGCAGTCCAAAGTTGGTTTGTGGTTACCTTGGCCATATCCCTTTCCTCCAACCTGAGGGACAACCTGAGTGATAACATAATGGCGACTCCACTGGGGAACTCCTCAGTTAAATTCACGAAACAGGTTGGAAGAATCCACTGAGAAATCAATTTTCTAATTGCTGTATATTCCTTAAAACTACAGATGAAGCCTGAATGTCAGCCAGGCAGCCTTTGAAACTGTTTTTGCTTTGCATTGGTAGAAGTAAATAAAAGTTGCTTCAGTCAATCTTCATGCTAGTTTTAAGCTATAGATAGCAGATCCAAAATTTGATCAGTTCCTTGCTAATTTAAAAAAAAAAACATTCCCAAAAAAATACCAAAACAGTTCAGAAGCTGGCTCCCAAGAAGAATCCATGATATACAAGGTCAAATCCCGACCCAAATCCCCCAGCTACTTTTGAAAATCCGAACTTAATCCCAAAGATCCTTAGGAAGCAAGGGCAAAGAGAATATTTTGCTGATTAGAGTCCTGAAGCAGCTCTCCCAAGTTGTGTTCCAACTCCTGTTAAGGTTTTATTTTGTTCAACCCCTACTTCCCCTTGTTCATCATCCACATCTCAAAGCACTCCATCCACACCTCCATTCACTGCACATACTACAAATACCACTACTGTTGTTCCAGTTACTTCTGTTATCCCTGTTATCTCTGTTGTTCATGTTATCCCCGTTGTCCCACTTATCCCTGCCAATATGGCTAATAGATATGCACCCCTCCAATTGCCTGCTAATCCTGGGGCTTTACCTTAGGAGTACCAATCTAAAATTACCTATTTTGACAGTACCGGTCCTTTCACAGCCCTTCAGCATACCAAAAAGATGCAAGACTATTTTGAAAACTACGAGATAGATGATGATAGTGTGAGAATGAGAATTTTTGTTCAAAGTTTAACCGGTGATGTAAGAACTTGGTTTAGATCACTTGCTGCAAATTCCATAACTACTCTGGATGAGCTTTACCAATCCTTTACCAACAGATGGGAGAAAAAGAAAGATCCCTTGCACATAATAGCTGAATATGATACAATTAAAAGAGGTCCTCAGGAGACTGTCTTGGAGTACTGTGCAAGGTTCAACAATGTCTATAATGCAATACCACAGAACTTAAGACCCCCACCTGACCTTGCCTTGTATAAATTCCCTGACGGATTCGACCCAGATATGGCATACCAGTTAAAAGAAAGAGCTCCTCAGACCCTTGCAGATATGCAAAATGTTGCTATTAGCGTTGAGGCCAACCTAATTTCCAAAAGAAACAGAGCTAGAATGGAAAGAAGAACCAGCTTTAAGGAAGAACCCTCAGCCTTTGATCAAAAGCTTGATGCTATTATCAGTAGCCTACAAAGGTTGGGAGAAAGAGTAGAAAGCGTTGAGAGGAGATCATCGTGGGAAGGACAATAGTCCAATACCATAAGGAACCCAAATTTTAGGAAAACGCAGAACACAAATGTTGGTAGGTCAACTCCAGACCATGACATAAGACCCCCTTTTCAAGATAACTATGTTGAAGGATCTACTTCTAGTGAACCCTTAGAAGACACTCATATGAACCTGATGGATCTAAAGGGTGAACAACAAACTTTCCTGAGCCAAGAAGACCAAGATGAGCATAACCTAAGTCAATTTCGGACTAAGTCTGGTGAGTCTTTTGATTTTAAACAAGGATATGATACTACTGTGTATGAAGTACACAAACAATATAAGCTGAGAACCAGGACCATTGACATTTCTGAACCTAACAAAACAAAGGATGGCAAACAGCCTAACAAGATTAAGAGCAAGGCTGTCATAACAGAACCAGTTGATACAACTGTCCCAAACCCGCATCAAGTGACTGTAGAAGACATTACGGAAGCGTAGCCTTATGTAGATCATCTTTTGCCACCTTCTTCCTCTGAGAAATACTCGAACAACGTTCCAGAAAGCCCTCTTGAAGTTGAAAAACTGCAAGCAATCAATTCCCATAATGCTGATAAAAAAGAGCAAATAGCAGATAATTCCAATGAAACAGAAAAAACTGCCATTATCAACACCAAGACTCCATTGGAAAAGCCATTTAACTTAGAGGCAGAAATAGCTAAGTTGAAGATATCCTTCCCCCTCTCAGAACTTACCAAGCACAATGTATATAGGCAAAAAATTCAAAGATCACTTCAAATACCAGAGAATAAGGATGATGTAAATGTTCTGGATGATACCCCTGAACTATTGTTTGGCCCAGAAGTTAATGGAAAATCAACATATGGACCTATTCCACCCTTTTATGTCAGTTTGCATATACATGACAAATTTTTGCACAACGCTATGTTTGATTCAGGAGCATCACACAATCTAATGCCCAAAGCAGTTATGGAAAAGCTGAACCTTGATATTACAATACCCTACAAATATTTGTACTCATTTGACTCAAGTCAAGTCAAGTGTTTAGGCCTCATCAAAGACTTGTGTGTCTCCTTAGTCCAATATCCCAATAAGGCCATCCTCATGGATGTGGTGGTGGCTGACATCCCACCGAAATATGGTATGCTCCTGTCAAGATCATGGGGAGCAAAGCTCCAAGGATCCCTCAACTAGACCTCTCCTATGCTACGATTTCAGTCTCTGGGCAACCAAAGAGATTGTACAGAGAAACACTCATGAAATATGTGGTAAGTAGTGAGAGCAAGCCTGAAAATTTTCCCATTTACTCAATCCATTCTGATATGGATTCTTTTATTTTGTTTAATGACAATACAAATTCTCCAACTGAGGATGAGCCTTTGGCTCTAGATCAACAAGAACAAATCAATGAAGAATCGGTTGCACATACCCATGAGACTGTCACAACAATTAATGCAAATAACATGCTAGAAGAACCTCCCCAAACAGAAATTTCAAATCTGCCCACTGCAAGAATGACTGAAACTCTCAGTACTAAACACAAGCAAGAAATCACATGGTATTTAGAGTTTGATGGCTCGGTCAACAAGTTAGGAGCAGGGGCAGGTGTATGGATTCACAATACACATAACAATCATGCGGAAGGTCATGCCTACAGACTGAATTTCAAATGCAGAAATAACATGGCAGAGTATGAGGCTCTGCTTTTAGGACTTAAACTGCTCAAAGCTCTAGGAGCTGCAAAAGTGTCTATTTTAGGGCACTCTGACTTAATCATACAGCAGATGAAAGGTAATTTTGTAACCAATGACAATAGAATGAGGGCCTATAGGATTGCTGCCACTAATATACTTAATGTGTTCACAGAATTCAAGCTGGCCAAGATTTCAAGAGAGCATAACATTCATGCACACAACCTAGCCACCTTTGCTAGTACATGTAAGCTTCCTTCTGAGCCAAGCCATCACTTTAATACTGAAATAAAACATAGGCATGCTGTCCCAAATAATTTTAAAGATTGGCAAGTTTTTGAAAATGATGCCCAGATCAACAATTTCCTCACCCTTGAGCAGGAGTTTTCGAATATCAACATTGACATGGATGCTATGAACGATGCCCAACAGCAAACAAATGAAAACCAGCAGGCTGTAACAGCTGCAACAGCCAAACAAATCCTAAACCCGACTGCTTTTGACAAAACAAACATAGAACGGCTAAAACAAATGCATTTGGAAGAAATTGCCAAAACAGAGGCAGAGATCATTGACTTAAAGGACAATTTTCTGCCTGCTGGCCTAACCCCATTAGAAGACATGTTTGACGCTAATGATGTTCCCAGAAAGCCAAAATTACAACCATTGAACACTGCTATAGAAGAACACAATATTGGGACAACAGAGAATCCCAAAACGATCAAATTGTCCAAAAGTTTACCACCTGATCAAAAGCCCAAGTACATTTATTTGTTTAAAGAGTTCCAAGATGTATTTGCTTGGAGTTATTAGGACTTGAAGTCCTATGACACTTCAATAATTCAACACACCATTCCCTTAAAACCAAACCAGAAACCTTTCAAACAGAAACTTAGAAGAATTAACCCTATGATTCTTCCCATGATTGAGAAGGAAGTAAAGAGGATGTTTGAAGCAGGCATAATAGCACCCATCAGATTTTCTGAATGGGTATCCAATCTGGTTCCCACAAGAAAGAAGACAGGTGAGATTAGACTTTGTGTAGATATGAGAAATTTAAACCAAGTCTCCCTAAAAGACCACTATCCTTTGCCCAAGATGGATCACATCCTACAAAGAGTAGTGGGGTCATCTAGAATCTCTTTGCTAGATGGCTTTTTAGGTTTCAATCAAATACTTGTTCACCCGGATGACCAAGACAAGACAGTCTTTACCACACCGTGGGGAACATTTAAGTATGTTAAGATGCCATTTGGGCTTAAAAACGCTGGTGCTACCTTTCAAAGAGCAATGGATATTGCTTTTGCCAAAGAAATACATGACTTCCTAGTTGTCTATCTGGATGATCTCACCCCATTTTCCAAATCTGATGAAGAGCACCTCAAGCACTTGAGGCAAATATTCATGACATGTAGGAAATATGGCATTTCCTTAAATCCCAAGAAGTCCCTGTTTGGCCTTGAAGAAGGCAAACTACTTGGCCACATCATATCAAAAGATGGGATTAGAATAGATCCTAAAAGAATCCAAGCCATCCTCCAAATCCCATATCCAAGAAACATAAAATAGCTACAAGCATTCCTTGGAAAAATCAACTTCTTAAGAAGATTTATCCCAAATCTAGCTGAACTGATACGACTGTTAAACAATATGTTAAAAAAGGATGCCAAGGTAAAATGGTCTCTTGAAACCAAGCAAGCATTTGAGAGTATCAAAACGGCCTTAACCCAAACCCCTGTCCTCACCAGCCCACAATTTGACAAAGATTTTATCATTTTTTCTTTTGCATCTGATCATACTATAGCTGCTGTCCTTTTGCAAAAGGATGAACAGGGAGCTGAAAAGCCAATTGCATTTTTCAGCCGAGCCTTAAGAGATGCCCCTTTGAAGTACCCAATCATGGAAAAGCAGGCCTATGCACTCGTTAAGGCCATCAAGGATTTCAGAGTGTACATTTTATATTCACATGTGATTGCCTATGTCCCAAATGCTGTTGTAAAAGACATACTAACCCAAGAGGGATTAGAAGGCAAAAGAGGCAAGTGGATAGCAAACATCCTTGAGTATGACATAGAAATAAAACCAACCAAGCTGATAAAGGGACAAGGTTTAGCCAAATTGATGTTCGAAACAAACTTTCAAGCCTTGGACATTAACCAACTGGACAATGAACAGGAGCTGGCGACTCCACAGATCAGTGAGACCTTTTTGCAATCTACATGGTATGCTGATATATGTTTTGTACTGTTAAACCTGTTTGGTCCCCCAGGATTGTCTAGAACCAAGAAAAGATTTTTGAAAATGAAGGCTTTAAAGTTTTGTGTAATAGATGGTGCATTATTTTGGAAAAATCATGAAAGTATATTGCTTAATTGTTTAACCATGAGTGAAACTAACAATTTCATGAAAGAATTCCATGCAGGTGACTGTGGTGGACATCTATATTGGAAGTCCACTGCTGATAAAATCTTAAGGGCTGGTTTGTATTGGCCCTCTCTTTTTTCAGATGTAAAGAAGTTTTCCATGTCATGCCACAAATGCCAAATCTTTGAGGGCAGAAGAAAGCTATTACCCTTGCGCTTGAAATCCATCTCAACCGAAAAGCCTTTTCAACAATGGGGTCTTGACTTCATTGGAGAAATCCATCCCTCTTCCTCAGGCCAGCACAAATGGATCCTAATAGCCACCGACTATTTCACTAAGTGGGTTGAAGCCATTCCCTGTAGGCAAGCAAATGACACCATCATTATCCAATTCCTTGAGTGCAATATCCTTTCTAGATTTGGCTGCCCTGAGAAAATCATCGCTGACAATGCCGCTGCCTTTAAGTCCAAAAAGATGATCAATTTTTGCAGCCAATTTCATATTATCTTGGGCCACTCTACAACCTATTACCCTTAAGGTAATGGCTTGGCCGAATCATCTAACAGGAGCCTCATCAACATCATAAAGAAAGTGCTAGAAGAGAACAAGAAGAACTGGCACAAAAAGCTGGTAAATGCCCTATGGGTAGAAAGACTTTCAAAAGAGGTCCATTGGGATGAGCCCTTATGAGCTAGTATATGGCATGGAGGCTAGATTTCCTTCATCCTTGGGCATCCCTACTATCAAGTTGTTACAGGAGATTCAGGCTTAACCAAATGATATTCAAAGAAGAATTAATCAGACCATTCATCTTCAGCAAACCAGAGAGCAAGTTTATGACAGAGCTCAAATTTTGCAAGAAAAACTCAAAAAAATGTTTGATAAGAGAGTTAAAGCTGAGGATTTCTACATTGGTGACAAAGTTCTAAGGTGGGACTCACGAAGAGAAGACAAGGGCAAACATGCAAAGTTTGATTTTTTATGGAAAGGGCCATTTGTTATTTCTGTTTTTCAGGGAAATAACACTTATTTTCTCAAATCTGTAAAGGATAGTTCTGATGAAGAAGGCCCTGTCAATGGCCGTATGCTGAAACATTACCATGATCCCTTTTAAGGGATACAATGCAGCTTTGTATGTATCTTTTGTACAGTAATATTTGTATATATCAACGTTTTGTTTTATTTTTCTGAATGTTAAAGGAGCAGCAATAAATCTTGTGAAGACACAGCCAATACAAGTGTTCCAGTTTTAAAAACTCTGTCTCTGTACTAATTTCAACAAAACAGCAAGAGTGGCACAGTCACATAACAACAATTCATGGTAAAGGGGAGCTGTTTGCAATCTTCAGTCAAAAATATCAAAACAGAGGAGTTTTTTTTAGTTTCATATCAGCACCCTTGGTCAAAGCAAAAAGTAAAGCAAACACATCAGTTTTTGATCCATGTTTTGAGAATGTTTCAAAGGCAATGCTCAAGCAACATTCTACATAATAGCAAGCGTGCAGAAGAAAGCAGGCAGTGCTATGCATTTCACAATATTTCAGTTAAGGAGAAAGTTGTTCATATTACAAAGTTTCAATTATCTAACAGCTAGCATAAAGAAGTTCCTTCAATCCACAACAAACACAGAAGATGAAGGCAGTCTAACCTACTGTTCTTGGCTTTTCACAAGCAAAAGCCATCCCCAAGTGGAGCCACTGTTAGCCTCCTGTTGCGACATGTGTTCATTTTTCATGATTGACATTTTACATGCCAAATATGTCATACTTTGCATGCTGCAATGTTCCATATTTCCAGAAGATATCAAAGAAGAAGCCATGAAGTGTGCCAGTCCAAATGCCACTGCTGAATTCCAATTTTGATGACTTAACTATTTTTAAAAGAATGTTCTATAAAAGGGAGGGCCAAACAGCTTAACCTTGGTCTCCCTAGGTTTCAATTTCCTATTTTAGAATATAGAGAATGATATCTGTCCAAACAGCTTAATCTTGGCAGATTTGTAGATAGGTAGAGAATCAAAGGAGCCCAATCGCTCAATCTGGGCCTTTGGCAGAAATAAGTGTAGATTTAGATAGGAAGGCAATCAAAAGAAAAAATTGTAAAGCTGGGTCTCCAAGTCTAAGTGCACCCAAACCAAAAAGAAGAAAAAAAGTTAGGAAAGTAGGCTGGGTAGGTAGTTTTTGAGGTTGCAGAAGGATGATTCATGATCAATTTTGTGTTTCTAAGTGTTATATCCTTTCAGATCATAGTCTTGATGCAGTTTTTCATCTGGAGGAACTCAAATTGGACATAACTAACTCCCCTTTCTTCTTATTCCCCAAATCACTCACTAATTTTCCCAAGGAGGTCAAGATCTGCTTGAGCCTCTTAGTCTCATCATGTTCAATAGCATTGGCCTTGGTGAAGATCTGCCTCACTCAAGGATTTCCATTCTTCTTTTACAAAGTTCTATTCCCCCAAAATAGCTTGAGGTTCCTTAACTTAGCACTTTCTCATCATCTTCATATTAACCACTGACTCTATTATGTAAATCCCTATCTGTTTTCCCCTTCCCCTACTAAATCTATGTTAATAAACTCCCCTATGTACATACCCCACCTTATAGCACTATAGCTATGTATTTTTTCAGTCCTGGGACATAGTAGTCCACCTGGGACTATTATGAACCCATCCGTGTCATGAAACTGGGATTGGTCTAAACCTCTGGTTAGACCAAGAAACTTTACCCACCTCTCGGTCCTCAAAACCATATAACTTTACCCCTCCGAATTCATTTGCACAAAGATAATGTTTAAAGTGTTATTAAACATTAAATTTTGTTCTCCCCCGCTTGTGTAAACCCACAAAACCAAAGTGTGAACCCTCCCCGCGGCATTTTATGAAGATCCGAATATTCGCGCAGATCCCCCGCTTAAACCCGCCGCCAGCTCCGCGCTCTGTCCACCGTCGGATCGGGCCCTCCCCATCTGACGGCTCTCGGCGATTTCGGAGGCGCCCCGCTGCTCGGCCGTTAGCTTCCGATGGCGAGGCGGTTTCTCCGCCGTACAAAAGACACCTGTCCGCCTTCTATTGCATCGGAAGGGCTCTGACGGATACTGCTCCCGTACAGAAAGCGGTCCGATGAAACCACTTTCTGCCTTCTGTATGCGCGCCCCATGTCACCTATCCTGTTCTACGTGTCTGCCTCGTCACCGTGCCACGTCATCTGCACAACATCATCCTCTTGCCGAGTCACCCCTACCACGTCACCCACCGTACATGCTGATGTCACCCTGCTGACATCATCCTGCCATGTCATCCGCCGTACCATGGTCCCACCCACTGACGTCATGCTGACATCATCATTAATTTTTGGCGCGAGAGGCGAAAATCGTGCTTAGGAAGCCCAGATTCAAATTCTGAGGCAGTTTTTCATGCGCGATTAGCGCCTAGCGCTAATCGCGCATGGCTACGGGAAATGGGCCGAAGTGGAAAGCCCCTCGTTGCGCAGCCCCCAGCAAGCCCAAAAGGCACCGAATGACCCGTTTTTCTTCGCGAGGCATGCAGAAAGGATCAAAAGACAGTTCTAAAGGAAACAGAGGGCTGAACAACGGCCATTAAGTTTTGATTTGACCCACAGCGAAAGAGAGAACCGACCCGATTAATTTGTCAAAGAGTATCAGAGGAAATATGAAGCGGCAAAGAGTATCAGTTAAATTTTTTTAATAGAAATCTTCAGTTCCCAAAGCAGGTCAACATTGAATGGCCTCCAGCAAAGTCAAATCAGAAGGTGTAAGCCCATCCCAGCTCTCAAATCACAGTTAAAGCACTTAAAGCCACCGAACTACAATGGAGCAGAAGTCCATGCACAGTTATTGCAGAAGCACTGCACCAAGCCACCGAGGACAACACATTAATTCAGTTTTGATACGGCTGCCCTCAGCGCAGCCCATAGATATTTTCTTGCATTTATTTCTGATAGGTTTAGGTTAAAGTAATCATTTACTTTCAGACCTGTTTAGGTCACAGCTGTAATAAACAATTTTGGAGAATTTTCCCTATATATACCACCCTCTGTATTGTTTCAAGGGTTGGTCGATTGATAACTTTTCATTAGAGACTCGCACTGTATGTCTGATACTTTTTCTTCAATCAAAGATTGCTGAAGAGATTGGAGGAATGACTGTCTAATGTGTTGTTAATGATCTCTGGAGACTGAATTACAGAATTCTTGTGCTGCAACATGAATCAATAAGTGCCTCGTACCTCTGTTTTCATTTTTCACCATCTAAATAGCAAAAAGAAAGATTAGCTTAGAACTTGTTTAATTGCACTCTAGGCTCAATTTCTGATGTTTCTTTATGTTTTCATCTGAAATGAATTGGACATGAATATGAATTCCCTGTGGCTCATGTTTACCCTAATTCACATGTGTTTGACAGCTATCTAGGGATTCTTTACTGCCTTTAGATAGAGCTCATCCTCCCTTCTCTGTTAAGCTGTCTGAGAGATTCTTAATTGCCTCTCCTTCCTTAACATTCATTCCATCCTTTAAACTTGAAAAATTGTTCCATGTGCAGCTACCTTGCTCCTTATTCCTCCTGTGACCATGAAAACACACCAGCAGTCTTACTCCTTGACTCCATGCCCAATGGTTTGAAACTTTCACACTATACTTGCCTCTTTACCTGAAAACATCAATCTTCCTACCAAAACACAAACGAAACCCCAGAACTCAATAGCTAGCCTAAAATCATCATCAACAGAGCTAAATCAGAAAGAGAGAGCCCTCTCTGATTGCAGGTGGGCTAGAACCTGCAGTCCAAAGTTGGTTTGTGGTTACCTCGGCCGTATATCTTTACTCCAACCTGAGGGACAACCTAAGTGATAAAATTGTGTACATGTTGTGCAGGTGGTGTTGTGTAGACATTGTACAACTGGCACTATGTACATGTGGTATTGTGTACATGTCATACACATTATGTTGTGCATGTGTGGTACCATGTTATTGTACTACAGGGATTGCGTATCTAATGTATTTTGACATGTGTATTCATTGTGTATTGTTTTGTACACTAGGTGTAGGTGTATGTGTTGCGTTTTGCACTAAGTATAGGTGTATGTGTTGTGTTTTACACCAGGTGTAGGTGTACGTGTTGTGTTGAACACCAGGTATAGGTGCATGTATTGTGTGGTGTTTTGTGTGGGTGTATGTGTGTAATGTACATTGTGTGTATGTGTATGTGATTGAAGAGAAGAGAAGGGACTAGGTGCTTGCCGAGTGTGGCAACCAATCCAGTATGTGTATAGAAAAGACAAAGGACAAAGGTAGAAGAAAAGGACTGATTAAAGGATAAGTATCAGTATTTTATTTCAATTTTATTATGCATATGATCTATGATTATGATTTATTATGTTTACATGTGATTTATGATTCTGATTTATGATGATTGCATGTGATTCATGATTTTGATCAATGATGGTTGTGTTTTGAGCTAACAAGATTTGATATGTTTATACATGATGATTTGGTTTGGCTTGTTTTGACAGGAAGAGAACATAAGTGCAAGTATACATTATTAATGGGCCACCAATGAGCTATGATTTAAATTTATTTCAATCCGCTTTGAATCTAATGGGAATTGTGTGCTTGGTACTGGAAAGCATGGAAATGCATGGACTAGGTGGTTGAAACTGACTACAAGAATTAGTAACAACAAAACAAGGAATTGAAACATGCAACAGTATGCTAGTAGAACATTCAGGAGCAGGGCCATTGTTGGACATTGGTACCCAATAGTTTCCATTGATTTCCATGAGCATGATATGACCAGTATCATGGTTTTGAGGCAGGGATATGCCTTGGTTTTCATATCCTCTGATGCAAGGAAACCTTTCTAAGGGATGGATCACCTAGGAAATGGGATGTCGGGGAACTTGTAAGGTGAGTGACTACATGGAAGGGGGTGACCATATTTCCCGAGGGACTATGTAGCAGAGAAGGGAAGGTCGGTGATGGATTTGTTTTGGTCATTAGCATTGCTAGATGGAATCATATGCACATTGGGAGCATCCCCTGGAACAATGAGTGAGTAAATGTTCACTAAGAGAAGTGGCATAGGATTGTAACACTAGACATTGGATGCAGCTTTGACTTTGGCAGTGGATTCTGAACTACCTAGGAAGGAGGTGAATCCCTGTATTACTTTGAGGGTGGAGGTGTGAGCATTTGGATTCCCTTGTTGCTGATATGGGCATTGTATCCTTTATTTGTTGGTTGAGAAAATGTGCATATGTGCATATGTGTATATTATTGTAAATACTATATCAAGTTGTGTTTATAAAGCTCCATAGACAATATGTTTATTTGCTAGCTGAAGCAAATGTGCATGAGAGTATATTTGGTTGTTATTGTAAATATCGTAATGAGTTGTGTTATAAAGCTCTAGTAAATGGTATGTTTGTCATGTTTTCAGTAGTGGTCATTGTAAATACTACAATGAGCTATGTTATAAATATCCATAGGCAGTATTTTTTGTTTTCAATAGTTTGCTAGTTTATAGGTGTCATTGAACATCGAGGATGGTGTTCCCCCAAGGGGGAGGGTTTTGTAATAACCCTAGTTGATTTTCCGTGTAAGACCAAGGTTATGCAACACACATTCCAAGCTAAATGTTGGGAAAAAAATCCTAGTGGATATTCATTTGGTTTATTATGGCTAAGGAAATTGGCAAAGGCAATGACAAAGAATTTTGAAAGACAAAGAGGCATTAATTGACATTTTATTTATGAAAATAAAGGAAATTAGGAGAAAAGGAAGGTGCATGGTCACAAGTTTCATGTGAGGAGGAAAATGATGGAAAAATAATGGAAATTGAATAAAATAGAGGCCTCATTGATAAAAAATACTTCTGAGGATCGGTTCATTGCTTTAGTTAGTTGAAGCTTTTGTCATTTTTAGCTTGGAGCTCTCTACTCTTTTCTCTCTCTCATACTCTTACACACTTAGAGTTTTCTTGGAGCACCCTTGGAGTATTGTGGAATACTTTGGATTTGGAGAAATAAGAAAGAGGAAAGGAAGGAGAGCACAAGGGAACCAGTTGATCAATGACTACAACTCGATTTCTTTGTAAGTATTGAGTTGCATGTATGGTTTCCTTGCTATTTTTGACATGCATGGCACATGCATGTGGTTTCTTGGTTATGATCTGTCATTGGCATGGAGGATTTCCTAGATTGATAGTAGATTTTCCTAGCCTTTCCATTTCCTGGATAGCGATGGTATTGTGGGTTTATCTTTGTTTTCTTGTTGGTGCTCATGTTCCTTATGGTTGTTGGTTGAGTTACTAGTTCATGGAGACTTGGTTGGACAAACACTCTGGAAGCCCTATAATAGCTTAGGTTGAGTTACTATTCTTGGAAACCTTGGTTGCAAAAACAATTTGGAGACCTTGGTGGGTTGATTTAGTATTCGTGGAATCCTTGGTTGGAAAAACACTCTGGAGCCCGACGATAATTGTGCGTTGAGTTACTAGTCCTAGAAACCAAGTTGGATCAAATGCTTTGGAGCTCTAGACAACTTGGATGATTACCAATCTAGTGATGGTTAGTGATTTCCAATTGTGAGGTGGAATCACTGGTTGACGGTTGAGGTGTTTTAGCCTCTGGAAGCCCTGGTTTGGTTTTCTTTTCATTATTCCATGAGATCCCACATTCATGCTTAGAATATGGCATAGGGGTGACTGGTTGAAAGAAAGATTTGGTTCATCTGAGTCTATGGTTGGGTGGTACGTGGAAGTCCCTGACTTGGTTGGCATTTTCATATGTTAATAAGGGATATTTTCTATTATAATCTATGAGCATGTATTGATTATAATGGTGACATTATGGCTGAGATACTATGGGTTATAGGTTGGTTATTAAATGGTTATATGATGTATACTTTTTATGGCTCTTGACATGTTTGATGAATATGTGATTGGTTATCGAATACATGACCTAATATATGTTATTGCAGCTAATATGAGAGGGAATTAGACCTTCTTGATGAATATGAGATCCCTATGTTTAGATATGTTGTTATGACAAGTAGATTACATGTTCAAAGATGTGTTTTACATAATGACTCTCATGGCTAGGATGGGTTGGGTCAAGTCCTTGATTAAGTTTTGTGTTAGCAACTTTGTCTTGGTGTCATTTATTGTCTTGGAAAGTCTCCCCAAGTTCTGGGAAATGACTTGGACTCTAGCCATGAAAAGGTGGCACGTATTTCATGGTCTCAAGCACAAAATTAGCTGAAAAAGACTGCAGTCACATGGATGCATGCTTTTGCATGTGACTAGGAGTCCATATCAATGAAAAGGAAAGTTAACTCAGGGTTTGGATACCTGGAAGGGTGGTTTAGCCCTTGGCAGTCTTGTAGCTCCCGAGGAAGGTTAGTAAGGTTTTATTTTGTTGATTACACTTTGTTAAGGTGATGTAGGAGGTTAAATCATATCATATTTACTCTTCGTCACATATTTACCTCGGTGGACCGATAAACTTGGGTAAGTGTGGGAGAAGGGTGGTTACATTTACCATATGTTTGATGAAATATCTAGTGTATTATAGGAATTATAGGTCAAGTTTTTTATTCAAGTTTGAAGGTTTAACATTATTTCTATGTCAAAAGTGATTATGGAAAGTTACAAGAAGTTATGGGTAGTGGTCTAGAGGCTGGCCTGGAAAAGTGGCTCAGATAATGGAACCACATGCACTTAATTGAAGAATTTAGGCCATAACTGCATGGAAGCAGGCCTATGTGTGTAGTTGGAGGCCTATGACCACATCCTTTCCTTTTAATGCATGCAGTTGGGGTTCTAAGTCAAAGAAAAAAGCTTCCAACTCAAGGATTGACCACCTGGGGTGTTTCTTCAGCTCTTGGGTGATCTGTAGTCCCTGTAGGATGTATGTAAGTGTCGGTGTGTTGATGCCACTTCCATCACTAGAGCTTGGAGGTCGGGTCATATCATAGTCACACTGATCTCATGCATACCTTGATGAGCTAGTGAATTTGGGTAAATGTCGTAGGAGACATTAAAATGTGGTATGAGAGTGAGGTTTCATTGTCTTTGGGTGATATATGATACCACATGGTGGTATTAGAGCTTCCATGTTCAAACACTTGGACTGGATGGGCTAGATGTGATTATTATGTATGCATGTATGATTGTCCAGGTATTCAACATGCATGCATGTTGGTTATTTCTCGTGATGGTCAATGTTTCATTTTATGTCGTCATGTAGAGGTTGATGATGCTGATTTGTTAGTGCCATTATGTATATACATGTATATCATGCTAATATAGACCGATTTGTGCAGAAGAGATAACCTCCCCTAAAACACAATAAGGTATGTTTGATTGTGTTTATATTTTCTTTATCTAACATGGTATGCTTATAGGAAGAAGGAGATCATATATGACAAGCATAATGGTGGATTATAGTTCATGTGACTCTCCTTATAAATCATATGACAAAAAAGGAGATGAGTACTCTCTTGACATATCAGACACACTAAGAAGTCTAAAGGAAGAAATAATAAAAGCAGATAATGAAATTATAATTTAGTCATAAGAAATATTTGTCAGAGCTTAGGAAAATCAAGCAAAGGTCAATGTAGTGATCCTTCAGAGATTATTAGATTGCAAAGATAGGGACAACCAAGAATCAATTATGGATAGGAGGAAAGGACTAATGGGGAATTTGGTAGAACGTATCATGGAGGATACTGTTATCACTCAGGTTTTTCCCCAAAGTCGTAAGAAAGGGAATACTGCCTAGGTAACCACAGACCAATCTTTTAGATACAGAATCTAGCCAATCTGTATCTAGAGAGGGCTCTCTCTTTATGATTTAGCTTTGTTTTTTAAGGTATTAGGTTAGTTATGAAGTACAAGGGTTTTTGTTTGAGTTTGGGTGGTGAGATTCCATAGAACATTGAGGTAAAACAGAATAGTTCAGTCCATTGGGCATGATGGAGTCAAAGCAGGATGGCTTTCTGGATTTGGTTTCTAACAGAGGATGGCATCACAGAGCAAGGTAGTCAAACAGGGAATAAATAAAGGCTAGAATCAAATGGAATGGGCTCAAATGGGTGAAGGGCAGTTAAGAATCCTTCAACATATTGAAAGAGGGAAAATGGATGATTACTGATAAGGAGCAGTTAAGAATTCCTTAGCAAATACTCAACATGAGAAAATCAGGAAACATGAGCAATTAAGAATTCACTGTTTATGCTAATTCTGAAGAAAACAGAGAGAATAATAAAGACTGAAAACAGAGTGTAGTTAAGAAAATTTTGAATTAACCTTTTTCTTTACCATTCAGATTATGAAACACAGGTAAACATGAAAACTGTAAAACACAAGATATAAGGGTATTCTTGATCCAGAGGTTGATTCGAGAATTCTGTGACAAGTCATCTGCTTCAATTCTTCATCCAGTAGGTCAAACAACAGTTGATTCTAACAGCTCTTTATTCCAAAGTATCTGAGTTACAGCAAAGTCTAGGAAATCCACACACACTACCCAACCTCCTCACTACTCTAATCGAGGGGGTATATATACAACAAAAATATGTATAAGAGATATCTCATCACAACTATGAGATAATATATAATTTTAACCTAAAATAGTTTACAAGTAACATAGAAGCGGCTCGAGAAAGATAACTGATGTTGTGCTGAAGGCAGGCCTTTAGGGTTCAGTCTGCAACTGTCTTCTGTAGTAGCTCTGTGCCGAATGTATGTCTTAAATGTGCTCTTCAATTCTGATCTGCTGCTTTTAATTCTGCTCTAACATTCTTCAATGCTGATCTGATACACTTTAATTCTCATCTGATACTCTTTGACTTGTTTTTGATGCTCTTTAATGCTGAACTGACCCCTGCTCACCGCTGTCTAGCATTTTGCCCAAAATTTTCCTTTCTCCAAGGACAAGTGTGGCTATGGATATCTCCATGGTTGGTATGTCGAGTTCTGTGGATATTTGCTAAGAAACCATGGTAAATGATGCACTGATTGCTGATTTGTTTGGAGATAGCAGGAAAAGGTACCTGTATTTTTGGAGGAACACTGCATGTTGTAGTTTGAATGGTTGTGAGCCTGTCAGTGTAGCCCTTTCTGGTTGGAGGCGGTCTGAACCTGGAAAATTTGATTTTGGTTGCTTTTACGCTTGGAGCGCGATATACAGAAAAACATAGAAAAAATGATATTTTTAGCCTTTTATTGACAAAATGAAGCTTGGCAAGATTTTTTGGTTTTAATAGGCGAGTGACGTAAGCGGAAATACAGGGCAGATGACGTGGCGGAGGTCGTGGCAGGTGACATGGTGGTGATGTCAGCAGAAGGTGATGTGGCAGGATGACATCAGCGGGGGGTAGTGGTAAGCGGTTTTGCCCGCACCGCTTTTGGGGCTGGGTGGTTTCGGGCGTGGAGAGAGCGAGCACATCGGGAGCTCGACGCATGGCAGAGTATGAGTGCCAATGCCGCCAGTTCCCCACGTGTTATCATTCGACGATGAAGGGGGGTGTGAAATGATTTTGGACCATTGGATGGATGAGGGTTGATCGGAAGGTGGGCGCTTAGTGGAGATGGCAGAGAGTTCATGGTGTGGGACCGATATAAACAATGTTAATAAATCATATCGGGATTGTTTCTATTGGTTGGCGGGGTTGGTTTAGTTATTAATTAACCAGGGGTTAGTTAATTCTTTGAGCGTGGGGAGGTTATTAATAAATTCCAAATGAATCTATTAATCCCTTGCTTGTATAGTGACTATGGTTATAGTTAAACCGGGGCCGGGATATGTATTTTTTGGGGTTTTTATTATATAATAATGGTTAATCGTTAATATGATTTTTGTGAAATGAACGAGCGCTAAGTTAACATGTTTTTGCATTAAAACTTAGGCTGTAGTGGAAAAAAAGGGGTTTATACAAGAAAAATGGCCATTTTCCTTAGCAAAACAGGGTTGTACTTAGGCAATGTTTATGAAATGAAATGAGCAATTTTAGTGATATCAAGAAGATCTTAATACCTTTGGGGGAAATTAGTAAATGATTTGGGAGAAAATATGAAGGGAAGTTAGTTATGAATTTGCCTCGCTCGAGCTGCATCAAGAGTAATGTCCGCCATGGCACTTGTGATAGAGTGAAAGTTAACACATATTTTTAGAAACATAATACATCACAAGTCTCGTTTTGCAACACCATTCTACCTACCCAGCCTACTTGGCCTAGCATTTTTTCTTCACTCTTTTTGGGTGCACTTAGACTGGAAAACCCTTTTCAACTTTTATTTTCTTTGTATGGTAAGCCTACCTAAGTCTACACTTATTACATCCAAGGGCTCAGATTGAACTGTTGAGTTCCTTTGCTTCTCTACCTATCTACTCATCTGCCAAGATTAAACAGTTTGGACAGATTTTTATTCTCTATCTCTAAAACAAGAAACTCAAACATGAACTAGCCAAGATTAATCTATTTGGCCATTCATCAATTGTGGCATAAAATTCAACAAGCTGCACACAATGCTTTATTTACAGAAGATGAAATAGTAGTGGCATTTGGACTTGCACACATTCCTGGTCTTTCTTTATTTGGAGTTCATTTCTTCTCATTTTTCTTTTGACTATTTTATTCTTTTTACCCTTTGATTTTTCTTTTAGAGTATACCCTCTTTACATTTTTTAAATTTTTTGATTTTTTGATAATATGGAAACCTTTGCAACAATGAAAAGGATGAACATATTACAGAGCTCAACCAATCAATCATGAAACATGACACCTATTGGTATAGGAGTATAACAGTGGCTCCACTTGGGGATGGCTTTCCCTGGTGGAAAGTCAAGAAAAACAGGTCAGAGAGCCTTGTGAATAACTTGGACTGTGTTATGAAATCTCCTTTAGCTAATTGATTTATAGTATGTATGACAGCACACTTGTGTAGCTTAGGGCCTTCTCTTCGGGCTTTAATTGCAGCAAGTTACTATCCCATTCAAAACTGTGACATTATCAAGAAAATAGTATGTACATGTTAGAGTCAAAATACATAAAAAAACTGGATCAAGGTAATGTTTCAACATTCGACCATTGACTGGCCCTTCTTCTATTTCTGTACCATCCAGGCTGTTCAGAAAGTAAGTATTGTTCCCTTGCAATGCATGGATGATAAATGGCCCTTTCCATAGGAAGTCAAACTTCCCATGTTTTTCTTTGTCTTATCTCCTGGAATCCCACTTTAGGACTTTGTCTCCAATGTAGAAATCTTCTGCTTTGGTCCTTTTATCAAATATTTTCTTGAGTTTTTCTTGTAACACTTGGGATCTTTGGTGCACTTCTTCTCTGGTCTGCTGCAAATGGATGGTCTAATTTGTTCTCCTTTGAATGTCATTGGGTTCCACCTGAGCTTCTTGCAGAAATTTCATCACAGGAAATCCTAAAGATGAAGGAAATACAAACTCCATGCCATAAAATAGCTCATAAGGGCTAGTTCCAATAGATCTCTTTGTAGTAAGTTTGTCTGCCCATAGTGCATTTGTGAGTTTCTTGTGCCAGTTTTTCTTGTTCTCTTCCAACAATTTCTTAATAATATTGATCAGGCTTTTATTGGAAGACTTAGCTAGACCGTTACCTTGAGGGTAATATGCTGGGAAATGGCCTAAAGTGATATGGTATTTGCTGCAAAAATTTATTAGTTTCTTGGATTTGAAGGTAGTAGCATTGTCGGTTATGATCTTTTCAGGACAACCAAATCTAGACAAGATGTTGGTTTCTAGGAATCCTATAATCACTGTATCATTGGCTTGTCTGGAAGGAATGGCTTCTATCCACTTGGTGAAATAGTCTGTGGCAGTAAGAATCCATTTATGTTGGCCATATGAGGAAGGGTGTATTTCTCCAATGAAGTCCAAACCCCATTGTTGAAAGGGTTTTTCAGTGGCAATTGGTCTCAAGGGTAAGGGTAACAATTTCCTTTTGCCTTAAAAAATTTGGCATTTGTGGCAAGCAGTGACAGTCTTCTTTACATCAGCGAACAAGGTTGGCCAGTAAAATCTAGCTCTTAGGATTTTGTCTGCAGTTGATTTCCAGTAAAGGTGTCCTCCGCAGTCCCCTGCATGAAATTCTTTGAGAACTTTGTCAGCTTCTTCTTTTATTAAACAATTCAATAAAATACATTCATGATTTTTCCAAAAAAGAGCACCATCTAAAATACAGAATTTTGAAGCTTTCATCTTTAAAAACCTTTTCTTTGTTTTGGATAACCCTGTAGGAGCCTGTAGGTTTAATAATACATGAATTATATCAGCATACCAAGGTGATTCTAAGAATGCTTGGCTGATTTGTGGAGTCGCTATCTCCTGTTCGTTATCCAGTGCATTGATATAGAGGGCTTGAAAGTTTGTTTCAGTCATGAGTTTAGCTAATCCCTGTCCTTTTATCAGCTTTGTAGGTTTTATTTCAATATCATACTCCAATATTTTAGCTATCCATTTACCTCATTTGCCTTCAATTCCATCTTGAGTCAGGATGTCTTTGACAACAACATTTGGCACATAAGCTATTACATGTGAGTACAGTATATAGACTCTGAAGTCTTGAATGGCTTTCACAAGTGCATAAGCTTGTTTTTCCATGATTTTGTAATTCAGAGGTGCATCTCTAAGTGCTTTACTGAAAAAGGCTATGGGTTTTTCACATCCTTGGTCATCTTTTTGCAGTAAAACAGCTGCTATGGTGTGTTCTGATGCAAATGAGAAAATTATGAAGTCTCTATCGAACTTTGGACTTGTAAGGACTGGTGTTTTGGTCAAAGCCATTTTAATTTCTTCAAATGATTGTTTGGATTCTACTGTCCATTTAACCTTTGAATCCTTTTTTAACATATTGTTCAACAATCTAATTAATTCAGCCAAATTAGATATGAATCTTCTCAAAAAGTTAATCTTCCCTAGGAAAGCTTGAAGTTCTTTGACATTTCTGGGGTGGGGTATTTGCAGAATAACTTCTATTCTAGCAGGGTCAATTCTGATGCCATCTTTGGAGATGATATGGCCTAACAGTTTGCCTTCTTCTAGACCAAACAAAGACTTTTTAGGATTTAATGAAATACCATATTCTCTACATTTTAGGAAAACTTGTCTCAAATGATCTAAATGTTGCTGATCTGACCTAGAAAACACAGTGAGGTCATCTAGATATACAACCAGGAAATTGTGAATTTCTTTTGCAAAAGCTATGTCCATTGCTCGTTGAAAAGTTTCCCCTGCATTCTTGAGTCCGAATGGCATTTTAACATATTTGAATGTACCCCATGGTGTTGTAAATGCAATCTTTTCTTGGTCATCAGGATGAAACAGAATCTGATTAAAACTTGAAAACCCATCCAAAAGTGAAATCCTAGAAGCACCTACTACTCTTTGTAAAATATGATCCATCTTAGGTAAAGGGTAGCTGTCTTTCAAAGAAACCTTGTTTACATTCCTTAAGTCAACACATAATCTGATTTCTCTTGTTTTCTTCCTAGTAGGAACTAAATTAGATACCCACTCTGAAAACATGATTGGAGCAATTATCCCAGCATCATGCATTCGTTTGATTTCTTTTTCTATTAAAGGAAGCAGTATAGGGTTAATTCTTCTGAGCTTTTGTTTGAATGGTTTTTGATTTTCCTTGAGGGGTATTGTATGCTGAATTACAGAGGTGTCATAAGATTTCAGGTATTCATAGCTCTAGGTAAAAACACCATGGAATTCTTTGATCAGTTCAACATACTTAAGTTTTTGATCAGGGGGCAAAGACTTGGACAATTTTATCATTTTTGGATTCCATTCAGTTCCTATGTTGTAGTCTTCAATGTCTTCTTTTGGAGGTTCCATCTGAGGTTTCTTTGGAATATCATTGAAATCAAAGAGATATTCCAAAGGAATTAATCCTTTGGGCAAATGATTGTCTTTCAAATCGATGATTTCAGATTCTCCTTCAATAATCTCATCAACATCTATTTCTTTAAGATCATGTATTTCCTCTTTGGTAAAGTTCGTTGGTTGAAGAATTTGAGTTTCATTTTCTGCTAAAATGTCTGTTTCTAACTGATTTGCTGGATCAAAGTCATAGACTGTATCTCCATCAACGTTAGTGCTGGAAAATTCTTCTTCTAGGGTCAAAAATTTGTTGATCTGGTTATCACTGTCAAACACTTGCCAATTTTTCACATTATCAGATATGGTTGGTCTGTGTCTAATTTCTGCTGTGAATTGATGATTTTGTTCAAATGGTAATTTACATGTGCTGGCAAACATTTCTAGGCTATGAGCTTGCAAGTTATGTTTTCTTGGGATTTTGGCAAGCCGAATTTCCAGGGATGTATTGAGGATTTCTATAGTTGTTCCTCTGTATTCTCTCAATCTAGGATCATTTGTCAAGAACTTCCTTTTTATCTATTGAATGATTAAATCAGAATATCCTAGGACTGACACTCTAGTTGCTCCCAATTTCTTGACCAGTTTAAGACCTAGCAACAGAGCTTCATATTCAGCCATATTATTAGTGCATCTAAAGTTCAACAGTAGGCATGACCTTCAGCATGATTGTTTTCAAGATTATGCACCCAAAATCCTGCTCTTGCTCCTAATTTGTTCACACAACCATCAAATTCTAAGTACCAAAGGATTTCATGTTTATGATTTATATCTGGAGTTTCAAGGATCTGTTCAACAGGGAGATCTGGTTTTTTAGTTCCTTTTGGTTTATCTGATGTGTCATGATTTTCAGAGATCTCTTGGATTCAGACACTAGACCTTTCATTTTCAATTTTATCTGTTTCATCTCTCAAAACTTTTATTTCATGTGGGGGACCAATTTTAGCATTGTAAAAGATAAAAGAATCCATATCTGAATGTATTGAGTAGATAGGGAAATTTTGAGGTTTCTCTTGACTGCTTACTACATACTTCATTAAGGTTTTTTTGTATAGTCTCTTTGGTTGGCCAAACACTGAAATAGTAGCGTAAGACATGTCCAACTGTAGAGATCCTTGGAGCTTTGCACCCCAAGATCTAGATAATAACATACCATACTTTGGAGGAATATCAGCTACTACTATGTCCATTAAGATGGTTTTGGCAGGATATTGGACTAGTGACACACATAAGTCTTTGATTAAACCCAAACATTTGACCTGACTTGAATCAAAAGAGAAAAGGTCTTTATATGGCCTGGTGATGTCAAGGTCAAGTTTCTCCATTACAGATTTAGGCATTAAGTTATGGGAAGCACCAGAATCAAACATGGCATTATGGAGTATTTTATCATGAATGTTTAAGCCTACATAGAAAGGAGGAACTTCTCCCTCTGCTATTTTTCCATTTACTTCAGGGCCAAATATCAATTCTGGCTGGTCATCAAAAACGTTTACTGAATCTTCATTCACAAAAATTTTGAGTGATCTGCTGATTTGACTTTTGTAGATATCATGTTTAGCTAATTCTGATAATGGAACAACTATCTTTAGTTTTCCTACTTCTGTCTCAAGATTAAAAGGTTTTTCGGTTTGGGTTCTTTTATTTCAGACAGCTGAATTTTCTGCGTTTTTCTCCTCTTTAGGAGTGGGATTATGGGTTGAAGTTTCTTTCAAATCAAGTTCTAGAGGCTCTTCTTCTTTTCCTTTCGCATGAATGGAAGTGGAAGGTTGTCTGTTGGGTGTTTGATTGTCTGATATACCTTCAACAATTGGGTTATCAAGGTTAGGGCCTGTTTTAGAAAGAATATGTACAGGGGGATTATTGATCTTACCTTTGTTAGGCTGATTGGTATTTTTTTGTTTGTTGATTTCAGGGACATCTATTCTTCTGCTCCTCAGATTATATGTTTGTGGACTTCATAAATGGTTGTATCATATCCCTCCCTAAAGTCAAATTATTCACCTGACTGAGTTTGGAATTGTTCAAGGATGTGAGCTTCTTGGTCCTCTTGGGTCAAGAAAACTTGTTGTTCATTGTTGAGTTCCATTAGATTAATTTGAGTGTATTCTGTTGGTTCATCATAAGTTGAGGCTTCAACATAATTTTCTTGAAATGGGGGCCTGATATTTTGGTCAGGCCCTGTCTTTCCAGTGTTAGGGTTTTGATTTTTCTTGAAATTTGGATTTCCCCCAGTGTTGCTTGGTTGACCATCCCATGGGGATTTTCTCTCGATTGTTTCCACTCTATCTCCAAGTCTATCCATTCCTTTAATAATTGCATCTAATTTCTGTTCAAAGGCAGAAAGTTCTTCTTTAAAATGTGTTCTCCTTTCCACTCTGGCTCTAGATCGTTTAGATATCAGGTTGGCCTCAACACTGACAGCTATACTCTGCATCTCTTCTAAGTTTCGAGGAGCTCTTTCCCAAAGTTGGTATTCCATATCAGAGTCAAATGCATCAGGGAATTTGATCAAGGCTGAATCTGGAAGAGGTCTGAGATTTTGAGGAATAACATTATAAACATTATTGAATCTGGTACAGTATTCTTGGACAGTTTCTTGTGTACCTCTTCTTAGGTTCTTATACTCTGATAAAATGTGGAGAGGATCTTTCTTCTTTTCCCATCTGTTCAAGAAGGTCTGATAAAGAGCTCGTGGGTCATTGATACTATTTGCAGGGAGGGCTCTAAACCAATTTCTAACATCTCCAGTTAAACTTTGAAAAAATACTTTCATCCTAACATCATCATCATCAATCTCATAGTTTTCAAAATATTCAGTCATTTTCATGGTATGTTGTTGAGCTGTGTAAGTACCAGTACCTTCAAAATAAGTGATTTTACTTTGATAGTCTTGAGGCATAGCCCTTGGATTGGCAGGCAAGTTTAGAGGAGTATATCAGTTTGCCATAGTTGCAACAATAGATGTGACAACTGGGGGAGGAGGGACAACAATGGGAATGTGTGTTGTAGATGGAGGAGTGGAAAGGATAGTTGAAGGTGTTGATGGTGAACTTGGAGAAGCTGCAGTAATCATAGAAAGGTTTGGTGTTTTTTCAGAGGTAAGCTCAGATTGAATGGAGTTCTGCAAATGTTTATCAAACTGTGAACTAGCAGAATTTTCTTGGATCTCTTGTCTTCTAAGAATCCTAGGAATCAGATTAGGATTTTCAAGTACAGGTGGAGGATTAGGATCAAGATTTGATCTGGTGTAATGAATCTTTTCTGAGGCCAGGTTTCTAGGTGTGTTTTTGGTTTTTTCTTGAGATATTTTTGATAATACAACTTTTAACAGTCTCTTCTAGGAGGTTTTTAGATGTGAGAGTTTTGAACTATCCTAAAGACTTTTTTGAAAAGAGGAACTGATCAAGGATTTGAAACTAACAGTTTAATACATAAACTAGACCGGAGATAGATTGAAGCAGCATTCATTTAATTCTACAATTTCAAAGCAAAAGCATTTCAAAGGCTACCTAGCTAACTTCAGGCTCCATCTGTAGCTTGTGAAATAAACAATAGGAACAAACAATTATTCGGGTCCCCAGTAGAGCCACCAATGATATTATCACTCAGGTTTTTCCCAAAAGTTGTAAGAAAGGGAATACTGCCGAGGTAACCACAGACCAATCTTTTAGATACAGAATCTAGCCAATCTGTATCTAGAGAGGGCTCTATCTTTATGATTTAGCTTTGTTTCTAAAGGTATTAGGTTAGTTGTGAAGTACAGGGATTTTTTTTTGAGTTTGGGTGGTGAGATTCCATAGAACAGTGAGGTAAAATAGAATAGTTCGGTCCATTGGGCATGATGGAGTCAAAGCAAGATGGCTTTCTGGATTTGGTTTCTAACAGAGGACGACATCACAAAGCAAGGTAGTCAAATAGGGAATAAAAAAAGGCTGAAATCAGATGGAATGGGCTCAAATGGGTGAATGGCAGTTAAGAATCCTTCAACATATTGAAAGAGGGAAAATGGATGATTACTGATAAGGAGTAGTTAAGAATTCCTTAGCAAATACTCAACATGAGAGAATCAGGAAATAGGAGCAATTAAGAATTCATTGTTTATGCTAATTCTGAAGAAAACATAGAGAATAATAAAGACTGAAAATAGAGTGCAGTTAAGCAAATTCTGAATTAACCTTTTTCTTTACCATTCAGATTATGAAACACAGGTGATATAATAAACATGAAAACTATAAAACACAAGATATAAGGGACTTATTGATTCGGAGGTTGATTCAAGAATTCTGTGACAAGTCCTCTGCTTCAATTCTTCATCCAGTAGGTCAAACAACAATTGATTCTAACAGCTCTTTATTCCAAAGTATCTGAGTTACAGCAAAGTCTAGGAAATCCACACACACTACCAAACCTCCTCACTACTCTAATCAAGGGGGTATATATACAACAAAAATATGTATAAGAGATATCTCATCACAACTATTAGGTAATATCTAGTTTTAACCTAAAATAATTTACAAGTAACATAGAAGCGGCTCGAGAAAGATAACTGATGTTGTGCTGGAGGCAGGCCTTTAGGGTTCGACCTACTGCTATTTTCTATAGCAACTCTGTGCCCACTGTATGTCTTAAATGTGCTCTTCAATTCTGATCTGCTGCTTTTAATTTTGCTCTGACATTCTTCAATGCCGATCTGATACACTTTAATGCTCGTCTGATACTCTTTGACTTGTTTTTGATGCTCTTTAATGCTGAACTGAACCCTGCTCAATGATGTCTAGCATTTCACCCAAAATTTTCCTTTTTCCAAGGACAAGCATACCTATGGATATCTCCATGGCTGGTATGTCGAGTTCTGTGGAGATTTGCTAAGAAACCATGGTAAATGATGCACTGATAGCCGATTTGTTTGGAGATAGCTGGAAAAGGTACCTGTGTTTTTAGAGGAACACTGCATGCTGTAGTTTGAATGGCCGTGAGCCCATCGGTGTAGCCCTTTCTAGTTGAAGGTGGTTTGAACCTGGAACATTTGATTTTGGTTGCTTTTATGCTTGGAGCGCGATATACAGAAAAACATAGAAAAAATGATATTTTTACCCTTTTATTGACAAAATGAAGCTTGGTGGGATTTTTTGGTTTTAATGGGTGAGTGACGTAAGCGGAAATAAGGCGCAGATGACGTGGCGGAGGTTGTGGCAGGTGACATGGTGGTGATGTCAGCAGAAGGTGATGTGGCAGGATGATGTCAGCGGGAGGCGGTGGTAAGCGTTTCGCCCGCACCGCTTTTGGGTATGGGCGGTTTTGGGCGGGGAGGGAGCGAGCACAGTGGGAGCTTGACACATGGTAGAGTATTGGCGCCAATACCGCCGGTTCCCCGCACATTATCATTCGGCGATGAAGGGGGGTGCAAAATGATTTTGGACCATTGGATGGATGAGGGTTGATCGGACGGTGGGTGCTCAACGAAGATGGCAGAGAGTTCATGGTGTGGGACAGATATAATCAACGTTAATAAATCATATTGGGACTATTTTTATTGGTTTGCGAGGTTGTTTTAGTTATTAATTAACCAGGGGTTAATTAATTCTTTGAGCGCGGGGAGGTTATTAATAAATTCCAAATGAATATATTAATCCCTTGCTTGTATAGTGGCTATGGTTATAGTTTAACCGGGGGTGGGATATGTATTTTTTGGGGTTTTTATTATATTTACATAATACGAGGAAGGGAAATATTTTAAAGGGAGTTATATAATAATGGTTAATCGTTAATATGATTTTTATGGAAAAAAGGGGTTTATACAAGAAAGATGGCCATTGTCCTAAGCAAAACAGGGTTGTACTTAGGCAATGTTTATGAAATGAAATGAGTGATTTTAGTGATATCAAGTAGATCTTAATACCTTTGGGGGAAATTAGTAAATGATTTGGGAGAAAATATGAAGGGAAGTTAGTTATGGATCTGCCTCGCTCGAGCTGCATCAAGAGTAATGTCTGCCATGGCACTTGTGATAGAGTGAAAGTTAACACATATTTTTAGAAACATAATACATCACAAGTCTCATTCTGCAACACTGTTCTACCTACCCAGCCTACTTGGCCTAGAATTTTTTCTTCACTCTTTTTCGGTGCACTTAGATTGGAAAACCCTTTTCAAATTTTCTTTTCTTTGTATGGTAAGCCTACCTAAGTCTGCACTTATTACATCCAAGGGCTCAGATTGAACTGTTGAGCTCCTTTGCTTCTCTACCTGTCTACTCATCTGCCAAGATTAAACAGTTTGGACAGATTTTTATTCTCTATCTCTAAAACAGGAAATTCAAACATGAACTAGCCAAGATTAAGCTGTTTGGCCATTCATCAATTATGGCATAAAGTTCAACAAGCTGCACACAATGCTTTATTTATAGAAAATGAAATAGTAGTGGCATTTGGAATTGCACACTTTCCTGGTATTTCTTTATTTGGGGTTCATTTCTTCTCATTTTTCTTTTGACCATTTTATTCTTTTTACCCTTTGATTGTTCTTTTAGGGTATACCTTCTTAACATTTTTTAAATTTTTTGATTTTTTTATAATATGGAAACCTTTCCAACAAGGAAAAGGATGAACATATTATAGAGCTCAACCAGTTAATCATGAAATGTGACACCTATTGGTATAGGAGTATAAAATATGTAAGTCAGACAAGGATGATATAATCAGAGGTGCTAGATGGATGGATACACATAATAAGAGAGGTAGTGGTTATGGGTTTTATTCTAGTTCTGGATCTAAGAGACATCATGGTCATCACCACTATCATCCTTATAGGAGGAGTGAGAGGGGTGTTGGATGTGGAACCTGATTATCTTCCTGATTCAGAGGTCTTGTTCCATCCACGTTTGAATCCCAATCTCTGATGGGGGGGTGTGGGGGAGGTTTTCCCCCCCACTAATGCTTCCTGGGGGGTCCAGGGGGATGACTACATGTTTGGAGCCCCCTGTGGTAGGGGTTCGGGGGAAACACCCCTGAACCTAAAAATAGATGAAAAAATTCCTTGTAAAATATTGTAATTTCGTAGTCATTCTGGGCAATTCATTAGGTGCATGATCTGACGTAAAAGTTATGTTAATTTAGGGTTTTTTTACCTAGAAGGAAACCCTCAGTTTATATGAGGGAATTGTATTATGGCTATGGATTATTATTCTGAGTGAGAAAGAGAGAGAGAATTGTGTGATAGAGAAGAGGAAATTACAACGAGTCTACTGTAGGTTGCATTTCTTCATTTTGCTAGATAATATAAAAGGAAGGATTGGATGCTTCTCCATGGATGTAGCCCAAATTGGGTGAACCATGTATATATGTGTCTCTCTTGTTTTATGTGTTTATGCATTTATGCTTTTGAAATATTTTGTGTATTTCATTGTTATGTTAATTAATTTTCTAACAACTGGTATTAGAGCTAAAGGTTTATTTGGTTGATAAACTCATAGGAGAGAAGGGTTCTTGGTTTGAGTGGGAGCAATGGAAAAAGATGGTAGCTTTAGGGTCGAGAAATTTAACGGCCAAAACTACCAGTTGTGGAAGATAATATAAAAGGAGGGACTGGATGTTTCTCCATGGATGTAGCCCAAATTGGGTGAACCATGTATCTATGTGTCTTTGTTGTTTTATGTGTTTATGTATTTATGTTTCTGAAATATTTTGTGTATTTCATTGTTACATTAATTAATTTTCTAACAAATGGTATCAAAGCCGAAGGTTTATTTGGCTGATAAACTCGCCTGAGAGAAGGGTTCCTGACTCGAGTGGGAGCAATGTCAAAAGATGGTAGGTTTAGGGTCGAGAAATTTAATGGCCAAAACTACAAGCTGTGGAATATGCAAATGGAATATTATATGTATCATATATATTTCTACCTACCATTGAGCGAAAAACTAAGTAAGTCGATGAGTATGACAGACAAAAAATGGGAGACTCTTGACAAAAAGGCACTAAGAACAATACAACTACATCTAGCAGCATCAGTGGCATTCAACATTTCAAAGGAAACGACAACAGAAGGTGTAAAAACAACATTGGCCAAACTATACGAAAAACCCTCAGCCTCAAGTAAGGTATTTCTTATGAAGCATCAATTTAATATGAAGATGTTAGAAGGAAAATCTGTTGTTGATCATTTAAATGAATTTAACATGGTTACAAGTCAATTAAGTTCTGTAGGGTTAAATTTTGATGATGAAGTTAGGGATCTATCATTTATGTGCTCATTTCCAGAAAATTGGAATGGATTAGTTATGGCTATTAGTAACTCTGTCTCTGGATCTAGTAATTTAAACTTTGATGATGTTGTTGGTGCCATCCTTAGTGAGGAAATGTGACAGAAAATATCTAGTAAGACATCAAGTAATTCTTTGAATATAGATACTAAGGGAAGGAAAATGGAAAAAGGAAGGAGCCTCGGAAATTGCAGTAAGTCAAGAAAATGCAGATCCAAATCTGGATCAAGGAAAGTGTGCTAGAAATGTGGGAAGAAAGGACACCTGAAGAATGACTGTAAAAATATCGGAATGGAAAAGAAGGAGATGGATAGAAAGAGAGAAATCGTGAAGTGAATGTGACAGGTGATGTGTTTCAAGATGATTTGATTATTTCATTAGAGAATATTATTAATGTTTGGGTAGTAGATTCAAGGGCCTCATTCCATGCCACACCTGATAGGACACATTTTCATGACTATGTTCAAGTATATTTTGGACAGGTCCGTCTGGGTGATGACAAACCCTGTAAAATCGTTGGAATCGGTAAGGTTTTTATAAAGAAACATAATGGAAACCTATGGATATTGAAGGAGGTAAGGCATGTGCTAGATCTAAAGAAAAACCTAATTTCAATTGGGTAGTTGGGAGGTGAAGGTTGTGTAACTAATTTTACAGACAAAACCTGGAAGGTCACTAAAGGATCCTTGGTAATAACAAAACGAGAAATGGTTGGTACATTATATTTATGCAATAGTATTTCTAATTTTTTTAATGATTTAACCTCCATAGGAGCAAATACGACACGCTGGCATCATAGGCTCGGGCACATGAGTGTGAAGGGCACGTAGATTCTTCACTCAAGAAATTTGTTTCCCGGTTTGAAGTATGTTGTTGATTTGGATTTATGTGAAAATTGTGTTTATGGAAAACAAAAGAGAGTCATATTTATTAGAGTTGGGAAGGAAAATAAGAGCGAAAAAATAGATCTTGTGCATACAGATGTATGGGGATGTGCTCAAGTATAATCTCTCGGTGGCTCTTGCTATTATGTTACTTTTATTGATGATGCAACTAGGAAAACCTAGATTTATTGTATTCAAAATAAACCTGATGTATTTGATACTTTCAAGAAATAGAAATATTTGGTTGAGAATGAGACAAGAAATAAGTTGAAGTGTCTTAGATCATACATTGGAGGTGATTACTACAACAAAGAGTTTTATAACTACTATTTAGAGCATGGAATTCGCAAAGAGAAGAAAGTTCCAAGAACACCACAGGAAAATGGTGTGTCAGAAAGGATGAACATGAAAATCATGGAGTGTGCAAGGTGCATGAGATTGCATGCAGAATTTCCCTTACAATTTCGAGAAAATGTTGTAGATATTGTTGTTTATCTAATAAATAGAGGGCCTTCAAGTTCTTTGTATGGTGGTATTGTAGAGGAGGCATGGACAGTCAAAAAGGTAAACTACTCATTTTTAAAGACTTTCAGTTGTGAAGCATTTGTCCACATCAATAAAGAGAATAGAACAAACTTGAGGCAAAATCAAAGAAATTTACCTTTATTAGATATGGTCTAAATTATTTTAGTTATCTCTTATATGATTATGAAAATTAAAAAATCATTAGGAGCATAGATGTGATATTTAATGGAAAGGTATTGTATAAGGATCAAATGTAGGGAAAGAAATAGGAAAAATAAAACAAAGAATACGCAGTCCTTGATGAGATCACAAAAAAAGTAAAGGTCCTTGGAAATCATAATGATCAGCAGCCATAACAACAACAACAACAACAACAACAACAACAACAACAACAACCTCAAACACCTAAAAGTGGTACTAGAATATATGGCAGGATAAGTGGACCCCATGAATGATACTCTCCTTCATTATATTATGTATTGTTGATAGATTCTGGTGAATAAGAAAGATATAAAGAAGCATTGTAGGTAGAAACCAGGAAGAAGTGGGAGCAAGCCATGGAAGAAGAGATGGACTCATTGATGCAAAACCAGACTTGGGACTTAGTCAATGTTGGGCATGGGATCCCCCAAGGCAAGTTTTGGGGCTTAAAGCCCAAGTTTTGACTAAGTCCGATGTAAAGACTCCGCGATATGTGGGCGTGGAGCGCAAAGTTGTAATTGAGTCATAGGGTTGTCCGCCCTTACTGTTATAATGTAGCATTGGCTTGAGAGTTCTACCCATGGTCCGTAGACCATGGGATTGTATAAATAGAGCGAGGCTCTAAGTGTAAAGGGACATCAAACAATCTAAGAGAAGATGAAGCATTGAGTCTAAGTTGAAGTGTAAAGTCGAATCTTTGGGTTGTAGAGTAGGAGAAGGCTTTGCAGCTGAGTGCAAAGAGGCCTAGTAGTTCGCAGAAAAATGCGTGGACCCCTGCAGCTAAGTGCGTAGGGCGGGGTGAGTCTATAACCGATTGAAGTAATAATAAATAGAAGTTTCTTATCATTCTGTGTGCCTTTTTCCTATTTTATGCATTGAAGTCTGTTGGGTATGAATTGCAAGTTTTCTTTTTATTTGTTGCACGAACTTATATAAATGTGTTGAATAAGCAAATATAGGATAAGCATCTGTTTACACGAAGTTAAATAACAGTTATAAGAGGATAAGTAATATCTGCAGTGTGACTTAGGAAAAGGGCGCAGATCGCTGCCTTAGCAGCGCGGAAGCACCTTAGACCCTGGTGAGGGATGCACGAAGAAAATTATAACAGGTCATGCAGGACTCGCAGGTTAGGGAAGTGCGCGAAGTGACCTACGCGAAGGTATTCATAGTTGGACTAAATTGACCCCTCAAACATCTCAAGGGTGTGAAAACTTGGTTCCAACATCCCCCCATACTACTTCGGGTGAGACCTCAGTCCACGCTCTGCATGCTGTTGCCGAAAGGGCTAGTAGTACAGGGATTTGTTTGGCCAAATAACTCTGAACCTAGGTCAGGCCCCCTCAATCCAACAAATGGTTCCATTGTCAGGACTAGAATTTACATAGAGATTTCTGATGTCGTATCATTAGAATCCAACTAGGAAGGAAATTGAAGGTTGGTTGGATAGGAGAATTCATGAGTTCGCTGCACAGGAGAATAGGAATCCGCTACTGACAAAAGAAGAGTGGTAAGACTGCTACCTATACACAGAGATCCATGAAATTTTCTTCGCATATTTCCCTACTGAGCTGTACGAGTGGATCACAAAGCTAGCAGATAGTGAAGGAAGGTGGAAGTTCGACAATCCTATTGTGTGGACCCCAGAGTTGGTGCACATATTGGAAGCATCGGAGGATAAGATTGCGCGCACTATTGATCACTGGCTTGATCAGATTATAGGAGTATTCATTACTAAGTTCGCGGTATATACTTCAGTTAGCTATAGCGAGGCAGAGCGATGCTTTCTCAAAGGACCATGAGGTAAGTACATAAAATCTCTGAATACTTGGATTAAAATGTTATTGTGTGAAAAGAGGGTTATGCAATTACCTTGATGTTTGGAGCTACGCGAAGTGGAAAAACCTACAGAAACAAAGGAAGTAAGGGACCAAAGAATAGTCCTTTGATTTCACCTCCGCGAAGGGACAAGGAAGAGCTTGCGAAGGTCTCACCGTGAAGTGCGATCAATTTGATAAGGTATATGATTCTGCGCATACCACCCCCACCCACACCACCACTAGCTTCACCACCTTCACCTCCATCTTCACTCGTACCACCTCTGCCACCACCGCGAGTCAATATGGCAAGCGCAATAAAGTTTCCTGTGTTCAAGGGAGTAGGAAATGAAGATCCAGACCAGTTTTGGTTCGTGATAAGAGCCGTATGGGAAGCACAGGGAGTTATATATGATAATATAAAGAAAGCGACACTGGTCAATGCTTTGCAGGATCACGCGTTGACCTGGGATATTAAGCATTCTAATGACAATCCGAATGCGGGGATCACGGATATCCAAATTACGCTGAACAAAGAATTCACCAGGCCGAAGTTAGAGGCACACTCAATCATTGGATTCAAAGAGATCACAATGCTACCAGGCAAGACTCCTTGGGAGCTAGATCAGAGGTTGAAGTGCATGATTCGCGAAGCTAATATGACTTTGACGGATGGACAACACCGCGAATTGTTTGTAGCATCGCTAATGTGCATTTGAGGAATGTACTCTTGCAACAAAGGTTAACGACTCAGGTAGAGGCATCAGAGATCGTGATGAGGTTTCATGAGACATCGGTATAGGATCCTAACCTAGGAGTTCAGCAGATGCATGCGCAGTTGAAAAAATTATGCCTTGAGATGCAGAGTCTGAAATAGGATAGGACAGCTTGACCAGAAGTGCACGAAGAGGTATGGTGCGTTAAATGTAAGGGTCAGGTTCATGATAAGGACCATTTCCCAGTGTTCACGAATTACCTCGCGGGAGGAGGAATGATTCCGTTAAGACTGGAGGCACAAGCAAAACCTAGCGTGATGCCTGCTTTGTGGTGTGAAATTTGTCAAATAGGAGGAAAGCATGCTACAGACAACTGCCATTTGTTACATAAGTACACATAGAATTCGCAATAGTTGTTTTGTAATTTTTGTAGATCAGTTAGACATGATGAGCACACTTATAGAAGCTATGAGTTGATGATGGATAGAACTCCCACCTACAGAGTTCAGGTTGAAATGCGGCCCCTTGACCAAAATGTAGAAGTGGTGCAAACCAGATTTCTGGGGTGTGGGCGAGGCCAAGGTCGAGGAGGACCTGAATGAAGTCGCGGACAATTGATATGTTACAATTGCAGAGGGCCAGGACATTATGCCCATGATTGTATGAATCTAATGCGTCCATCATGTCTGTATTGTACCTTGTTTGATCATGAGATGGAGGATTGTCCTACACTGCCAGCTAGGATGCGCGACAAGGGAGCGCTACCACCTCCCTCAACTTAGAACTTGCAGATGATGAGGTTTGAGTTGCGCGAGGAAGATCTAAATGTGAACATTATGCTCCAAAGTGGAATTACGATGGGATATCATAAAGGAAAACAACCCAAAGGTAGTACTTGGGTTTGCAATGCTCCGACGAAAGAAGCAGAGTTTGATTTGGAGCATGCTAAGGAAACTTTCATGGAAGCTAAGAAGAGCTTCACTGATGCCTCCACTTCAGGAAGAAAGGATAGACCGGAGCTGGAAATGGACCCATCTATGATTACAACGTTCCTAGAAACATGCATGAAGCTACTGCGTGACAGTAAGGCTATAAAGGGATTATAGGAACTCATTAACAGATGCGTTGGGACCGCGCCAAGAGAACCGTGCGTAGTCCAGAAGATTGGAAATCATGCGACGAGGATGGGAAGTGAAATGAGGTTGACACGTAGATTGGAGAATATGAGATGGACCAAGTAATTCTGGACCTAGGATCGGACGCGAACGTTCTACCATAGTAGACATGGGAGCACATGGGAAGACCTATGCTGCAATGGTATCCTATCCAGCTGCAAATGGTGAACTAGAAAAGGATAATACCTATGGGGAGATTGTAGGGAATCACCGTGGATATCAAAGGGGTGAACGTGCTAGCAGACTTTGAAGTGATAGAGATTGTTGATGACAACAATCCCTACCCCGCGCTCTTAGGAATCGATTGGGCCACTGACATGAATGGGGTGATTAATTTGAAGAAGCGCAAGATGATTTTTGAGAAGAAGTCTCTACGTGTAGTTATAACTTTGGACCTTGCTAAGGGATCGTGCTATACAAAGCCGGTGCATGACTATGAATGTGATGATGATTTGGACTGCATCTACAAAATAACTGTGTGAGAGAAAGACTGGGTAAATCCTACTGTGGATGGATGAATTTCATGGGAGTGCGAAAGCTCCTGTACTTCAGATTCGGATGAGGAGATAGAGCGGTGGAAAAACCAGTTACACGAGGTAACCACGTTAAACTGTAACATGATGACAAGATCACTACGCTGCGTATTGACATAAGTGAGGGATCTTCCTACCTATGATGGATTAGGTGAGGTAGATGCTTTCTTGGATAGATTTGAAAGGGAGGTGCTGGAAAAGAAACATTTGCAGGCTTTGAAGTGGGTACTGCATGCTACGCTCGTGAGGTGGTGGGGTATGCACCAAGGAAGCTTTGAGGACTGGCGCGAATGTAGGAGAACGATGCACATGTGTTTTGGGAAGCCTAAGGTGTGACTAACAGATAAATACAATGTATGGGATGGTCTGCGTGTGCATCTATCTAGGTGGGTATAGGCATATGGTAAACAACTTGTGTGGATGCACATGGACTTCGTGTTGGGGAACACGATCAATAAGCATGTGTTGGGGGGGAAATTGTGTGAATGGTCCCTCAATTTGGAATGACAGAGTGTGGAAAGAATGAGTGTGAAAAAGGTTACCCACACAGAAGCATTTAACAAAGTGTGCGAAGCACTGAACAAGGTATGTAATGCGTAGTGAAGTGATTGTGACCTATGCATACCAACAGTTTTGTGGGCTTATAGGACAACGTTCAAGAAACTAATGGGATAGACACCTTCTAGGCTAACCTATGGAGCAAATGCTATAATACCAATGGAGTATATTATGCCTAGTCTATGCATAACAGAGCCTATGGATATGACGGTTCGAGGAGCCTTGGAAGAAGGGATTGCATAGCTGGACGAAAAATAACACTTCGGACTCGATGAAGAGATCCAACAGGGTGATCTTAGGCTCCAAGAACTCATGAAGGAAAGATTTCAGTTAAGGACGAAAAGTGCCATGATGGAAAAAGAAGTCAAGAAGCATGAGGAATGAATAAAGAAGAAATTTCTTGATAAGAAAACTGTGGTGATAAAATAGGATGCGCATGATTACATCGATAAATTTGGAGGCTACCTCAGAGAGTTGATCAACTTGATGCCTTGGATTGGATTTTGTATTACTAAGGGGATCACAAATGATGGTGTGATGCAGATGGAAAAGTGTGCGATGTAGATAGTAAAGTTAAAAGGCATAATTTTCCCAGAAAAAGTGATTGAAGGTTGATTGAAGCCATATACAGGTGGCTCGGCCCCCTGACTGGGCATGGGAAGCATAGTCTTAGTGCTCTAGGCAGTTGAAAGGCGTAGGACTATAAACTACTCTACCCAAGAGCTGCACAATATCAAGGTTGCGCGCAGGAGCGAAGTGTCACAAGGTCCGCTACAGTGCAAGGGTAGTTGCGCTGCCGTGCGGGTTTGCTGGAAAGTGACCGTTATAGTCATTATTCACAACGTGATGCTTGTTTTGAGACCAAATGGAGCAGGCGACAGGCATTTAAGGCAAGCTTTATGGGCAAGATTTGGGAAAATATGCTGCCAAGGGAGCATTAATGAACCGCCTTTGGGGGGAATGGTTGAATTTGAATTCAAAAGGCGCTATAAATTGCAAAGGGTTGCCCATCAAACAAAACTTGGCCATTTGAGAATCAAGCTATTGTGTGCCTAGAGATGTATGAACCCAGATCCATTTGATTTTTTGAAGTCGAAGGCGTTGTTTGAGCACTTACCTAAGCCATTGAGAGATTTGTGGAGCAGCATTATGACCACACCAGAGGAAGCCATGAATATTGGCGAAATGATTGCTGAAGAGGCCATGCAGGCCATAACAGTAGGGGATGCCCCTAAAAGTGCCAGGATAGTCACAGAAAACCATAAATCGTCACACATTCCGAGGCCCAAGAAGGATAAGCAACCTTGACTCCAATGCACATGTCCCCTCGAAACCCGCTAAGAACTAAACTGACCATGGAAGAAAAGGGGAAAGCAGTTAATGTGGAAAATGATGAGGAGGAGGAAGACCTTCAGGAAATCTTGGTGGAAGAGGAGGAGGACAAAGAAATCGAGGAATAAACCAATGGTGCGGACCCTTTGACCAGACTGGCCGTGTATGTTTCTCCGTGAAAGGGAAAGGAAAAGGTGCCCAAGGATCTAGATGAGAGAAAGAGCTCTCTGCAGACTCCACTACTACCTGACGATATCATTTTTGAAGGAGTGCACTTGGGATGGGTGTCGCTTCTAAAGTTTGAAGACTGGGATCTTGCGGACCACAAAAATTTCCCACACTTGGAAACCATGTAGCTCATGAAGCTGAAGAAAAACACGGGTGCGGGAGTTGTAGAGTTGAAGCCACACAAGTGCTTGCAAGGGGTAGAGAAAGCATGGTTGTTGAACTTGATCTGGGTGCCACATTACCGTCATGCCCCAGTAACTATCTTTGTCATCAGGCAGCTGCTTTACCTAGTGCATGATGGGTGTTTGTGGCTAGAGGAGCACATCCCCATCACGAACCACCTAATTCATAGAATTACCTGACTCCCTTGTAAGGGGGAGGACCCAACAGATATTTCAGAGGGAAAGAGCACCGGCTTGGCCATCGCGGAGGTGATGAAGGAAAAATTCAAGTTGGAGAAGAAGAAGAGAGGGTACACGATCTCGAATATCAACAATAAGGTAGTCAAAGTTGCGACCTAGATACTGACTGGTAAGGTTATGTGGAAGTGCCGTGCGGATGAGGTGCCCACGTTAGTGATAGCACTTGTCGTGCAGTGTGCAGAGGGCATCCAGTTTAACTGGTCAGAGTACTTGTGCAAGGAATTCTTGGAGAATTTCTGCGAGGCACAGGAACAGGGGAAGACCTTCCACTATGCATGGCTTTTACTGTCCATAGTGCTGGTGGCTGGGGAATTGCATGATGATAGCTAGTTCCCCCCAATTGAGAGGGATCTCCTAGAGGTCGCCAAGTATGCTTCACTGTGGGCCACTAAAGATGTGCGCAAGATCCGAGACAATAAAATATTCTCAGTGTTCATGGAGTTGAACATTAGAATGGGGATTAACCTCAAGCTGCAGTTGTCGCCCACTGTCTATAACAGCTTACAAAGCTTCACAGAGTTTAAGGCGGACTTCCATCACGTCTACATCAGGGTGTGCAAGGACCCCATGAAGAATTGGAATGAACTACCATACCTAGCCACGGATGATGTTATCTTCAACGTACTTGAGGCATGGCCACCGGCAAGGCAGGCTCTAGCCATTGTCGCGACGGAAACAAAGAAGTCTGCTGCATAGAAAAAGAAGGAGGAGGCAAAACTGTGGGTAGCATAGTTGGCAGAGAAGAGAAGGAAAGAGGCAACAACAACATAAGCACGGGATGCTACGAAGGCTGCAATAGAAGCACAAAAGGGAGTAGAGAAGGAGCGCGAGGGCCAGAAGTTGCATTCGCCTGAGTAGGAACAAGAAATGGAGACAGAGACAGAGGAGGGTGTCGCGGACCTACAAACATTGACAACACAGTTAAAGCGCCAGAACCTAAGAGAGAAGGTGGGGCCGAAAAAGAAGTCGAAAGCATCTAAGACTTATTTTGACCCGATCACCCTCACTGAGGGAGATTTGCACGATATAGGGGAGGTGGTGCATGATGTCACCGCAAAGGTCCTCCATCAATTGGCAGAGGAGAATCAGATTGCGTTAGGGGCCCTTCGGGCATAGATTCAAGAGTTGCAGGTGCGCACTCCCCAGGCTAATACTCTCTCGACTAGCCCTGTAGTAGGAATGATCGTGGCTGAGGAAATGTTGCGCGCCCACATGATCGACGTAATAGTGCTACCAGAGGGGGTACTGGTTATAAAAAATGAGGCTGATAGGCCTATGATTAGTGCATTGAAAGGAGTAGGAATCAACATGGCTACGCTCCCTCAGGAGATGCTCTATGTCCTGCAGGACAGAGTGACTGCCGAACTGCGGGCCAGGGAGGGTTGCGCGCTACAGGTGTTAAGCAAACAAAGAATCAACATAGAGCAACTGAGCCTGCAACATGATGAGGTAGTCGCGCATAACCGACAGATGGTGCAGGTGGTTGAGGAGGCCTTCCAGATGGTCCCTAAGTTGCCCATCCCAATAGAGGCACCAAGAGAGGTGCGCATCTAGAGGTTAGCAGTAGGCGTGTGTGAGGTGTGAGAAGAGATAGCCAAGGTTTAGTTGGAGTTGCACCTTCAGATAACAGAGTTACGGTTGAAGGTGCAACCCTCAACTCCTCCAGAGGTAAGGTAACAACGCGCTAGTGCCATCACAGTGGGAATTGAAGAGATCAACAGTGCAATGAAGGACTGCACCAAAATGTTGGAAGAGTCATTCGAGGTCCTCGCCACTTTGCAGGAGGACCTGAACATACAATGCTTAGAAACAGAGGCGTGTGAGCTATAGAAATAGTATGACGATGTCAAAGGGACCACGTAGAAAGTGGCCCTTACATAGAGGCTTGCAATAATGCAATAAGCAAAAGCGCTTGAGGAGCAAGTAGACACAGCGCGACACAAAGAAGTAGTTCTGAAGGTGCGCGTCCAACCAGGGATCGATGAGGCCTTCGTCATCACAACAATGATTCAAGGAAAGCTTGCACAAATGCAAGGAACACAGGAGCAGATACAAGGAAGCAGTTCAGATACCGCGGTCTTTGAACAATGCATCCAGGAGATACAGCAGGAAGCCACTCAGTGCACTGCCAACCTTGCAGCAGTCTGAGCAGAGTTGCGAGGTCTCCACGTGAAGACCTCTGCACCAATAGTGTGACTCGAGGGGGAGTCACGATTTTTGTGTTGGGGGCTTGTTGGGTGTGAGATCCCCCAAGGCAAGTTTTGGGGTTTAAATCCCAATTTTTGAGTAAGTTCGATGTAAAAACTCTGCGATTTGTGGGCGTGGATCACGAAGTTGTAATTGAGTCATAGGGTTGTCTGCCCTTACTTTTGTAATGTAGTGTCATCTTGAGAGTTATACCCATGGTCTATGGATCATGGGATTGTATAAATAGAGCGAGGCTCTCAGTGTAAAGGGAGATTAAACAATCAAAGAGAAGATGAAGCATTGAGTCTAGGTGGAAGCATTGAGTCGTGTCTTTGGCTCGTAGAGTAAGAGAAGGCTCTACAGCTAAGTGCGCAGAGGCCTAGTAGTCCACAACTGAGTGCACAGGGTGAGTCGAGTTTGTAACTGTTGAGAAAATAATATAGAGAAGTTTCTTATCATTATGTGTGCCTTTTTCCTATTTTATGCATTGAAGTATATTGGGTATGAATTGCAAGTTTACTATTTATTTGCTGCACGAACTTATATGAATTTGTTGAATAAGCGAATATAAGATAAGCATTTGTTTACATGAAGTTAAGTAACAATTATAAGAATATAAGTAAGATCCGCAGTGTAACGTATGGAAAGAGTGCATATCGTTTCCTGAGCAACGCGAAATCACCTTAGCCCCTGATTAGGGCTACATGAAGCCGATTATAGCAGAGTGCAAAGGCCTCGTAGGACAGGAAAGTGTGCGCAGTGATTTGCACAAAGGTATTCAAAGTTGGACTAAATCAACCCCTCAGACATCTCAAGGGTGAAGAAACTTGGTTCTAGCATCCCCCCATACTACTTCGGGTGAGACCTCAATCCACACTCCATGGGTTGTTGCCGAAAGGGCTAGTAGTATAGGGATTTGTTTGGCTAAATAACTCTGAACCTGGGTCAGGCCCCCTTAAGCCAACGGTCAAGTTGTTTGTTGGTAAAACAACATCGCATAATAAATGGGTTTGTAGGTTGAAGGAAGAAGATGGAGGTAAACAGAGATATAAGGCTATACTTGTCGTGAAGGGATTTGTACAATATAAAGGTATAAACTTTGATGAAATTATTTCTACTCTTGTTAAAATGACTTCAACCAGAACTATTTTAAGTCTAGTGGAAGAATAAGATTTTCATCTTGAGTAGTTAGATGTAAAGACAACCTTTCTCCATGGACATTTGGAGGAAGAAATATAAATGCAATAGCCACAAGGATATGAGGTCAAAGGGAAGGAGAAATTGGTGTGCAAATTAAAAAACAGAGTGTATGGCTTAAAACAGGCTCCAAGGCAGTGGTATCTAAAATTTTATAGGTTTATGTTTGAACAAGGTGATACTAGATGTGACTACAATGATTGTGTTTATTTTAAAAGGAAAAATGATGAAAACTATATTAGATTTCTATTGTATGTATACTACATTCTTGTTGCAAGGTATAACATGCAAGAAATAAATTTGCTCAAAGGAAAATTGGAAAATTCATTTGCAATGAAGGATTTGGGTGCTACAAAACAAATCCTTGGTACGAGAATAACCAGAGACAATAAAAATTGCAAATTAACATTGTCTTTGAGTGAGTACATAGAAAAGGTGTTGGAAAGATTTAATGTGTAGAATCAAAAACTAGTTAATACACCTTTCGCTAGCCATTTCAAACTAAGTAGATGTGTCCCAAGATCCAAGAAGAGATGGATTATGTGTAAAGTTCCATATGCATAAATGCAGTGCCCCCGAAGCTAAAAATAGATGAAAGATTGCCTTGTAAAATATTGTAATTTCATAGTCAATATGGACTGTTCATTAGGTGAATGATATGACGGTAGAAGTTATGTTAATTTATGTTTTTTTTTTCCCTAGAAATAAACCCTTGATTTATATGGGGGAATTGTATTGTGGCTACAGATTATTATTATGAGCAAGAAAGAGAGAAGAGACTATGTGAGAGTGAAGAGTAAATTACAACAAATCTGTTGTAGGTTGTATCTCTTCATTTTGCTAGATAATAAAAAAAGAAGGACTAGTTATTTCTTCTTGGACATAGCCCAAATTGCTCTCTCTTATTTTATGTGTTTTTTTATTTGTGTTTCTACAATATTTTGTGTATTTAATTGCTCTGTTAATTAATTTTCTAACAACGGTGTACTTTCCAGATGCATTTAAGAAATCCAAACCTCCTACATTCGATGGACAACTGAAGACATCCGAAGATGTAGAACCATGACTACTTGGGATGTAGAAGCATGAACTAGTGGATAAGTGTTGCTTGAATAAAGAAGTGCATGCAAAATCTTGGTTGTTGTTGTTGGATATAGGGACCAAGAAAAGAGTTCATCGTTGAGTGAGGGCTTGTGCATTTGTGTTGAATGGAATTCCTACATCCACACATCTAAATGTGCTACCTTTGGGATCATACAATATGCTTTGATGAATGGATTGGTTGTACATTCACATGAATAAGGTAGATTTATATGATAAGGCTATTGAGTTCCTGAATGATGATGGGAAGAGGATAATTTTGTAGGGAAAGAAGAAGCCTACATAAGTGATAATGGTTAAATCTATGTAGGAAAATCATAGTTGTAGGGAAGGGTGTGTATTGTTTGTAGTTGATATTTCTAGTGACAAAGGGAAGGATGTTTATGATGTTGAAGTCTTGAAGAGGTATTCAGTTTTGTAGCAGTTTCAGGAAGTATTTCTAGTATATATTTCAAAGTTATCACCTCATAGGGAAGTGAATTTTTTTTATTTATTTGTTACCAGGAGAAGCACCAACATCTAAGACACCTTATAAAATAAGTACTCCAAAGTTGGTGGAATTGAAGTTGCAACTTAAGGAAATTATTGATAAGGGATACTTTAGAACAAGTGTATCACCTTGGGATGCACAAATGTTGTTTGTGAAGAAGAAGGATGACACTCTTAGGTTGTGTATTGATTACAGGAAGTTGAAAAAGGTGACTATCAAGAACAGGTATCCTTTGCCATGAATTGATGACTTGTTTGACCAGTTGAAGGGAGCAAAAATTTTCTCAAATATTGGCATGAGATTAGGATATCATTAGGTATGCATTAAAGAAGAGGACATCTACAAGACCACATTTTGTATGAGGTATGGGAATTATGAGTTTGTGGTAGTTCCTTTTGGCCTTACTAATGCTATAGCTACTTTCATGTGTTTGATGAATAGTGTGTTGCATCCTTATGTAGTCACATTTGTGATAGTGTTCATTGATGGTATATTTATATATTATAAGAATGAGGAAGAGCATGCAGAGCACCTGGCAGCAGTGTTAAGATTGTTGAGAGAGCATCAATTGTACACCATGCTTAGCAAGTGCAATTTCTTTCAGACTGAAGTTCATTACTAGGGACATGTTATTTCCAAGGAAGGTATAGTAGTGGACCCAAAAAATATTATAGCTATCATGGAATGAACGACTTCAAGGAATGTGGTTGAGCTCAAATTATTCATGGGATTAGTAGGTTATTACAGAAGGTTCATTAGGAACTTCTCATGGATTACCTATCCCTTTACATCTTTGTAGAGGAAAGGAAAGAATTTTGAATGGACTGAGGAGTGTGCAATTAGTTGTGACTCGTGATCTTGAGTTGGAAAATATCATTCATGCATTAAAGATGTGGAGACATTGTCTTCTAGGTAGGAAGTTCATCTTGATGAGTGATCATAGTGGGTTGAGGTATTTGTTTTACCAACCCTACCTGAATTCTAGGAAATCTAGATGGTTGGCTACCCTCAGTGAGTTTGACTTTGTGATTACGTACATTAAGGGAAAGCAGAACATGGTTGCATATGCTCTCAGTAAAAGAGTGCAGGTGAATCACATTATGATAGTGAGTTCTTATGGGAAGGACTTGCAGGAGTGGATCTTGTAGGCAGGGAAACATGGTGATAGGTATAAACAGTTGAGGCACAAGGTATAGCTGTTAGAAGTCATTTTGTTGCATTCACTCAAAAGGCATGGAAACCTAGATCAATTAACATCCATAACACTTTCTCATTATCCCTTTGCAAATCCCTAAGCATCACGTCTCCAAAAATTCTCACTTTTTGGGTCAATTAACTCAAAAACAAACTTTCTAGACCCAACACACCCTGCACTTCAAAACACCTGCAATGGTTTCAAGGTGCATAACTAAGCACCTGCATGGATCAACACATGTTCCTTTACTTTGCAAGTGCAATGGCTCTAGAATTTTTGGAAAAATAAAAAATATTTACAAAACTTCTCCCTGCAAAAGCTTCTATGGTGGTTTTTACCATTTAGCATGGATAGAAATCTTAAATCCCTTCTCTGGATTTCTTATCTCTTATCTTTTAATCTTATCATCCTTAATATGTGGATCTCAAGCCTAGATTGGAACTACCATTTTCACCCAATAAATTTACTTCCTCCCATAGAGTTTGGGTTTCCTTTTACAGATTACTAGTTCCCTCATGTCGCTACTTTGAGCTTAAGGAATCATCATCCACCTATGCATTAGGGTTGAGTGTGGAGGTTTTCTTTATGGAAAGGAAGGATGAAACAATTGGCGAGACATCTAGAAAGTTAAGCATCTATAAATGGTTGTAACTCTCTCTTTCATCTATTAATACAAAAAGCACTATGTTTTCCTATACTTGTTTCAGGTTTATGATCATGTATTTCAATTCCATTTGAATCATTGATTAGACACATTAGTTTATGCTATACAGATATTGTAGTTATCTTACTTATTTTAGTCATTGTTGTAGGTTCCATTTATAGCGCGTAGAGCTAGAGTTGGAGCTCACATGCAACAAGAAGAGGAGGACTTACTACAAATTCCAGGTAGGTCTCTTTTCCATATTATAATCGCTCTAAGGAAAACATAGATCTTTTTTTTCTTCTGTTGTTCTATATCATACCAATAGGTCTAGGGAGTTCATTTTTGTCTACAGAAGTGAATTTACCATATAAAAAATTAGCAAACATATCAGGGATAGAGATTTCCCTTAGTGGTTTCCTTGGCCTATGCATTTTTACCTTTCAAAGTGACCTTAATTGACTTATTCAAATAATGATTGACCTTAATAAAACAAATTTTTGAGCTTGGTAGGGTTCTTTGTATCATATTTTGACCAAATTAGCCCCACTACAATCTTTTTTTAGAGAGAGTGACCCAACGTTGTCTCTTCTCTTTGGAAGTGTGATGGTTTGCATTGGTGTCCACTCTGCACATGCAATGGTCCTGTAGAATGAAAATTTTCATTTTTTTCCTTTCTCTCCATTATGCTTTGATCCATAATGTTTTCTTGAGTCTATAAATGTGTCTGCATCTTTGTAAATCCATTATAGCATTTACATTTTATTTTGTTAGCCTTTGATGAGAGTTTCTTTGATTTTTTATTTCTTCTTATCAAGTAGGTCTTTGTAAAATTTTGGCTTTATTGTTGATTACTTGAAGAAATTTTTATATTATAGTTTCATTCTGTGTGATTTATTTTATCAATGATCTAATTGCATTTTAGTTTTCATCGCATTTGAAAATTAAAAGGAAAGAGAATTAAAATATTTCATTATTTGCATTACATATAGGGTTTTGAATTTGAATTGGAGGAGTCACATTAAAAGATATTTCTAGGAAGATTTGTTTGTTGCATTATGGATTATTGAACTATTGTTTGTCTCTTCCCTCTCATAGATAGATCTTCATCGAAAAGTAAAAGATTTCTTGTTATCATACTAGTTTTATCATAGGGAATTCAGGTGAACTCGTGCTGTGAGACTTGAAACTAAAACATAATTGAAGATCAAATTCTAAAATTTACTCAATCAATATAAGGAGCATTTGGAACATTAGCGATACACATAGAGGTCTAGGCTAGAGACATGTTCTAACATATTTAAACATAGGAGCTTTCATTACTTGTATGCGCTACATTCCGGGGGTAGTTGGTATTCCACTTACGTAAGTTTATCACATTGTTCTCCACGTACCTTTGGGTATATCAGATGGTTCTCCATGTATGAAAAGTATATTGGAATACTTCATATCGTACAAGATGCGATAGATAGAAATACCACTACCTGTGCTTCCACATACACCCAGGTATATTTTGGAAGTCCCCTATAGGTTGCTATCTTGCCATAGTTAACCGAGACGACTTCCTTATCCACACGATACACTGAACGCAACATTCGGGGATGTTTCCTACACATACTGGAAATAATATTTTGCAGTTCATAGTGACTTGGTAATCCTTATCTGACTAGTTACCCCTTTGTTTTGTTTTTTGTATTTTAATTTATAAAATTTATTAATTCATCTTGGAAGAATGCCCTCAATGACCTCGTTGTTAATGTAGAATGAAAATATTGCCTCCTTTACCTCTAGAGGAAACACCTAGCCATTGAAAGAATCAAAAGATGCAAAATACCAAAAATGGTGCTTCGAAAGCTTCCCCTTCCGGAACTACATCTGAAATCAGTCAACCAAAATCATCACTTCCCATAAGTACTAACCCTGAAATTACATCTTTAACTATTGGTGAGTTTGATGCAGTCGAAACTAAAATCCTTGAAAGTTCACTAGCTGAGGTCATTGAACCCGAATTTCCAAATTCAGATACATTAAAACCCGAGGTTATACAACTTGAGGAACCTCAGTTAATTGAACTGATTAATTCAAGGCCTTTTCCTTGTATTCCACTACCTTTGACCCAACCACAACCCATATATTTTGGTTCTGATGGAGAAAAACTTTCACCTGGTATTTTGAGTATTGAGGAAATTATTGAAGAGTCTTGACCTTCATCTCCTATCCATTTAAGAGGGAATCCTCTTTATCAAGATCATCCTTTCCTTACTCCTCATATTCGAATACACACTCCTACACCCAACACTCCTCATTTCAACTCTCCTTTGAGTTTCCATTGGAAAACTTATTTGGGAAGTTTAACCATGACAGAGTCAAAAATGGTTGCTCCACCCATATCTTCTATCATGAGTGAGTCAACCAAACTTGCAACTAATTCTATGTTTGAAAAATAACTAGAAACCAATTTGTATGGTGGTCCACTGGTGCCACTGGGCTACCAGTCATTGTCTAGAACGCTTTCTAGTGCGTTGAATAGTATATGGACTTACCCTTTGCCATCTTCATCTGGAATGTTATTCAGTACCTCTTTGATGAGCACCCGACAACCTATCCCAATTGTTGCACTCTAACCTTCTTTGGAGTAGCAATATGGCTTGTTTATTAATGGATTGGGACCTCTACAACAACCTACTCCATCCCATTCTATGCTCTCTTCCTGGAGGGAATTTACCTCCATATTCTCCTTATCGCCCAACAAGGGGGAAACCTGTTTCTTGCATGTCCCTATCTGCTAATCAAAGGTCACAAATTGGTGATCCATCCTATTCAAGTCCTCCATTTCCAATAATGGCTTCTAATCCTTGGAATCCTATGTTGCATGTTCAACCTGATTTGGTTTTGAATCCACTTCCAACTTCTCAACCCACCTCAGCTGCACCCCAGGTTTCTACATGACAACCTATTCAATCCATGCCTGAACCTACCCAAGTTTTACCTCATGCAAGTCAATTTATCCAGGTTGCATCTCAAACAAAACCTATTCCACAGGTATCTAGGATCTCTCAAATCCAACTTACCCAGCCTCTTTAGGGTGTATTAGAAACCCCGCCATTTGGTCAGTCTATGCCTCAAATGCAAGTAAATCAACCTGTATATGGTATGACACAGGAACTAATCGGTCAACCCAATGTAGGGATGATGCAAAATCCCTTTGTGAAACCATTCCAAAGTATCTCACAAATTCCTTTCATTCAAACTACTATTATGTATATGCCTTATCAAGGTCAACACATTCAAACACGACCATTTCAACCTTTTCAGGGTTATTATGGAACTGGACAACTTGGCCACATTTATCCTGGTTTTCAAAATCCCCCCTATCATGGAATGAAAATACCTGTTGCTCAAATGATTCCATCATACCCAGGATATCCTCCATCAGACTTTAATAGGTAGCTTCCATTTGTTGTGACCCTCGAATTACTAGATTTGACCTGACTAAAAAATAATCCTATTTTTAATTCTCAGTGGTGGCTGAACATTCCTACCAAATTGCAGAGAAATATTCCCAAATTTAATGGAAATATTGGAGAATACCCATCTACTCATGTTATGACCTATGATTTATGGTGTTCATCCAACTCCTTGAATGTTGATTCAATTTGTTTACGGATTTTCCAGAGAAATATTACTAGTATGATAACTAAGTAGTATGTTGAATTGAAATGAGCTTCATTTAACAATTTCAATGCCTTGGCAACTACATTTTTGACCCATTTTCAATTTCCTATCCACTATGAAACTAGAACTGAGATTTTGACCTCTTTGAAACAGTCTGACTCCACTCTTATTTCTTATCATATTCATGAGTGGAGGTGTCGACGTAAATTGGTCGAAACTTTCATTCCTGATGAGTTATTGGTCAAATGGTTTATCAAATCCTTGTTTCCATATATAATTGAAGATGTTGCTAAAGGTGAAGTTTTTACTAAAGGGCAAGTTATTTCTCATGCCTAATACCTTGATTTGATTTATACTCAATATGGCATGCTCTATGACAAGATACCCAATGCTCTGCGACCTTAGCATATTGTTCAAGCACCTCCCACTAAAGAATCACATTTCATTGATGGTGTGATTTGTTATCTTAGTTAATAGACAATGAGTAAACTATTTTGCTCATCTCCTGCTATGACTATTCAAAACCCATCCTCTTCTACTCTTGTGACTACTTCCGAGATTAATGTCATTCAATCTACAAAATTCAAGTCTCAGCAACCTGGAAGTAAGAAGGAAGGTAAAGTAAAGAAAAATAAAGACAATTATTTGCTAGAAAAGACAAATAATCAATCTCCTGTGGTGTAGGTAAATTCTTAGTGTGGACACAAAAAATTCCTCTAGCCCGAGAGAGCAGGTCTAGCCACAAACAAACAATCTATGGAAAATCTCCTTAAGCTAGAATCAACTAAGAGGGCCTACCTCTTAGAATGTTATTCCACTTGATGATGATCCTACTTCCTCACTCCAGCTATCTCCCATTTCCTTCCTTCGAATACCTGAAACAAGTCAACAAAAACAACAACAAACGTGATAACATACAATATTGTATTCAGCCTGCTTAATAGGTCAAGGAACATTAAGCCATAAAGATGTAAAATGATACTTCATGTAGGAAATCAATCAATAGTTGCATTTATATAGATCAGAAAGAGATTACAACCAATGCCTTGACGTTGCTGGTTTCCTCCGACATATCCGGGTTCCCACACTTCTCCTACTACTTCATGGATAGCCTCAACAATGAAATTTTTAAGGCATCTTTCCCTATAGTCTCACACTATTCTCCCACAAGCATACACTAGAAAGCTACAAGTTATAGATGACTTCATAATTATTCAAACTTGCTCCAAAACTCCAACTATCTTTTGCTTGGGAAAAATAGAGGTTTGTATAGCTTTGATGGATGGGAGATGGTTCCTCTCATCATGGGAGAAGGTCTTATCTCTTGAGGTTGTTCCATCCTACTAGGGGAAAGTAGCCCAAACTAACTTCCTTGGCTCTATCTAGCCCAACCATCTACCAGACTTCTGTTATGAAGCTTCTAGGCATGGAAGCTTCTACTCCGTATTTAAAAAACCTTCCAAAAGAGGATCAACGTGACTGGAAAAGAGATCAATCACTCCGAACGGTGCAAGGGATAGTTTTAATCTTTGCAAATTAGAGCGAGGAGAAAATTGGTCAGTAGCGCTAGTCTTGTAAATTGGGATAGAAGGAAGATTCTTGGGAAATGATGCAAAGGGGAATTATTATGCTTATGAAGAGGGACATACTGGGAGTTTCTTCATGATGGGAAAGCATATCGGGTACATTGTAGAGGTCCTCAAGGATCATAGATGGGGAGTATAGGGAGAGTGAAAAAATGTTGTGTAACAGATGCCCCCTAAAGCATGAAGGCTGAACTAGAGTGAGGGGTGAAATTCTTTACAAGTGGAAGAGGGGAACTAGAGTCCGTTGTTGGAAACCTGCAAGCAAGCACAGATACATATACATCACTAAAAACTCTGAATAATGATACATGAATTGTAGTATGGACGCAACCATCCAAAGAATTATCATGTAAATGGATCCAAGGCATGGGCACAACCATCCAGTAGAAAGGATCATAATGAAACCAAGGTATGGTCACAGCCATCCAATAATTATAGGGATCACATATAATAACTCATGGTATGGTCGTAACCATCCATTTGAAAGAGACATGTATATTAACATGATCATGTCACATTGCCTCATAACTTGGACTTGTGTAGTCTTAGCCCAAGTTCTTTTGATCTAAACGACCCAATAAAAGTACAAATCCTAACATGTGAATGAATTTGTTGAAGTCAAACATGCTGGGAAGTCACTTGATTACCAGTCAATGATGTGAACCATTAACAAGCACGAGAGAAACCACAAATGACGAAAATGGCTCTCAAGGTATTGAAAACATAGTTCACAGAATGTGAATAAAGGAACTGATGTTGAACATATGTGAAATCGCTTGATCAAAAGCCAATGATGTGAGCTTGTTGTTAAATGTGAAGAACTTGCCATTACGGAATGCAAGCTCTAAGGTACTGGAAGGGAGTCTCTCGGTCAACTTCCTGGATAATGAGCTGAAGTCAATAGGAAGTGACCATGTCAAAGGAGGGCCATGATGTATCCAACATCATCGAGATGAGACAAAGGGATGCGAATGATTTCAGATGATAGAGAGAATTAGGAGTAAGTGTAACTACAAATGGACTAACTCTTGAAAATATCAACAACACAATTACGGAGCTTGGCAGATTTTGGATCCATAGGATCGGTGGTCATGATGACATGGCAGAGATCAAATGCAAGGTAAAAATGAGCGGCCCAACCCAGGAAGGTCAATGATGAAAAGGAGGATATTCCAACCCAACATGAATCAGAATGTGTCATGTTCAGGAGTGAGCTACCGACACGACTGATAGAATTTCCAATTTCCCCCCACCATTTCTGGCAGGTACCCGAATGATTTTTTATCGCAAGCTTGAAGGGGATAAGATATGCTTGCATTGTAAGTTCATCCTTTGGATGAATCTGACCTAGTAAGTTTAATGAGCCCTAGGAAGGAGAAGCTCACATTCGCCATGGCGACGAATCCAATGTCCTTTAATGTTTTAACGAGTCCAACAAAGGTGTAACTCGGTATCTTTTTCATATTTAGAGAGTTTGAAAAGACTCGAAAAGGAAAACTCCACATGTTCCCTTTTCGTACATTTGTGTCTCTCAAGCCTAAAAAGGTAGAAAATGATACTTGAGAGAACTACTTGACCATTTTAGTCAAGGAGTATCCTTTTCATAAGTAGTGCATCCCAGCCCGAAAAAGGGGTAAACATATTGGGTGAACGATGTTTGGCAGCCTTTAACAAGTTCAAAATGACAAGAGCTCGGCAATATTTTCATGTTTAAAGAGTCAGAAAAGATCTTGAAAATAGACCCCCCATTTTATTATCTTTTACGGGTCAAAAAGGGAAAAATACTTGATGATATTTTCATTTGAGTTTTACGAGTCAAGAAAAGTGCTGAAATGTGACTCCAGTACCATCATTGACAATATGTCACCTATCGCTGCACAAAAAGGTAAATGCATTATCCAACGCTAAGGTAAAATAGGTAAAAAATACTCAAAAACCCTAATATTTCATGAAAAAATGAATAAAAGGAGGCAAAACTAATTATTTTTTACCATTTACGATTTTACCTTTATGTGAAGAGCTTTTTACCCATTGGTGCCCTAATTTTTCCAGAGCAAATTGGGCAGATCAGGGAGGTCATTCGTTGAGCCATTAATTGCAGGTAAGAGCCAAGACCTTAAGCTTCATTTTCATACTCAGTTCACCTACTTTTATCCATCTTTTGGATTTCATGAGGAGGTTTTGGCAAAAAGAAATTTCCCTCAGTCGACACGATTTCCGAGCATGGAATCGCATCGATCGGGGGTTGCTAAAAACGTCAACCGTACCATTGGCGCTGTGAACAAAAAATATTTCATGTTTTTTCTCAATTTGACTGTTTAAATCCAAATTTCTCTAGCCAAAGATGGTTATTCACTTGATTATATGGTTTTTGCAGGGAAAAAATCATGAAAAATGGTGGATTGGAAGGAACACGAGCATGAGGATATTGACACCCAAGCAATGGCTGAACCAAATTGATTGGATGCTTTGAGGAACTATGGGCTCCTCAAATTCTTCCTTACACCAGGTCTACGGGCTCAACCCGAATTGCTGCGGTATTTGATCAATCGCTGGGATGTGAATCAGGAAATCTTCATCATTGGTGACCAAGAGTTGGAGTTGGAAACTTCAGACATTTATTTCATCATAGAACTGTCTCGAAGAGGGGAGCCAGTCAATCTATATGGGTCAAGGCTGATTGGGGCAAGTGTGACCATGCTACTCAAATCAAAAAGTGGAAAGATCAAGATTATGACTGTTCGGGATCTTGTGTTGAGAGTGTTACTGCTGACCATAAACAGAGCGGCTGGGTCTAAAGTGCCGCATGAGACTAACAAGTTGAAATTTTAGTATGATATCGCCTGCATGACATCCACTATCTTCAACTGGGCAGAAGATATGAAAGTCAACATGAAGCACCAACTATCAAAAGCTAAGGGGGGAACCTGAAGCAATTTTTCTATGTGTCTGTGCTAGTGACATTCTTCCTAGAGCGGGTTCCACTGTTCCACTACTAGCTGGTTGTGATGGAATTTCCGATGCCATGAGACCCACTGATGGTCCATTGGAGTGAGTTGATGCCTAGTATTACCAGGGGCCAATAGATGTCCTATAAGACTGCCTTTTTCTGGTGGCTATGACGACAACTGATCATAGTGGAGGATTGGCCTTATAGTGGTACCAACTTCTACGGAGATTCAGATATGCTGCTTCCAGAGGGGGAGGATTATGATGATGGAGGTAACAAACAAAAACTTTTAACTTTTGATGTTTTTTATTATTTTTGAGATATATGTGTTCATGACATTTTGATTTTATGAATGCAGATGTTTTACCAGAATGCCCTCTCTAGATGTCCCCAATCACTAGGCGTGTTGCTCGACAGTTTGAGGTCCCTCCTTATGAGGAGGGAAGTGACAACGAGGAGGAGATTGCGTGGAATTCGAGGGTTTGACCCATGGGATCCTAGAGTATGCCCAGATGAGTGATGTTCAATGCCAATACCAGAGGCATATTGTTACAGGAAAATTTGGGCACATCAACCCCAGCTTCCAGATCCATATAATTAGGGTACATCAACCCCTAATTCAGTTGTTTTCATTCCCTAATGAAGTCAACCTACATCATGCTTGCTTCCCAAGAGTTTCATGACAACATTCATTCAAAAAATGCCCCTAGAGAGATCAGCACAGGTGACCCTTTATTAGGCTGCAATGCATTGCAGTAACTACACTGTCTAGGTGCTATGCATCACACCTAGCCTTTGTTTGACCTGCGATGAGTGAGATCCATCGAATTTTTGAAATAAATCCATTAGATTCCTCATCCAATGGATGCTTCTGGAAGTTTCCAGATGGATTGGGCTTGCTTTTGGATGAGGAAGGAGATGAATGAACCTTAATACATTATCCCCTCCTCCATGGAACCAATTCCCAAAAATGGCAAAGCATTCATGAGGGCCATTAATGGCTTAACCTCCTCCATTCAGCTATAAATGGAGCAAGCCTTCAAAGGCTAGGGGAGGTTGGAACTTTGTGAGTTAAGGAAATGCTGTTTGAGTGAGACTTACAAGAGAGTAATGTTATCATGTCAAATTGTTGTTTCATGAGGAGAGAAGGGTTTGAAGATGGAAGGATGATGCTGAATCGAACATGGCTTCAAGGGTTGTAATCTTTCCTGAATCAATAAAGAGTTCTATGTTTTTTCCCATTCATGTGTTATATGATGTATATTGTACTTTAGATTCTATAATATGTTTAGTTAACAGATCGATATGTATGCTTTGATGGTTTTTTGTCTCAACTTGTGTGCAGGTACCTTCCAAGCAAATTAAGTACGGGAGGGAGTGGAAAAAGCGGTCAAAGGGAAGAAGGATAGAGCGAGAGACACATGTTGGTTCTTTTGTTCCTCTTTCTTTTATCTGTTAGCTATAGGAAAAACATTGGAATTACTTTGGCTATTGTTCTAGACTTGCTACTATGTCTAGGGGTTAGTCGTTTGAAGAAACACTAAATTTTCCCATAACACATACAGTGGGGGTGTCAGATCAGATCTTTCGACTGCTAACTCACGTAGTCCAAGAAGTTACATGCTATCATGATCATTATGCTATTTAGTGCATAGGTCTAGCATTCCACATTTTTGAGGCCTGTGAGCCATGGATGTATAAGGCCTGCGAGCCACTGATTTATTTTGAATACACATATTATTTTTTGAGGTTTTGATGTATGACAAACATTAATGACACAAATATATCTATGTTGTACTTCCTTGCTTACTATGGTACAAATGTTTTTGTTTTTTGAGTTTTTACATGTTTCGCAAATGTCTATCCAGAAAATAATTAGCTAATGCATCTGTCAAAGTATTCATGTGTCTAGGAATATGATGATACGTAATGTAATCAAAATTTATTTCTGGTAGACGAATATGTAGATACATTCTCAATATCTGAGGGTTTCTGACGGAATATTGGTCATTAAGTTGAAGAACAACAAGTTGTGAATCAAGTTTGACAACTAATTCCCTTATGCCAAGAGCAATAGCTTCTGACAACAATTCAATAACTATGCTATACTCAATGATGTTATTAGTTGTTCAACCTAGACATATGCCTTGAAGGTACTATGGCAAGCACCATCAGCGAAAATGATGTGAGGAGACACTGACATCTACAAAGAAGGCATAATCATAATAAGAAGGAAAGTTGCTTGCAAAACAACACACCAAACCACACTGTACAAAAAATGAATAACACACTATTGTACAAACATAACCATGCAAGATGACCTAAGCATAGTACTTTTTGAGATAAAGCCCATTCTGGGGCTTGTCTAAGGGATTTCCCTCATAGTCAATAAGGTCATAAGCCCCTTTCCATAACACACGTTTAACAATGTAGGATCCATGCCACATGGGTTCGAACTTGCCTACCCCCAGCTTATCATTAGCCTGATCATATAGAAGAACCAAATAACCCTTGGAAAAAGCTCAAGGGGAGACAAATTGATCAAAATGGGATTTGACTCACTTTTTCTATGCTTCGATGATCAAAGTAGCAAGACGATGAGTCTCATCAAGTCATTCTAGGTACAAGAGAGGCACTTCTTGAGGTGAAGTCTCGGCGAAAAGTTTGACAACTAGCTTGAGGGATTGAATTTTGCACTCAAATGGTAAAGTTTCTTCCAAACCGTAGAATAGCTGGAACGGTGTGAATCCAGTTGCATCCTTGGTTGAGGTTTAGTAAGCCCATAGAGCTAAAAGGAGCATGAGATGCCAATTTGACTTGTGCATCCCAATGGTGTGCTGAAGCATCGTGACCAAAACCTTGTTCACAGCTTCAACTTGGCCATTGGTATGAGGATAGTACAGGGTTGAGCCATCGCGGTGCAAGCCTAATGTAGAAGTCAACTCAGCCATCATGTAATCTCGAAAATGGGAGCCGTGGTCGGTGACAATGGCCTGAGGCACTACAAACCTAGAAATAACGTGATTGAATAGAAATTAACCGCCATTTTACCGTCTGAAGAGTATGTAGGCATCGCTTCGGCCCATTTCATGAAATAGTCCACAACAATGATAATATACCCATGCCCTCTGTCGAACGAAAGTTACAGGTCATATAGTAAATTCCCCATATGGAAAAAGGACCAATGGTAATGATGGGGTGTAGGTGAGCGGGTGGGGTGCGCATCTTACGCTGATAAATTTGGTACTCATGGCACTTGCGTATGGTAAGGATGCACTCCTTGAAGACAGAGGGCCAAAAATAACCAGCACGAAGGATTTTTTGAATAGTATCATATCCAAATAGGTGATCACCACATCTTCCAGAATGGCAGTCATTCAAGACTCTCTTAGCCTCCTTGAGAGTGAGATAGTGGTGAAGAATTGAATCGATACCAATGCAGTATAAAGTATCTCCAATGATACGGTAAGGTTGAGATTGATGCTAAATGCATTGATGATCATCCTTGGTCAATGTAGACCACAAGGTGGATGTTTGGAGATATACGATGATATCACCATACCAGGGGTTGAAGGTGATTAAGAAAAGAGTCTTGTCTGGGAGTTACTCATCGACACTAGCAGGGAGAGAAGTAGAGGGAATGGAGAAAATCAACTCAGCGAAGACCAATGATTTCTTGGATTTGGTAGTAGTAAAAACCAAATCAAATCCTTTGAGGATAAAATTCCACTTCGAACACTTCCCCCCAGCAACTGATGAGTCAGGAGGTAGGTTATGGGGTTGCATTATGAAATCACAGTGCTAGTGGGGAGTAGAATGTAATGCCAAAAGCACTGAACAACCTGCACAACATCCAAAGCCAACTTCTTGACATTTGCATAACGCATTTCGGTGTCAAGGATATTGTGACTGAGGTAGAAAATAACATGTTCATTTCCTTCATCATCGTCTTGTACCAGCACCATATGATGATACTAGAAGCTACAACTAGATAAAGGAAGTAATCATGATGATAGTTTGGGGGATGCAACAAAGGAGAATTGATGAGGACAATCTTTAGGTCAGCGAAAGACTTTTGAGAAACCTCATCCCAAAAAAACAAGGTTCCTTTCTTGAGCAACTAGGTGAACACTGGATCTAGATCAGCATAGTTCGGTATGAAATGACGGAGGAAATTTGATTTTCCTTGCAGACTCTATAGTTGATGCAATGAAAATGGAGGGGTTAAATTAACTATGGCCTCAACTTTAAGAGGATCGAGGCGAATGCCTTACTTCAAAATGATAAAGCCAAGGAGTCATCTGGATTCGACACAGAAGACACATTTATGCAAATTCAGTCAGATCATGTAGTGTCTATAGCGAAGAATTTTTTTTCGGAGATGATAAGTGTGATCATGGCGTTTACAAGAATGAGTGGGGAGATCATCCAAGTAAGGTTGAACAATGTTTCAAATGTCATGGAACGCATAAGACGTCACTCTCTGAAATGTGGCCCCAACATTCTTAAGGCCGGAAGGGAGCTTTTTATACATGAAGGTCCCTCACAGACAAATAAAGGCTATCTTAACTTGATTAGTGGGCCCAATTTTTATTTGGTTGTAGCCAGAAAAACATTCCATAAAGGAAAAGAATTCACTCCCAGCACATTCATCAATGATCTAGTCAATGAAGGGAGTGGGGTAATTATCCTTAGGACAGGCACGATTGAGATCATGGTAATCGACACAAACGAAAATAGTGCCTTGTTTCTTTGTCACCGGTACAATATTTGACACCCAATCCATAAGAGCGATTAGATAAATAAATCCATCTTTCAGAAGTTTTTCAACTTCACCCTTAATGGCGTCCAATTTTCTAGGGTGCACTGGATGAAGCCGTTGTCGAATGGGCTTTGCATGAGGATAAGTTGGAATCTTGTGAACGATTATACTTGGGTCAATGTCGGGAATTCTTCATATGACCACGCAAAAACATCCTGAAACTCTTGGAACAAACGAGTATAGATCTTGATCTCTTCTGGAGAAAAAGTTACCCTGATATGGACATTTTCAATGACACCAAGTTTGAAAAAAATATCAATTGGCATCATTTGGGTAATGTTACCCATGTTCCCTTCCGACCAAACTTCATGAGTCATGATCGGCGTTTGAAGTGGTAGGGACGGGAACTGAGAGGAGAACTCCTCGAGACAAGTAGACATGACCGCCGAGCCATGCAAGAACGAGGAACGATGATGAGTATCGTTCCAAGGTACATCCTCCAAAGACATTACTTCCATGATACTCTCATCAGAAAGAAATGTCTTGGCTAAGGGGTCGGGAGATTCTGAAGATCCAAGCCACGAGGATTGAGAATACACATCGAGATATTTTCTCGAAATAGGATGATCATAGGATACTGAGGTGAAGCCGAAACAATTTCCACGTAATCAATTTCAGCAGGACTTAACGGCATAACCTCACCCCATGTATCAACAAGATCTAGTGAAGGAATGACCCAAGGATCAGACTTGACCGAAATCATGTTGAAAGAGGCAACATGAGGAGATCGGAGTGGAAAGATGCCCATCAAGTTGGGATCTTTAAAGAGTCCTACCCCCACACTCTTGTTGGTTGATAAAAGGTGTCTTTTAAAACTCATAATTACCCCACATTAATCATCAACCCAGGCAAGTCCTTTTATTCCAAGAGTGTACACAATATGTGCATGCTATGAATCTAGAGAGTAATGTTTCTTAAAATGAAGTATAAACCTTTGATACAAGAGTAAACAGATGCATTTATAAAATTCACATTGCAATTATTAAAGGAAATATAACATCTAAGCTTAAAGACTCAATCCTCTACTGAAACCATAATCAAATCTCACACAAGTAATTCAATTAACAATAGCATCAACCGAGAACATAGTAGCAATAACCAATCTCTTCTTAGCTGATTCAATCTAAATCATACTCAATCTCTACGAAGAAATCCAAATGGAAATGATATCAATATGAGAGTTCAATAATGATAACCAAACTCTTACAACTAATTAAATCAATATGATTCACTATCTTAATGGCTAAATAATTTAATCTACAATAAGAGTAAATCGAATCAAATGACAATGCTACAAAACATGTAAAGAAAATGTACAAATTCAATACAGGAAAGCGGTAAAAAAAAAATAAGATAAACTCACAGGAAATGGGAAAATTATCAAACCAATCAAACTTGCAAGAATCATAAATATATAACACAATAGAGCAGTTTCATCCACCAGAGGTCGGGCCCTTAGCCACTAGCGAACACTACTGAGCTACTTCAAAGAATGCGAATGAATAGAAACGACAATTATATATTAATCATTGAACTCAAGTCTCATTATAATATGGTCGTGTTCTCTAATAGCATGAGTTTGTAAATTAAAATTACAATTTGAAATAACAAAGATCCATCCCCTTTCCTCCTACAATCATTTTCTTTTATAGTCAGAAAGAGGTAAAAGATAAATGCTGAATGCTATCTTCAGACTCCCTTCATATCTAGCATTGATCCTCCTGATTTGTCCTCCGGCCTGATCGCAACCGACGCACTCCATTCTTCCTTTTTTGGTTTATGTTTTTCCGTCACTAGGGAACAACAACTGTTTCTTTTGTTGTTTTTATGTATAAAGAGGGGTAAAAGTTAGTTATGATGGCTAAATCTTAACTAAGAATAGTTCATCCATTTCTTATCATAATCCATTAATATGTTAGCGTATTAAGATATGAAAGAGATAAGAAAAGAGGAAAAAGGTGATGGAATTAAGAGTAAATACATACCCATCTTGTAACTCAACATAGTCCCCTGATTACCTGTTTCATGTCCTCATGAAAAGTAAGTAGTTCTTATGCAGTGCAGTTAAAGAGTAGGCTGGAGATGGAGCATCAAAAATCGGTCTAAAACCATGATGTTGAGCCAGAAGCGCAAAGGAAGGCCCTTCCTTACCTTCAGGCAATTCGTAGATAGCTCGATAACCTTAAGGGGGATAACAAATAATGGGGCTTCGAAACCAACATCATAACCAATAAGGTCCTTCTCTCAGAATAAGATTGCTATAGGTAACCAGACGGGCTGTAACTGCTTTAAAATTTCTGTAATTAAATGTTTCCCTATCTTGCACACTACTAGTGGAGACTGTCCACTTGAGCTTAGATGCAGCTAGAGAGCTTTCTTGAATGGAGAGGAAATATGATACTCCTTTCTGTGCAATCTCCTTGTGAATGGGCCCTAAAGTTTTAATCACCCCTTCTTGTGTCATCAGACTCTTATGGTTGGTAAACATTTGTAAGGGGTGCTTAGGTTCACTTCTCACCCAAAGATCCAATCCATGTTCCTGTCTTTGAAATGAATTATAAGCTTTGAACAATTTGAGTTGGTTAACTGCAAACGAAATAAAATCTTGGAATTGAACATCTCCTATAAAAAGGTTAGGGTTTTTTTCCACCTCGTTCTCTAATATAAAATTGTGCAGATAAAGCTCACAAAGAAGCCTTTGGACCTTTACACCATGTTGCTTGTAGCAATTTATAAAATCTTCAATTGTTCTTAATTCAATTGGTTTACCAGCTCTCACGGCTTTAATTTTCAACAACAGGTACTGTTATAACAAAAACAAGGCATAATTGGTGGCAGGAGACCTGCATGCCAGGACATCCATATACAGTGAGCAGATGGTGTTTGTCTGACTTATGACTCTGTCTAGTTTGAGCTTGATCTTCTCCATTTTTTCTTCCACCTTTCTGCATCTGTCAAAAGTCTCGCTCTCTATTGTATTCATTTCCCGAAGCTGTTTCTACAGCTCTTGATATTTCTGCCAGGAAATGGTTTCTTGTTCAAGTCATTCCAACGCGAGCTGAGCTTGTGCCAATTCTTCCTGAAGATTTAGTATAATGGGGTCATGGTGTGTCATGATGTCTTTGGCTTGTATTCCCATCTGAGTGCTTATGCTATGAGAAGGGATATCTTCTGTCTATATTTATTTATTGTGGGAGGTCCAACCCTCCGTTTGAGTGCCCATGCTATAAGAGGGTACATATTCTATTGGTACTTCTTTGTTGTGGGAGGTCCAAACCTCCATCTGAGTAGCTACGTCTACTAACTTCGCATGTTGTTCCTCTTGAGTGATGACTATTTGAGCAGGTATGGGCTTAGTTTGAGTTCCTGTAGCCCTATCTTCATATAATACCGTTTGCACGACCTCATTTACTACCTTAGGGGTATTGTTCGGAACCTTTCCCGTTGTGATTTCTTTTATTTTTCTTCGGAGCCTCTTGACCGTCTTACGAAGCTTCTGGTGTTCTTTTCTTAGCTTCTTCAATTTGGCTCTATACCTTTTTGAAGGAGTAACTGGTCTGCTGATAGTCTCGTTAATAGCTTCTGTCTCTAAAGAGCCTGGTTGTTCACCCTGGCTTTGTTCCAATAAGACTGTGTCTCCAGATTGATTATTAGATTCCCAAATAATCTTTGTCTCTACTTCCTCTTCTTGGCCTATGTTTTCTGTGTTTAGACCTTCATGGCTGTTTTCCACTAGGAGCATGTCACCAGATTGGTTCTCTAATTCCTGAATGGCCTCTGTATCTATTTTCGCTTTGTGGCTTGTATCTTTTGAGGGAGACATAATTTTGGTATAGCTAGAATTCCCGAGATATTGGGTTTCTCCTAAGTTAAGATTGAGCAGTCCTTCATGCTACATGTAGACATTCATGTTGGCTAGGACCTAGGCCATCCCTGTCTTGAAATCGTGCAAAATATTGTCTTGGGAACTCATATTTGGTGTTGGTGGAAGTCCTAATTTGTTTCTTTGTTCATCGTTAGAATGCCCTGCTCCTTCTTCAAGTTCTGGTTCAGGGTTATCTTGTCCTTCTAACTCTAGTTGCAAGTCTGGTTCATTTACTAGGTTGGATAATTCTATGGGTTGACTAGCGCTGCCTTGAGGATTTTCAGACGCTCCTTGTTTTGACTTCAACCTTGTGGATCATCTGCGTTTGCGAGGTATTCTTCCTAAAAAGGTAGTCCTATTTCTTTTTGGGACAGGGTTAGGTGCTAGCAGGTCTTCACCTCTTCGAGGGCCAATATTAGATCATCCTAGGTTGATTTTTGTTCGGCAAGGTTATGGCTAACTATTAACCTGATCAGACAATAGTGGCTAACTACTATTTCTGTGTGTTGGGACTGTCTCAGCCTCTTGGCAGTGTCATGCAGTAATGAATTCAACAGTGCATGAAAATTAACAGAGCATTTTTTTTTTAACCTGCTAAAATTTTGAGTTTCCACGGCCTTACCATGTCTTTACACCCATTACAAGTAATATAATTCTGGACAATTCGTGCCAATTCTCCCCATGGCTCTCCAAGAGAAGATGAACGAATGCCTTTGCCCTTCTTGATTAGCTCCTGACCTTCATCCCTATAAGCCTCCATAGCATCATGCAGCTTTAATCGCTTTCCAGCCCATACTGGTCCTTCTGCCGGCAACCCAGACACTTCTACTATCATAACATCTGTTACAGTGATTTGTTTGCCTCTTATCAAGGATTGTCGATTTTGTACATGCCGTAAAAATTCGATGGTGATTTCCTCATTGGGGGGTGGAAATCTTGTAAAATATGTTGTCCATCTTGCACGAGCTAGAATTTCCTTGGCTTCATTGGAGATAGCCCATGTTAAGGGTTCTTGGCACACTGTTCTTCCTCCCATGATGCTTGACTTCTACAAATGATGAGTGTAATGGGGAAAGCACAACAACGAACAAAGCTGAGAGATGAAACAAAAAATGGTTGTAATGGCTCTATCGAGTGATGCTTTATAACATAAATACCATTATCGAGGATTGTTATAATGCCACATGCTCTGTGATCATGGGGTGTCGTATTGTTCTACAAAATCAAATGAAAAGATGACAGTGCATGCATAAGTATACTGGAGGTCCTCGCCCCCTCTCGAAATGATAGGTTGCCTATGACTGAATGAATGAAAGGATGACGTGCTGGCGGCGAAGTATAGGGGTGATGGATTGGGTAATGAAAGTGGCAAGGTACGTATATTAATGAAAGGATCATAAAGGATATTGGAGTAATGAAAACAAGGTATGTAACAAGAATTATCAATAAGTGATAAGATGTCGTGAGGTGATGCGATAAAGAAAAAGGACAGCATATGCAGGAAATAATACTTTACCACCATTATTCCACTTAAAACTGTTGTGATTGATTTTAAAAGATTAACTCATGCATAAAGGTTCAAGGTAAGTTAGGGACATAATCTCTCCATAGAAAAAAATAGAAACATAAGAAGAGGGCATTATAATAATTATTGATGTAGAAAATAAAACTTCAATACCATAAGCAAAGCTTCTATTGCCTGCAAGCATCCATAACCTCGACAGAGTTTCTTTCTAACCCTTGGGAACCATGGTACTCTATGTAGAATTGGGGAAGTGTATTATGATGTCCATAGTAGAGACCAATGTGCTGGCATGGTAACCAGATGAATAGATTGCCATTCACTGGGAAGTAGCGAAAGTGGTTAGGTCAGCTCGTGATGATACCTCCAGTTCCAAGGACTTTGTTTCTTGATGCATCCATTGGATCATATCCCTGGTGTGGTGGCCATAGTGGGAATGCCAGTTTGCTCCTTCCTTATGATCATGGTAGGTTGGCTTGTGATGAGACCCCCTATCCTCCATCTGTGGAAAAAAATCATTAAATTGTTAGTGAATATATATATTTAACACTCCCCATTATATATATATAGGGTGGCTCAGTAGTCCTTAAGAGTAGGGATGGCGGAAGAAGTTTGAGCATATTAATAGAAAAAATATACCCATAATATTATTGATAATAAACAGAGAGATTTATATGGGACAGGGGAGAACCAACATGGTATAAATAATCAAACGGTTTGATTTATAGTGGAAATGAGGATAGTGAAGTGATATAGATAATTGTGTCCTTTCTTTTTCGATCATCACAAAGCAACCTTGTTAAAGATGATAATATTCAAGACATTTTCTTGTTTCAGTAGACTCCATACTTGTTGTCCTTAAATACGTATTGTACTTTTATGCCATAAAGAGTGAACTGGGATGGTCTAGGGGTGAGCATGCAAGGGGGAGAAAAGGTGTTCTAAAAAATACTCACAAGGTGTTGTTCCCTGAAGGGACAACAAAAGAAAACCCACACAAAAAGTGTTGTTCCCTGTAGGGAACAACAAAGAAAAACACACAAAAAAGGTGATGTTCCTTATAGGGAACAACAACTATTCCCTGTAGGGAACAACAAAGGAAAAATACACGCAAAAAGTGTTGTTCCCTATAGGGAACAACAACTGTTCCTTGTAGGGAACAACAAGGAAAAATACACACGAAAATTGCTGTTCCTTGTAGGGAATAACAAGGAAAATACACACGAAAATTGTTGTTCCCTGTAGGGAACAACAGCTGTTCCTTGTAGGGAACAACAAAGAAAATACACACGAAAATTGTTGTTCCCTATAGGGAACAACAACTATTCCCTGTAGGGAACAACAAAGAAAAATGCATGCAAAAAAGTGTTATTCCCTATAGGGAACAACAATTGTTCCCTGTAGGGAACAATAGAGCAAAATACACACGAAAATTGTTGTTCCCTATAGGGAACAACAACTATTCCCTGTAGGGAACAACAAAGAAAAATGCACACGAAAAAGTGATGTTCCCTATAGGGAACAACAGTTGTTCCCTGTAGGGAACAGCAAAGGAAAATAGGAAAAAACTAATAAACAATCATCTCTATTGTTCTAAGCAAATCCAATCAAATAGAAAGAAAATAGAAAAGCAAATTTATGTACAGATTTCAAAAAAATAAATTCTTCATTGGACAGGTGCTATTGAAGAGTTGCCCTCTTTAGTGAGAATTTGTATCATGGAATCTTCACGTATCTATTGGCAAAAGGATTCCCTTGTAAGTGGTTTGTGGTAGAGGCATACTTGATGTCCATTTTCTTTAAAAGAGTAGCCAGACCCATCAATGGTGGCTAATGTAAGGGTGCCATTATTGTGCACCTCTTGTATCTCATAGGGACCTAACCATCTAGTCTGGAGTTTGCCGTGGAGATCCTGGAACCTAGAATCGTACAGAAGTGACCAGTCACCTTCATGGAATATCTTTTTCTTGATGAGGGCGTCATGCCATTTTTCTCTTTTTTGTTGAATTAGTGCAGTATGCTAAAGCGTTGATAGCAGGTTTTCATCCAATTCATTGATTTGATGTAGTCTGTTAACCTGTGCTTCATTCAAATCTAGCCCTACTTCTTGGGCTAATGTCTAAATTTCAAATTCTATGGGGAAGATAGGTTCCTTGCCAAACACTAGCTGATATGGGGAGTATCCTGTGGTATTCCTCCAAGTCGTGCAATATGCCCATAGCGCTTCTGGCAATCGGGTAGCCCAGTCACGTCTATGTGAGGTGACTGTCTTTGTTAGAATGGCCTCAATTACTTTGTAGGTACTTTCTACCTGGCCATTTTCCCGTGGGTGGTATGGAGATGTGATTCTGTGCAAAATGTGATGATTTTTTAGTGTAGCAGCAATCTTATGGGCTACAAATTGTGGCCCTCCATCAGTAATTATTTCTCTGGTCAAGCCATACCACACAAAAATTTGGAAAAGAAAGTGGATTACTGTGTCCTCTGTTGCCCTTGGTAATGCTTCTGCCTCCATCCATTTAGCCACATATTCCATTGCAACTAGTATATATGTCTTTTGATTAGATAATGGGTTTATTGAGCCAATGAAATCTAACACCCAGCATTCAAAAGGTTCGATGACTAACTGTGGATGTAGGGGCATCTCGTCAAACTGGCCAGGGCGACCCATTCTTTGGCAGCTATTGCATGCCTGGACAAATTTCTTCACGTCCTTAAAAATGGTGGGCCAATAATAGCCCATATGTAAGACTTTATGTCCAGTTCTGCAGTCTGCAAAGTGTCCACCACAAGGTCCATCATGGCAGGCTTTTAGGATATCGTAGATTTCATCTTCCCTGACACACCTGCGGATATGCATATTGGCTCTTGTGTGAAAGAGGTATCCTCCAATCCAAGAGAACCGAGTGTTGCGTTGCACTATTAATTTCCTTTCTCTGGGCGTCAGGTGCTTGGGTAATTTTCCCACTGGTAGGTAATTCGCGACATCTATGTACCACGGTGTTTTCACGGTCACAACAGATTGGTGCTCATTGGGGAACTGGTATTCTACTGCCACTGCGTCGTCTGTTCTTGGCACACGTGAGAGGAAATATGTCACCAGATTTTCCTTTCCTGGTCGACCCTTGATTTTTATGTCAAATCCCTGCAAAAGGATTAACCATCGTGTCACTTTTCCATTCGTAATAGGTTTATTAGCTAAATATTTGATAACGGAGTGATCAATATACAAAACCATAGGGTATCCTGTTATATAGTGTCTGAATTTGTTAATAGCATAAATTACAGCTAGAAACTCTTTCTCGGTCATGGTGTAATTCAACTCAGCAAGAGTTAAATTTTTGCTGATGTATTATATCGCATAGGGTTTCTTGTCTTCCTCTTGGTCAAGAACTGCTCAAATGGTCGTGTTTGATGCATCGGATGAAATCTGGAATGGTAAATCCCAGTTTGGGCCCCGTAATACTAAGGGTGTTGATACTAGCCGTTTTAATTCTACAAAGGCAATGTCACATTTGTTAGTCCATATAAAATCGATATTTCCTGTCAAAGCATATAATGGTGCAACAATTTGGGAGAAGTTTTTATAAATCTTTGATAATACCCAGAAAACACCAAAAAACTATGTACCTTAGTTTGAGTGCAGGGAGTAGGTAGTAAGAGGATTACCTAAATTTTTGCTGGATCTACCTGAATTCCAGCTGCTGAGATGTAATGACCTAGGATCAGGCCTTCGGTCATCATCATGTGGCATTTCTTATGGCTTAAGTAGAGCCTAGTAGAAATGCATCTTTCCAGGACTTTCTCCAGTGTCTGTAATGCCGTCTCGAATTCATCTCCATAGGGTGTAAAATTGTCCATGTACACCTCTAGTCCCTCATTTATCAAGTCTGCAAAAATGCTGAGTATGGCTCTCTAGAATGTGGCAGGTACATTGCACCATCCAAAAGGTAAACCCTATAAGAAAACGTCCCTTGGGGGTAGGTGAAGGTAGTCTTGTCTTGGTCTTCAGGGGCAATTTGGATTTGGTTGTAGCCACTAAAGCCGTCCAGGAAATAGAATTTTTTTTTACCTGCCAATGTGTCTAGAACCTGGTCGATGAACGGAAGGGGAAAATGATCTTTTTGTGTTGCTTTATTAAGCTCTATGTAATCGACACATATACACCACTTCCCATTATTTTTAGGAACCACAACTAATGGAGAAACCCATTTGCTATCAGATATAGGACATATGAAATTTACATCAAACAGTTTTTTGCAGTTCGTCTTTAACAACATCTTTTAGTTGAGGATTTAATCTTCGCTGAGGTTGTCGAATGGGTTTTGCATCTTTTTCAGTGTAGATGTGGTGCATACATAATTAGGGGTCAATCCCTTTCATATCTAGGTAATCCCAAGCGAAAGCCCCTTTATATTTTCTAAGGAGTTGGATAAGCCTCTGCTGCTGGTCATCAGTCAGGTTTTTGTTAATGTTTAGGACTTTCCCTGGCTCAATTTCAATGGGTTTGCTGTTATAAATAGTTGTTGTTGGTATTGTTTGGTCATTGATATCTTTTAAAGGATCTTCTTCCATTTCGTTATCCAGGGCTGCTTCAATTATGTGACATTTTAGATTAGATACGGCAGCTGGGTGGTTAATGTAAGTGTTAATAATGTCATCCTCTGTTTGATTCTTAAATTCAAGAGCATCTGCTACGGTTAGTGGTGATCGAATATTTTTAGTTAAATATGTTACAGGTTGCTTCCTAGTTTTTATTATAGTTAGGCTTGGCTGAGCTGGAGGATATAAAGCTAGGTTCTTCACATTGTTTCCTCTAGCTATAGTCATATTGCCTGTTCGACAGCTTATATAAGCATCTGTGGTCGCTATCCGAGGTCTTCCTAATATTAGAGGATGTCCATCTAGCCGATTTCTAGGATTAATGATCAAGAAATATGCTAGGTCCTCCCAAGAATCTACAGACACCATTACATCCTGTAATGTCCCTTCTAGTTTAATAACTGATCGATCAACCAGTTCCAGCAAGGTCATAGTTGGATCTAATGTTGTGATGCCAAGTCTCTGACAAGATGTTGTTGTGAGAATATTGATGGTTGCCCCTAGATCGACTAGCGCATTGGGAAAGGAACATCCATTTATTTGTACTGTGACTATAGGGTTTCCTGGGTCCTCATATTTCACCGGTATTTCTCTGCCTAATAATAAATCAGACAAAGTTCCGACTATGTGGACAGTTGGTGTTACTTTTATTTTCCTCGTAGGATTTTTGGTACACAATTCCTTAATGGTTTTTGCATAGATTGGAATGTCCTGAATAGCCTGGAGGAGGGGTATTTTTACACAAAGATTTTTTAATTCTCCCAGGAGATTGAAATCGGGATATTCAATTGGGTGAGGTATAATCAATATTTCTGGGAATGGTGGAGAAGAGATAATAGTTTGTTTGTGACTTTTCTATTTGATTGTATCCTTCCTTTGAGGTGTTTGTTCTACAGGTAGTGGTTCTTCCAATTGCATATGTTTATCACCCTCTAACTCAATTATTTGTCCAGACCTCAATTTGAGTTCATTACACCCTCTCAACTTAGTTTCCGAATCCAAACCTTCAATAATTTGTACCGACTGGATTGGTCGATTGTTAGGATTTGGGTTGGGCTGGGCTAGGAGCTGTGGTTGTAGATTGGGTTGAGGATTATGCTATAACATGTAAGGTGCTAGTAGCGTAGGTTGAGGTAGGGGGATTGTCCCTGCTGGCTGGTTCATATGTCTTTGCCAGCTTGATTGCCAGTTTTGGTTTTGTGAAGTGGAGGGGGGCCATTGAGATGGATATGGATTATTCTGCCAGAATGGTGGAAAATAAGAGATTTTGGCCAACTATTGCTCGGATTTGATTGATTAGACCAAGGTGGCATAGAAAATGCTTGTCGTGACCAGTTAGGAAAAGTTGGCCGGTTCTGACATGTATCCCCTGTGCATTTCTAAGAATTATATTGTGAGGGTTGAAAGAATGAAGATTTGTCAGTAGGCATACCTGTTTGTCATGCTTGTAGTTGGCGATGCTGTTTTAACAGGTAGAATGGTTCCGTTTATTCCTCTGCCTCTTTGAAGACTGCTTTTAATCCTAGGAGAGATGGGAAATTTTTTGTGGTATGTTCTTTACTGCATATGGAATAGGTCTGTACCATATCCAGTGGACATTATTTATGACTATGTTTCTTCCTGCATCGAGGAAAAAAAATAATCAGGTTCTGTTCTACTTCGGCCTGCTTCTGATTGGCTTGCATGATGTCTAATTGTGTTGTCAAGGTTCCCAAGATATTTGTTTTGAAATCTTCCAGCAGGTTGCCGATTTTAGTACGAGTAATGCTTCCGCTAGAGATTTTGCTATCCCTGGTGATCATATCGCATTCTGCTGGTTTCAATCTTGTACTGCCCCTCGAGCACCTGATACACAAATCAATAATGTTAGCATAGTCTTCTTGATAGATATCACCTTTACCCATAATATTTAATTTCTCTATCCATTGGTCTTTCATCCCTTTAATCAGCGTGGTTTTTAGCACATTATCAGGCAGAGGCAGATTTGCGTAGGGAGACCTTTGGAGGTTATATTGGAAATGCTCCACATACTCTTCCAAAGTTTCACTAGGCCTTGCTACCATTTGGAATATCTCATCTTTTAGTTCTCTAGATCTACAATAATATTGATATTTTTTAAGGAAAGTAGTCTTCATTTGGTCCTAATCATTTATGGTGCCACCACCCAATCCCATAAACCAATGCAGGGCTGCTCCCTTTAAAGTGGAGGGAAACACCTTTAGTTTCTCGGGGTTGGTGGTGTAATCATAACCCCGACATAGGACGTCAAACTTAAACAGGAATGCATCCGAATCTTCTGAAGTGAGTCCATGAAGGGTGGAAATATTTTGTAGAGGGATAGCTTTCATGGGGGCATTGACAGCTGTGTCAACAATAAGATACTGTAATGTAGAGGTCTAGGGTGTTTGTGGATTATTGGCCATTTGATCAAAGATGTGCCAGTACCTTTCCGGGATCTCTGGAGCTAGAGAGTTATCCCTAGGATGTCTAGAGAAGGTGGGAATGATCCTAACAACACTTCCTTGACCTGGGACACTAAGTGTCCTCTGCTCAATTACTACCTGAGGGGATCTTGGTTGGTTTATTTCCCTTGTTTCTCCTCCTCCTTCACGGATGTTGCAAGAATCCCTTCTTGTGAGGGAATTGGTCGTGAATTTTCAATATCTTGAAAACTCTGCTCAGTCCCTTCAGTTTTACTATGGACCTCAGCATAGGCTACAGATGGTGAGCCTGTGGCCTGAAGGGAGACAGTAGGTTGTCTAGAAGCAATGGTTAGGGGACCTACTGATGGCTGAGATTCAGCTTTTCTTAAGATGTCGTTAATAAAAGTTGGTCATCGAAGGGTCACCAGTCCCTTATATTTTTCAGGTTTGGGATGTGGGATTGTATTTTTTTATGGTCTTTTCTTCTTAGCCATTCATGCAAAAATTCAAATGTTTATTTCTACCTTAAATTCCTAGAAATTCTATTGGAAAGCGGGCGGGGGTGCAGGCAATTTACTTGCTCCGTACATAGGTTCTTACCTTTCGTTTTTAATACCCAGATCTCTCTCAACAAACAAACATCAAGCAAACACTTCACTTTTCTATAAGTGCTAAAAAGCGGGCGAAGGAGCAAGCACTTTACTTTCTCGTTACGTAAGATCTTACCTTCTGTTTTCAATACCCAATTCTTTCCCAACAAAAATTATCAGAAATACATCACTCTTTGTAAAATGGCGACACTCTCCCCAGCAATGGCACCAAAATGTTGGTTGATAAAAGGTGTCTTTTAAAACTCCTAATTACCCCAAATTAATCATCAACCCGGGCAAGTCCTCTTATTCCAAGAGTGTACACAATATGTGCATGCTATGAATCCAAAGAGTAATGTTTCTTAAAATGAAGTATAAACCTTTGATACAAGAGTAAACAGATGCATTTATAAAACTCAAATTGCAATTATTAAAGGAAATATGACATCTAAGCTTCAAGACTCAATCCTCTACTGAAATCATAATCAAATCTCACACAAGCAATTCAATTAACAATAGCATCAGCCGAGAGCATAGTAGCAATAACCAATCTCTTCTTAGCTGATTCAATCTAAATCATACTCAATCTCTACGAAGCAATCCAAATGGAAATGATATCAATCTGAGAGTTCAATAGCGATAACCAAACTCTTACAGCTGATTAAGTCAGTATGATTCACTGTCTTAATGGCTAAATAATTTAATCTACAATAAGCATAAATCGAATCAAATGACAATGCTGCAAAACATGTAAAGAAAATGTACAACTTCAATATAGGAAAGCGGTAAATAAAAAATAAGATAAACTCACAGGAAATGGGAAAATTATCAAACCAGTCAAACTTGTGAGAATCATAAATATATAACACAAGAGAGCAGTTTCATCCACCAGAGGTCGGGCCCTTAGCCACCAGCGAACACTACTGAGCTACTTCAAAGAATGCAAATGAATAGAAACGACAATTATATATTAATCATTGAACTCAAGTCTCATTATAATATGGTCGTGTTCTCTAATAGCACAAGTTTGTAAATTAAAATTACAATTTGAAATAACAAAGATCCATCCCCTTTCCTCCTACAATCATTTGCTTTTATAGTCAGAAAGAGGTAAAAGATAAAAGTGATCCCTTAGGATCTCCTGATCCTGAGGGATTCGCAACTGAATGATATCTTTAGACATGCTTCATATCTGGTGTTGATCCTCCTGATTCGTCCTCCGACTTGACCGCAACCGATGTGCTCCATTCTTTCTTTGTTGGTTTATGATGTTCCGTCACTTGGGAACAACAATTGTTCCTTTCATTTTTTTTTTCTGCATAAAGAGGAGTAAAAGTTAGTTACAATGGCTAAATCTTAACTGAGAATAGTTCATCCATTTCTTATCATAATCCATCAACATGTTAGCATATTAAGATATGAAAGAGATAAGAAAAGAGGAAAAAGGTGATGGAATTAAGAGTAAATACATACCCATTTCGTAACTCAACAACTCTCATAAGGAGCACCGATGTGCTTGACATATGGAACATTTCCATCCAAAGAGGAAGAGGCAAAGAAGGATAGTTGGTCAACTTTGACTATCTTCCCTTGATGGGGAAAACGAATCACATGGAAAAGGGAGGAGGCTATAGCATGCATGGCATGGGTCTAGCTCCGTCCGAGTAGAAGATTGTAGTTAATATTAGCATCAACGATCTCTAATCAACGTGTACCATATTGATCTCCAAAGTAATGGCAAGGTTGGGAAGTACATTGAAAGGTCGTGAATCGTTCCTGTCAAAGGCTTCCAGAGTGTTAGGGGATTGGTTTAGAGTAGGAGAACAAATTTCCTTCCAACAAGTGATATACATGATGCAGGTAGAAGCACCTTCGTTGATGATGGTGCTATGAATGGTTTTATCATTTATGATTACCTGAATGAGAAAGGAAATTTGATGAGGTAAACATGGAACATGGTTTTCCAGGTCGAAACAGATGAGATTAGAGTTAGCTAGATCAATACCCCCAATAGCCGACAGTAATGATTTCCAATGAGAAGGAAAGCTTTGAAGGACTTCAAAAGCAGACATAGTTGATGGCGCTTGAGCCAAATCTTCAACAAAGTTATAATGTTGCATGGCTCGAGCGTTATAATTGTACGAGGACTTTCGAAGCACACCTGAAGAAGGTGGTCGAATGGCAGAATCAGGATTATTTCAATCTATATGTAGAGGACCAGAACTGGATGAGATGGAAGAAGAAGGGGTACCTTCTTTCTTTTTTCCTACTGATGGGGTAGGAGTTTGATAATCCTTTGACCTAGTAACCACATTGATTGAGGTACTCATCATTAACACTTGTGAAACCGAGGAAGCGGATGATTGAGGTTGGACTACCATTTGAATCTGCTGGGATGGAAAGGGTTGTTACAGGATAGCTAGGGTCCCTTTGAGAAACCGACTAACTTTAGACCGTCTGGGACAATCCTTAGTATAGTGATACTCCTCACAGATGAGGCATGGATACTTGAGTTTCCACTGGGAAGTATCACCAGTAGATGACTTAGGAGGACCCTATTTTTGGGCATCAGCTTTACCCTTTCCTTTGCCTTTATTCTTAACTTTAGAGGATTTATCCACTGCGGTAGACTTGAATACGTGAACCTCCAAGGTTTTACCAGGGCCAGATGAATTGCAAGAGGAATCATTAGGACCAGTGTTGGAGACCAACTTCTATTTAGAAGAAGACTTTGCAGGGGTCTGAGTCACTGAACCAATTACTCCATCAACAGGAGGGGTAGCCAGAGACTTAGATGTCGTCAGATTAGACGATGGTCTGGGTGCATCGGGTAACACATCATAACTTGCCGGAATGTGAATAAACAAGGTCTAGATACTGGGCACGTGCGATGGATTGTTCCTCAGTGATGCATCCACCCATAACAATGTCCTGAGCAATCTTGTTGACAAATGACTTGGTGAACCACTCGTTCAACAAATTATCTACAATTTCAAACTTAATCAGGTAGAGCTTACGTCTCCATTCATGGATGTGATCAGAGATGTGAGTCATAGTGTCTTTCTTGAGTGACGTTAACAGATGGGTGTCAGTTTCATAGCAAATCGGCAGCTGGAAATGTGTGAGAAAGGCCATGGTGAGAGTGTTAAATTCATGATAGGTATTCCGAGGTAGCTCGATATACCATTTGGCTGTAGCCCCTGTAAGAGTTCGTTGGGAAAGACAAAGACGAATGGAATCGTCAACGTAGGAATTTGAGGAGCACCAGAGGTGATATGTCATCACGCGAGCTTGAGGATCCTCTTTCACTTTTCATTCAAACTTTGGACAATTGCTCAGAATCTTGGACAGAATTGGAGGCTAGTATGACGAATGAAGGATTGGGTCATTCATGAGTCTAAACACATCTGGAAATTCCAGCGTAGCCAATAATTGAAATTTGGTATTGAAAGGCATTTTAGGTCAAAAAGAGGGCCCAATTGGTGGGGCCCATCCCTGCTGGTAAGGATTTTGTCCATAAGGAATTTGATTTTTAGCCCCCACTATAGGTTACCTTGCTTGTAGGGAGGATTGTGACCAGAAAACCTTGGAATTGTCCAGCCAGAGGCTATTGATAAGCAACATCCCGGTTAAAACGTTGTTGAGCCTGCTAACCTTGGACATATGGGTTTTGCACCTAATGTCCCTAAGCATAAGGGATTTGGACCGGTTGCCCCTGGACGAAAGCGTTTTGGACCTGCTGCCCTTGGACAGAAGGATTCTGCACTTGCTATCCCTGGACATAAGAATTTTGGACTTGTTATCCTTGGAAAAAGGGAGGCTGGAGTTGTTGCCCTTGGACATAAGGATTCTGCACTTTCTGCTACAGGACTTAACCCTGGCCTTTCCCTTGTAAGGGTTGACACTATTGATATGATTATAAGGGTTTCTGTTGCTCGGGTTGACCTTGTTGCTGCAAGGGTTGACCTTGCGGCTGTAAAGGTTGTCCCTGTGGCTGCAAAGGTTGACCTTGTGAAGGCATATGCTAGGAGGATTGCGGTATTTTGGGCATGGGATCCCCTGTAGCATGTTTTGCGGCTCAAAGCCCAAGTTTTGGTCAATAAGATTATAAGACTCCACGAATTGCGAGCATGGAGCGCAAAGTCTAGGAGGAGTCATAGGGTTGTCCGCCCTAAAATATTGTAATTTAATGTAAAGTGTTTCGGCCTACCCATGGTCCGCGGACCTTGGGATTGTATAAATAGAGCGAGGCTCTAAGTTGTAAAGGTAGTGAAGGATAGATAGAATAGAAAAGGCATGGTTCAAGGTTAGAGGGGAATCTGAAGTGTATTGGGTCATAATAGTAGGAAGAGGCTCTGTAGTTGAGTGCACAGAGGCCTAGAAGAGTTCGCAATTGAGTGTGTGGACCCTTACAGCTGAGTGCGCAGATAGGATTCGGGTCTATATTTGGAATTGAAAGTCAATAAAGAGAAGTTTACTCTTTGAATCTGTTCTTGACTCCGTATTTTGATGTTATAAATTACTTTTACGCTGTTTATTTACTACGTGAAATTGATGAATACTTGTATGAATGCTTATATATGAAAATAATCTAAGTAATTAGCTAACACAACCTAACTAAGGAAGACCTAGGTAAATAACATGAGTTGTGCTGTGGATAGAACTACGTGAAGACAGTATTGTAGGTCACAACTGCAAAATTTGTGTTTGGAAATGCAAAACTTGAAGTAGGATAGGGCACCATGGCCAGAGCCACACGAGGAAGTATGGTGCATAAAATTCAAAGGCCAGGGCCATGACAAGGATCATTGTCTAGTATTCGCGAACTACTTGGCAGGAGGAGGGCCAATGTCGTTGAGACCAGAGGCACAGGCAGGGCCAAGCGTGGCACCCTCTTTATCGTGCACGATCTGTTAGATAGGAGGGAAACAAATGACAAATAATTGTCATTTGTTGCAGAAATATACACAAACACCCCAACAATTGTTTGTTAATTCTGCAGGTCGGTAGGCCACAATGAACGCACTTGCCACAGTTATGAGCTAATGATGGATCGTACCCTTGCCTATTGGATGCAGATGGAAACACGAGGCCTCGACCCATATGCAGGGATGGCGCGTGCTGGACTTCAGTGGCGAGGTCGAGGATGAGGTGGAATGGCACCAGGAAGGGGCCAAAGACAATTAATTTGTTACAATTGCAGAGGACCAGGGCACTATGCTCGTGATTGTACCAACCCGACAAGGATATTATATTCGTATTGTGCTCAGTTTGATCATGAAACAATAGACTGTCCTACATTGATCACAAAGATTCACGAAAAAGGGGTATTCCATCCTCCTCTGACTCAGAATATACAAATGATGAGGGTTGAGCTACGCCAAGAATACCCAAATGTAAACATATTTCTCAGAAGCGGTACAACCATGGGAGAGAATACGGGGAAGAAGCCAGAGGAAAGTATGTGGGTTCGCAAGGCTCCTACAAAGGAACCCGAGTTTTACTTAGAACACGCAAAGGAGACATTCATGGAAGCTAAGAAGAGCTTCGTGGAGGCCTCCATTTCAGGTAGTAAGGATAAACCAGAGCCAAGAATGGATCCTTCAATGCGCACTACCTTTCTGGAGACATGCATGAAACTAGTGCGTGACAACAAGGTAGTTAAAGGACTACAGGAACTGATCAATAGGTGCGCGGGGTTAGGAGAACCACGCGTAGTCTGGAAATTGGGGAAGCATGCATTGTGCACTGGAAGGGAAATGAGGTTGACTGCACAGATTGGTGAATATGAAATGGATCAGGTAATCCTAGATCTAGGTTCTGATGTGAATGCATTACCAAAGCAAACATGGGAATGCATGGGCAGGCCCGCATTACAATGGTCCCCTGTTCAATTAAAAATGGTGAACCAATAGAATAATTTTCCCATGTGAAGGTTGCAAGGAGTAACAGTTGATATCGAAGGTGCGAGTGCGTAGGGGGATTTTGAAGTAATAGAGATTGTCGATGACGGCAATCCCTATCCCGCGCTATTAGGAATAGACTAGGCCACCGATATGAATAGAATCATCAACTTGAAGAAGCACAAGGTGATCTTCGAGAAAATGTCACTACGCGTAGTAGTCCCTCTGGACCCAGTTGAAGGAGCGCGCTACACTAAACCAGTGCGCGACGATGATAACGATGATGATCTTGATTGTATTTACAAGATAACTGCGTGAGACCAGGATTGGGTGAATCCAACGGTAGATGGGAGGATCTCGTGGGAGCGTGAAAGCTCCTGCACTTCGGATTCAGATGAAGAAGTAGAGCAATGGCAGAATCGGTTGCATGAAGTGACGATTCTAAATTGAAAAATGATGGTTAGATCACTGCGTTGCATGACAATAGAGGCAAGGGAGTTGCCGACATATGATGGATTGATGGTGGTGAATGAATTCCCGAGTAAATTTGAAAGCACAGTACTGAAACATTAGCGGTTCAATGCGTTGAAATGGGCATTGTGCACAACACCTGCATGATGGTGGGGTACACATCAAGGAAATTTTGAGGACTGGCATGGATGTAGAAGGATGATGCGCCTTCGGTTAGGAAGCCCCTAGATTCGAACAAGAATCGGTTAGCAAGAGCGGAGCAAATTGCGTGCCCACCTGTCTCGATGGGTATAGACATGTACTATGCAGCCCACACAAGCACACCCCAAACTCAGGATCAAAAATCGGAATAGGACACAGCAACAGGAAAGGCGATGCACACCACAAATGTTCCACGTGGAAGCATTCAATAAGGTATGCAGAGTCTTAAACAAGGTTCACCAGGAGAGATGAATTGATTGGGACCTATGCATGCCAGCGGTTTGATGGGCCTATAGGGCCATGTGCAAAAACCTGAGCGCAAAGATGATTCCGAAGCTGAGGAGCAGAGTCGAGACCATAATTTTGGAGGAAAGGAATCCTCACACAATAGCTCCCACAGTTGGGATAGTACACGAGGACTAGGACGAAGGAATTATGCAACAACGTGAGGGAAAACATATGCAGATTCAGGAAGCCATTCAGCAAGGGAACCTTAAGCTTCACAAAATCGAAGAATATTGGGTATGCTTAAGGAAGTAAAGCAAGTTAATGGACATGGAAATCAAAAAACTGGAAACCAAAACCGTGTAAGCATGTCTCTTTGATAAACTAAGAGTGACAAAGCAAGATATGGACAACCATACTACTGCATTAGAAGATTGTTGCCAAGAATTTGTGACTCTGCTACCATGGATGCGATCGCACCTTACCAAACAAAGTAACTAGGGGAGCGCACCACATAAGGAAGAATGCGTGGCACTGACTGTCACGAGGATAATTGAGGAGTTCTCACAGACTATGCTGGAAGGTGAATTGAAGTCTCACACAGGTGGTGTGACCAACTGACTAGTCGTAGGGAGCATAGTCTCAACGCTCCAAGCAGTTGAAAGAGAGTGTGGGACTATAAAAGAATATGTGAGGGAGCTACGCGATAAGGAGATTGCATGCAGGATCGACATGTCACAAGGGTTGTGCCTGCGCAGAAGGGGCTACACTGCCGTGCAGGTAGGCTGGGAAGTGACCGTTGGTGTCACTGTTCATGGCAAGATGTCAAATTTAAGACAAAGAGGAGCGGGCAGTGGGAAATTAAGACATAAATTAAGAGCTAGATTTGGGACAATCTGTCACCAAGAAGGCATTAATGGCTCAAAAATTGGGGGAACGTTCAGATTCAAATTCGAAAGACGCTATAAAACTAGCAACGCTGGCCACGAGACAACACTTGTTTGTTTGAGATTTGAGATGTTACAAAGGGCATAGAGTGTTGAGCACCAAGTGGTGTTTGAGCCTCCAAAGTCGCGAACAACTATAGACAACTCGAACAAGATGACAACTACCAGGAGAGGTGTGGGATTTCTAGAGAGTACCACCATGGAAGCCGCGGAGAGCCCTACGGTGCAGGTGGGGGATGCACCAAAAATTTCAAAATTGCCCCAGACGCTGAGGCCCAAGACAGATACACAGGTAGCGGGACCAGTCCACATGTCCCCACGAAATCCGCGATTTGGTAAAATTTCTATGGAAGACAAGGGAAAGACTGTTAACCTTGAGATCGATGATGAGGAGGAGGACCTCCAAGCTTTCGTAGAGGAGATAGAGGTAGATGAACAAATGGAAGAAGACATCTAGCCAATGCGTATTGTCGCAAAACTACTCAAGTATGTCCCTCTGCAAAAAGGGAAAGAAAAAGTACCCAAGGATTTGGATGTCACTAAGAGCGCACTCCAAACCTCGCTCCTCCCAAATGGAATTTTATTTGGAGGCTTGGTCCTGGGCCACGTGCCCATGATGAAATTTGAATATTGGGACCTCGTGGACAGTGAAAAGTTCCCACATTTGGAAACTTGCAACCTCATGAAATAGATTAAGGAAGGGTTAGTTATAATGCTAGAGCCGTGGAAATGGCTGTGCAGTGTGGAGGAGGCTGGGCTACTCCACCTACTATGGATTTCACACTTTCACCGGGCACCAATCACGATCTTTGTCATCAGGCAATTGCTTTGCCTGGTGCATGATGGGTACTTGTGGCTCAAGGGGCCTATTCCCATCACGATGGAGCTTATTCATAGAATTTTTTGGCTTCCCTGTAAGGGAAGGGACCCCACGGAAATAGTTGGAAAAAGTGGAGATTTGGCGCTTGCAGAGGCCATGAAGAAGAAATACAAGTTGGAAAAGAAGCAGAGAGGCTATGTAATTAGTAGCATTCAAGACAAAGGGGTGCGCGTAGCCACCCAACTGCTGGCTGGGAAGGTGATGAGAAAATGTCGCGGAAACAAGGTACCAGTGATGGTCATCGCACTGGCCGAACAATGCGCGGAAGGGGTCCAATTCAACTGAGCCGAATTCCTCTGTGAAGAATTCCTAACCAACTGCAAAGAAGGTTAGGAGCAGGGCAAGACCTTCCATTACGCGTGGTTGCTCTTATTTATCTTATTGGTGACCGAGGAACTGCCTGAGGACAGTCAGTTCCCACTTCTTGAGGAGGACTTGCCAGAGGGGGCAAAATACGCGTCGCTTTGGGCTACGAAGGACGCCATGAGGATCCGTGAGACCAAGATCTTCTAGGTGCTCATGGAGGTGAGCATTCGGATGTGAATCAACAAAAGGTTGTGCCTATCCCCCATAGTGTACAACAATTTGTGGAGCTTTGCAAACTTCAAGGTGGATATGCACAATGTGTATATTAAGGTGCGTAAGGATCTGGCACAGAACTGGACCAAACTCCCTTTCATCATGATTGATGATGCCATTTTCGCTGTGATCGACTCATGGCCTCCTGAGTGGCGCACCCCGGATCTGGCAGCGTGCGATAAGAAAACGGTACAAAAATAGAAGGATGCCACCAAGCTGTTGGCTCAGCAGAAGCACAATGAGCAATTGGCAATGGAATTAAGGGCTTTCCACGAGGCAGCGAAGGTTGTCGCAGAGCAGACCAAGGCTACCAAAAAAGCAGCAACAGCATAGGTAACAGGGGCCACCATGACGTGGGAGGAAGCAGGCCTAGACTTGACCATGGGACAAGGAATAGAGGACCCATCTGAAAGCATGGACCCAAGCATGACATCTACACAACTGAAACAGTCACGCAGTAAGAAATGAGGAGGCCCACGAAAGAAGACCAAGGTTTCAAAATTGGAAAGTGAACATATTACACTGATAGAGGGTGACTTCTATGACATTGGTGACACTGTTCGCGAGGTCACCAAGGAGGCACTCCAGGAAGCAATGACGGAGCAGCAGAATGTGTTGGGGGTCCTCAGGGCCCAGCTACAAGAACCTCATGTGCGGCCCCCACAGGAGGGAACAGTAGCCACCTACTATGCCACAGGTACATCAGCAATGGAGCAGTTGCTGCGCGCCACAATGGTTAACACCATCGTGCTGCTGGAAGGAGCACTAAAAATGGACAGCACAAAGGATAGAGCCGTGGTGGGCTGGATTAAGGGATTTAGCCTAAAATTGGCTACCCTTCCACAGGATACATTATACCAGCTACAAGACAGAGTGACAATAGAAATCCACGCTAGTGTTATAGACATTTTTATGCCTTACAACTCTAAGCATGAAATGTCCATAAACCAAGGGATCCTAAGTCCCTAAAAGTGTTGTTCCTACCCCTAGAGGAACAAGGTCAACCAATTACAGCTTCTCCCAGAAGTTCTCCACCAGAAACTGCTCAGAATCAGTCAAATCAGGATCATTTCAACTGCTCCACTAGCTAGCTGCGTTGCATAGCACCCCAGTACACTAGCTAGGTGTGTTGCAATGCACCTAAATGCACTACCAGGGTGTGCTAAGCGGGAAATGACAAATGGCAGTGTCATTCCACGAGGTGGAAAGACAATGGAAGCTTCCAGAATCTTCCCCAATGACACTTGCCTCACTGAGTTCGACCAAGGATGAGTAAGAGGCTCTTAGTCTCCAAGTGGAAGCAAGAACTGACAGAGAGAGGCCACTAGTCAAATCATAAGCTGACTCATCCTCTTTGCATACATCTATATATGGATCCCTCATCCCAGAGATCCAGGAGGCTGGAATTTTGTACATTGCAGAGAATTGCTGTTGGTTTTGAGATAGAGATCAGTGTATTGGGTGATTTATGCTTTGTTGGAGGTGAAGAGGGGATTCCTTTGCTGGGGGGTTGATGCTGGATCAGGAATCATTGGTTGTAACTCCTCCTGGACCTTCTTGTTATATAAATAAAACTATTTGAGTTTCTCCTACATGCTTGTGTATCAGTGATGTTTTGTTATATTTGCATGTTTAGCTTAAATATGATCCTAAGCTATTTATGAATATAAATTCATGTCTTTGTGTAGTTTTCCTCTTCTGTGATCTTGCAGGAACTTGGTGAAGCTGGGAAAGTGAGGGAGCAGGTAGCTGGAAGCTGTCAAAGAGGAGAGAGATTGGATCAAAGGACTAGCGCAAGACACAGGTTGGTTCATCCTATTCCTCTTCATTTATAGTTCATAAAGAAGAATACGAAAGTAGTTTTCCTTGTTTGTTTCTAAGGTACTGTCACACCTTAGTGGGATAGGGGCATTCTGAGTAGACACTTTTCCCGTTAACAAAATGGCGACTCCGCTGGGGACAGATAAGGGCAAAGAAACCAAACAAACCAGGAAGCAAGAAGAAAGGCAAAGGGAAGAAGAAGAAACAGGTTGAATCATCACCTGAAAAATCTTCATCAAACCCTCCTGGAAATAGGAAACCCCCTACAGGGTGTCATATATGCGATGAGGATCATTGGACGAGAGATTGTCCATACAAAGCTGAGCTTAAGAAATTCTTTAAAAGTTCGAAAACCTCAGCTGTGTTAACTGATCCATTCCCAAATCCAGGAGCAAATCTGGTTGAGAGTGGAAATGCTTCCCCGTCTCAAGTGCTAATGTTGTCGATTTCAAAACAGCAGAATGATGCTTTGATTTCGACAAGGAACAAAGATTACAGGAATCCGCAACTGTCGAACGACAAGGATAAAGATCGACCAAGTAGTTCGACAACAACTTCGACAGAAGTTGTACCACCTATCATTCCTGAATTAACGGTAAAACCGCCGAAGGGAGTAGTACACAAATCGACATTTAATCCCCACGCTAGAGTGGTGCAACATTGTAACATAGTGGAAGATTTGGCCCAATCGCCATCCGCTATGTCGACTCTTGAAGTACTACAAAATTTCCCATCCAAAAGGCAGGCTTTGTTATCAGCCATTGGTGGGATTGACCCAAAGGATTCCAATCTTGTATCCTTCGACCACAAAGGATACGATCCTCAGTTACCGGCTCAACTAGCTTTCCTTGTTCAAGTGAAAGCCCTCAACAAAACTGTTCATCGAACAATTATTGATGAGGGGGCATCTACATAAATTATGTCGATGAGTTGCTAGAAAACTTTAGGATCTCCAACCTTGTCGCGATCCTCGACGAAATTAAAAGCATTTGACGGAAGGACATATACCCCATATGGTATCCTAAATAACTTGAAAGTTGAACTAGGGGGAAAAACGGTAGAAATAGATGTTGAAGTCATCGATGGGAATCTTGATTACAACATCCTACTAGGAAGTCCATGGATATATGCCATGGCAGCTGTTGTGTCGACCTATTTTAGAAAGATTTCATTTCCCTTTCAAGGAGGGATTACAATCGTCGATCAACAAAACTTCCTCCCCAATGGTTCTCAAGTTACAGGAAGCATTCCCATGATCCATGGAAGCCCCCATTCGCTTCAGAATATCGGAGTAGGCCTACTAAAAGATCCTATACTAATGGGAACTTTCTCTCTTCCACCTCCAATCAATCTGGCGGAAGTAGCGTCGATAGGAACCTGCAATATGATATCTTCAACTAAGATCTCAGAAAACGATATCAACATGGATCATGCAATGGTTTTTCCCCCAAGCCCAATAGAAATATTATAGCAATCAATGTTTCTAGCATGGGAAGCAAACCCAAATCAACACTCATCAAGCGTTTGGATAGATAGGTCTAGAGAATATGGTACTCTTTCAGATCCTTGGTCGCAAGTGCATGTCACCGACGAAGGAATTCTCCAAGCTATGGTAGTTGAAGGAGCACCATGGAATGATTCCCACCATCGTTCCCTTCTTCCGGATTGTGAAGAAGAGACTCAAAATGACCTTTATCATGCATCAGTATTTGATTTCCTTTCAAATACTGCAAATACGGTGGATTCCAAGCGAAACTTATCCAACATTGAAGAGACCATAGCTATAAATATCTCGGCTAAAACAGAGGTTGTAGAGAATATTTATGTTGGCAAATGCTGTTCTCCTTCAGAACTGGAAATATATAACGCTCTTTTTCGCGAATTCAGAGATGTCTTTTCTTGGTCATACAGTGAAATGCCAGGCATCGACTCGAGTATCGTTGAACACGAAATTAAGATGTATCCAGATGTTAAACCAGTACGACAACGGCTAAGGCAGGTGCACCCCAAGAAAGCCGCTGCCATTAAGGCAGAAGTTGAAAAACTTCTCCATGCTGGTTTTATCTACCCGGTTCCTCTAACCAATTGGGTATCGAATATTGTCCCTGTTATGAAGAAACAAGGGACAATTAGAGTGTGTGTCAATTACAGGGATGTAAATCAAGCTTGTCCAAAAGACAACTACCCTACACCCTTCATCGACCAGATAATTGATGAATGCGCCAGATGCGAAATCTTTTCATTCATGGATGGATTTTCCGGGTATAATCAAATAAATATCCGCCCGCAGGACCAGTCAAAGACTGCATTCATTTGTCCGTGGGGCACATTCGCATATCGAAAATTACCCTTTGGTTTAAAGAACGCAGGGGCGACGTTTTAGAGGGCAATGAATTATGCCTTCCATGACATCAAAAACATCGTTCAACCATACCTCGACGAACTTCCGGCTCATTCGCGAAAGCGGACTGATCATCCGCAGCATTTAAGAGCGATATTTCTACGTTGCCGACACTACAAGATACGACTCAATCCACACAAATGTGTATTTTGCGTTAGTTCTGGTCGTTTACTTGGCTTTGTAGTCTCCAAGGACGGGATTCGTCTCGACCTGTGCAAGGTCCAGGCAATCATAAATTTGCCTCCACCTTCAAATTTGCTTCAAATTTAGAAACTCCAAGGGAAAGCAAACTTTCTGAGCAGGTTCATTCCAAGCAAAAGACTACATGATCGTCGGTGATACACTTTACCGTCGTGGTATCGATACAGTTCTGAGAAGGTGCCTCACCCATGAGGAGGCCGAAAAAGCCCTGAATGAGTGTCATTCAGGAGCCTGTGGGGGGCATCAATCTGGATATGCTACAGCACAAAAAATCTTACGAGCAGGATACTTCTGGCCAACAATGTTCAAAGATTGCATAACCGCAGTCAGAATTTGCCATGCTTGTCAAATTTTTGATATCAAAACCAGAAGACCACCCGCACCTCTACAACCAATAGTTGTTGTTGGGCCGTTCGCAAAATGGGGCATCGATTTCATGACATGTAACCCCACCTCGACCAGGGGGCATGGGTATATCATAGTCGCAGTTGACTATTTTACGAAATGGGCCGAGGCGATGCCTACATTAGATAATACTGGTGAAACAGCTGCCCTTTTCTTTTTCAATCATGTAGTCGCTAGATTCGGCGTACCACAGGCTATAGTCACAGATCATGGATCGCATTTTCGCAATCACATGATGCTCGAATTAGCTACCAAACTAGGATTGTCTCACGACAGCTCTACTCCGTATTATCCACAAGCCAACGGACAAGTTGAAGCGATCAACAAGGTCCTGAAGCGCATGTTGCAAAGGATGATCGGAGTTCACAAAAGAAGGTGGCACCTAATCCTGTACTCAGCCTTGTGGGCTTACCGAACATCGGTAAGGAATGCAACCGGGTTCACACCCTTCCAATTGGTATATGGCCTGGAAGCAGTCTTACCAGTCCAGTGCGAAATCTCATCTCTTAAAATCGCAATCGATCTCCTCCCCAGAACTTCAGAAGAAGAGGCTCGTTTCTTGGAATTAATCCAATTGGATGAAACCCGTCGTGATGCCGCTTTGGCTAACGAAGCCCATAAGAAATGAGTCAAGGCGCAGTTCGACAAAAATGTCAAACCCCGTGTCTTCTCAGAAGGTGACTTGGTCTTGCTTTACGACCAAGAATCCGATAAATTGGGAGCAGGTAAATTTAAGTCTTTATGGATGGGCCCCTATATTGTTAAACGAGTGTTGGCAAAAGGAGCCTATGAGTTAATGGATTATGACGGAGTTCCACTGGCGCAACCTCGTAATGGGTTGTACCTCAAGCGTTACTATGCTTAAATAGTAACCAATATGCTTTTGTTATATTTTGTTTTCGCTAAAATGTTTGTTTTGGTCGAGTAATCCACCTTTTTACATTTAATTGCAGATGTCAAACCTTTTGGAAACATGTGTTGGATATGCCGACGGAGCGAGTCGTAGTTCACGGAACCTGTCCTCCACAGCTTGGGCCATTTTTGATCCAAGCGGCGAGTTAGTAAGTTTCAGAGGTGTATGTATTGGTCAATCAACGAATAACATCGCTGAGTATAGCGCGTTGATAGAACTTCTCTCTGATGCCATCACCCATGGTATACGCCGACTAATTGTCAGGCTAGACTCACAACTCGTAATACTACAACTCAATGGTATATATTCCGTCCGAAACCCAGCTATTTATCGCATGTTCCTAAGGGTTAAGATTTTGGAAAGACAATTTGATCTTATTCAATACCAACATATTTCCAAAAACTTAAACACATTAACCGACTCATTAGCAAACTATGTGTTAGATAGACATTTGCAACATTTATAAAAAGAAACACATCATGAATGTTTTACATGTGGATCATATAGCTCAACCAAAATAAAACCCCGAAAATCAATATATATATATATATAGCTGTTTATGGTTTACATATAATGTTCTGTAACCAAGACAAAATCGGTCACATGACCCAAAAACTCAAACTGCTAGGGGGCACCCTAGTCTAATGATGCTCGTGATAGCAAGTCACAGCCTGTGCGATCATGCGTAAGAGACGAGTCCATCGTCTGGGCACACCAGTAGTATGCCGCTGTAACTGCAAAGGTAGCTCGTCAATCCTCACATCTGGAATACTGAGAGTAAGGCTCTCAACCTGCTCCTGCACAGCTGTGAGAGTCTCGGCCACATCGAGGTCATGAAGAATAACCCTCCCGGTGGCCTCTCCTGCTGGGGCAACGGCTGGCACTCTCAGGCGAACTACTGGACGAACAGGACCAACATCTGCATGTACACATGAGTTTGATTAAAGTCTTGATAGAATAAAGCACAAGGACATTATAAATAAAAAATAGTAAATAGTGATATGGTCAAATATTTTACCAATAGCACCCCACTGCTCGCCATCCGGCAGTACTAAATCTGGATCACCCCGGAAGTCCATACCAGCATATGGATACTCGGCATAAACCATCTCCTGACGATCAAACCACCTAAAGAAGGTATCAGAAAACGAAATCTGAGACTGGCCAGCATGCCTAGACATATGCTCAACCCATCTCTGGATACGTGGTTCGGTAGGAGAAGGTAAGTCGAGTGCAATGTACTGCGGCTGCATCAGTGGTATCTTCTCCAAGGCAAAGGCGGTCAAAATAGAACCGAACCCAAAGTTCTTCAACCTCCTGTCCTTTATCTTGGTCAACTGATCTTTCATCACAAGAAGTACTGCGTCGCACCAGTTGAATACTTTCGGTTGGAGACACTCCAAGGCATGCTGCATATAGGATCTGTTGGCTACATGAAGAGACGCACTACCGGCCATCCTACCAAAAGTAAACAGAATAGACCTAAGGGACCTGTCAGTGACATCACGGATGATGATCTTGCCGTCTTTACTCGGCTGAGATCCTTCCCTACAATGCTGGCGGACATAATCTCTCACAGAGTCACCTCCTCGAGCCGAACCTGACAAAGAGATGGGGGCACCCCGCCTCGACAAGCCAGTCAAGAAGTAAATGTCTACCGCAGTCAAGGGGATAGATTTTCCCCTAATCTGGAAAACTTGATTGATAGGATCCCAAGCATCGAGCAAATACTGCAGTAGGTTGATCTGCTGTCTCATGCTAGAGATACGGAAGAACTTCAGCAAGCCACAATTCCGCAGCGCGTTCACTGTAACCGGATCATGTAGGGCAATCATGTCCTCTTCTTCATGTTCTCGTTCTCGCCATGTAAGGTTCATCTTGCTCCGAGATATCTGAAAAACAAACAAGAGAGGAGTTAGAACTTGATTTTGATGAGAAACAGGAAAAAATTTTCATCAAAAACTGTGCAACAAATTCCCCTTCTGCGTCCAACGCACCTGCAGTAGTGTTCCACCTGCGTTGAATGTCAAATTGCCTTCATACTGGCCAACATTTAGCGCAGGTTTCGATGTGCTCAGGGTGCGTTGATGGCAGAACGAACCCATCAAACCCCAGGGACTCAGAAAAGCAGGGAATGAAGCACATAATGCAAAAAGGAAACCATGAAATGAAAGAGCTCAGGTTTAGCTCCTACCTGGTCCAGACGGCACCGAGAATCATCCACAGAATCTCCCGAAATCAGCTGATGAAAATCAAGGGGGAAAAGGCACCTCCAAAGCTCCAACAAACCAATTTCAAATGAAATGGTAAAATGAGAGGTAAAAAACACTTTTTGATTGCTTTTACGTAGTTCAAAGTAAAATATTAGCGTTTTAATCTCATTTTCAAGCAAATATTGTTCATTTCTAACTAGTTTGATGAAGCAGTTGAAGATACAATACTATCTTTGGAAAGACAAAGCTATTTATGGTAAAAATCGAAACAAGACCATCTAATCGAGTAGTTTTAGCGCATATTTCAAGATCGTTAAAAAATAAACATAAGACATGAGCAAGTGTTTCCACCCGTGTTTAAGCTCGTTAAAAAATGAACTATTCCCCGGTAAATAACCACCGTGAATGAAGCATTTCAACCATTAAAGCCTTGGTCGTGTTTGCACCGTCACCTCCACTTTTCATTGGCCGATCATTCACCTCCATTTGATTGTTTACCCATTTTGAGGAACAGCTGCGAAGAGTGATTTCACTAGCCATCCTTGTGACACTGCCGTGATTGGAAAATTCCAACCATTACCTGAATCAGCTGCTACCCATTTTATCACTCGTTCCTCAAAATACGAGTCTTCTTTAAGCTCTTTTCAACTGACTCGTAAAATATGAAAAGATTGCCGAGTTTTGGCCTTTCAGCTCGTTAAAGCGACCGGAAGTGCTGTCCCTCCTCTAGATTTTAATCTTTTTGGACCTGAGGGATTATTGCACAAAAATATCGAGCGCTTGTTTTGTTCGGCTCGTTAAAACTATCGAGAATTCATCCCTTCTGTATTGTTTTATACTTTTTTGGACTTAAGGGATTAGATGATGAAAAATGAATTTCGGAGTTACCTTTACGTACCTTTTCAGACTCTCTAAAAATAAAAAGGACCGAGTTATCTTTGTCGTTAAACTCGTTAGAAAGATTAATAGCGACAAACTTGTCTTTAGACGAGAACGAGTTTCACTATCGCTAGGCTCGTTAAAACATAGCGATGGGTTTGCCCAAAGGGAAAATTATAGAACAAGCATATGTTATCCTCCTCAAGCTTGACAAAAATAAAGAGGTACTGATCAGCAATGACTGGGGAAAAATTGGGAAGAAACTCAAAGAATCTTTATTGGTAGCAAGTCGCTCTTGAACATGACACTTCCACTCCGTGCCTGAGTCGGGTTGGGTTGTTTCATTCGCCGGTCGCATCACCATGGTCACGCCATACCATCCACATTTGGGGTAAATGCTACCAATCCATCACATAAGTGTCGCCGACATGTTCAAGAGAAGTCATCCAGAGAAGTCACCCGTGTCCCATCCACTACCATACATTATACTTCATTCCTTCATGACCGCCATCCTGAACCATGTATCATCAGATCGTTTTCACCTCCATCAAAATCATTTGCTCCGTTCCGTGTCATTGATGTGGGATTCATCAAGGCCCTCCTTTGACGGATCGCTTCTTGTCAACATCAGCTCATTATCCAAGAAGTTGATCTAGGAACACCCCATTTAGTACTTTGAAGCTTGCATGCCTCAATGGCAAGTTTCTCACTTCTGGCGACAGGTATACATCAATGACCTTCGATCGAAAGATTTTGCGTGGTGTTCGACGCCAAGTCCTTTATTCACACCACGTGAATTGTACTGCAGTACCTTGAGGGTCATCATCATTATCGGTGATTCCTCTCGTGCTTGTTAACAGTTTACATCATCGACTGGTAATCAAGCGATGTCTTCCCATGTTTGACTTCAAAAGATTTCTCACATGGATCGACTTGTACTTCGAGTGAGGATCGGACAAGATTGAAGACCCCGGATCTAGTTTCATCCATCCGGGCTGTGATATATATTCAGGAAAAATAAAAACATTGACATGTACAGCATTGCAGCACAGATAATCATCCTACCAAAAGGATGATGACTTCATCAGAATCATCAGTCTACCATCAGACGATTGTCTGTCCTGTGTACATAAAAATGAATTTATAAAGCTGAGCATGGGAATGCCCGCCTCAACTAGATCATGAAAATAGTATGAAGATAACGTATTGTATTGTATCTTATTACAGGTCTCCTCCTAGCATTGAAAGAACTTCGGATCCTCCTAATAAAGCATTTCACCCGATAAACGACCTCATACTTTAGGGGGCAACTGTTATAGACATTTTTGTGCCTTACAGCTCTAAGCATGAAATGTCCATAAACCAAGGGATCCTAAGTCCCTAAAAGTGTTGTTCCTACCCCTAGAGGAACAAGGTCAACCAATTACAGCTTCTCCCAGAAGTTCTCCACTAGAAACTGCTCAGAATCAGTCAAATCAGGATCATTTCAGCTGCTCCACTAGCTAGCTGTGTTGCATAGCACCCCAGCACACCAGCTAGGTGCGTTGCAATGCACCTAAATGCACTACCAGGGTGCGCTGAGCGGGAAATGACAAATGGCAGTGTCATTCCGCGAGGTGGACAAACAATGGAAGCTTCCAGAATCTTCCCCAATGACACTTGCCTCACTGAGTTTGACCAAGGATGAGTAAGAGGCTCTCAGTCTCCAAGTGGAAGCAAGAATTGATAGAGAGAGGCCACTAGTCAAATTATAAGCTGACTCATCCTCTTTGAATACATCTATATATGGATCCCTCATCCCAGAGATCCAGGGGGCTGGAATTTTGTACATTGCAGAGAATTGCTGTTGGTTTTGAGATAGAGATCAGTGTATTGGGTGATTTATGCTTTGTTGGAGGTGAAGAGGGGATTCCTTTGCTGGGGGGTTGATGCTGGATCAGGAATCATCGGTTGTAACTCCTCCTGGACCTTCTTGTTATATCAATAAAACTATTTGAGTTTCTCCTACATGCTTGTGTATCAGGGATGTTTTGTTATATTTGCATGTTTAGCTTAAATCTGATCCTAAGCTATTTATGAATATAAATCCATGTCTTTGTGTAGTTTTCCTCTTCTGTGATCTTGCAGGAACTTGGTGAAGCTGAGCAAGTGAGGGAGCAGGTAGTTGGAAGCTGTCAAAGAGGAGAGAGATTCGATCAAAGGACGAGCGCAAGACACAGGTTGGTTCATCCTATTCCTCTTCGTTTATAGTTCATAAAGAAGAATGCGAAAGTAGTTTTCCTTGTTTGTTTCTAAGGTACTGTCACACCTTAGTGGGATAGGGGCATTCTGAGTAGACATTTTTCCCGTTAACAGCTAGGGAAGGCCGTGTAGTACAGATTCTCAGCAAATAGAGAATCAACATCGAGCAGCTTAGTCTACAACATGATGAAGTGATAGCACAGAATCAACAGCTAGAGCAAATAGTAGAGGAAACATGTCGCCGCATCCTAGAGCTAGAAATTACGACACATCTACCAGTAGGAGTGCAAATTCACAAATTGGCCAATGGATTCCGCAAGGCAAAGGAGGAAATAATGAGGATACAGCTAGAACTAAACCTTCAGATTTCCAAACTACGATTAAAGGGGTAGTCATCCATGTCCCTGGAAGTTAGGGAACAACGCGCTAGCGCTATCCAAAAAGTGCTGGAGGAAATAGGAAAAGCAGTGTAGAACTGTACTACTATGTTGGAAGAATCCTTTATGGTCCTCACTTCCTTAGAGGAGGACCCCACCATACAATGCCTGGAAACAGAGGCGCGGGAGCTTCAAGTGCAGTATGACAGTGTGTGCAGAATGACGCAGAAAATTGTCCTGACCCAATGGTTGGTGAAGTTACAACATGTGTAGGCATTGAAAGAACATGTGGATGCCACGCGACAAAAAGAGGTAGTACTTAAAGTGCACGTCCAGCCTTGGATTAATGAGGCCTTCCTCATCACTGTCGATATCAAAGGGAAGCTCACATAGATGAAGGTGATGCATGCCTTAAGATAGGGATTTGTCCCTGATAGTGAGCATTCAGCCGAAAGAGTAGAGTAGATCCAACAGATGGAAAAATAGTGTGTTGTGGACCTTTGCGCAGCACAGGCACAGTTGGAGGGTCTCCATGCCAAGATCACCATACCAGCAGAGTGACTCGGGACAAGTCACGATGATTGTGTTCAGGGCCTGTTGGGCATGGTATCCCCTGAAACATGTTTTGAGGCTCAAATCCAAAGTTTTGGTCAATATGATTATAAGACTCCATAAATTGTGGGCGTGGAGCAAAAAGTCTAGGAGGAGTCATAGGGTTGTCTGCCCTAAAATATTGAAATTTAATGTAAACTGTGTTGGCCTACCCATGGTTCGCAGACCATGGGATTGTATAAATAGAGCGAGGCTCTAAGTTGTAAAGGTAGTGAAGGATAGATAGAATAGAAAAGGCATGGTTCAAGGTTAGAGGGGAATCTGAAGTGTACTGGGTCATAGTAGTAGGAAGAGGCTCTACAACTGAGTGCGCAGAGGCCTAGAAGAGTCCATAGCTGAGTGCATGGATCCCTGCAGTTGAATGCGCAGGGCGGAGTTGGGTCTATATTTGGAATTGAAAGTTAATAGATAGAAGTTTACTCTGTGCATCTGTTCTTGACTCCGTATTTTGATGTTATACATTACTTTTATTTTGTTTGTTTACTCTGTGCAGTTGATGAATTCCTGTATGAATGCTTATATATGAAAATAATCTAAGTAATCAGCTAACAGAGCCTAACTAAGAAAGACATGGGTAAATAAGACGGGTCGCACTACGGCTAGAACTGTGCGAAGATAGTATCGCAGGGTGTGGGGCACACGCTGGTGTGCGCAATGCAGTAAGTGCGAAGGTTAGATCGCAGACAAATCACCTCATATCAGACATCCCCAGGGTGTGAAACCTAGTTTTAGCACCTCCCATACTAATTTTGGTGAGACCTCAGTCTGTGCAACGTGGACTATTGTTGAAAGGGCCAGTAGTACTGAGATTTACTTGGCTAAATCACTTCTAAACCTGGGTCAGGCCCCACTAAGCCAACACAGTGCAAACTACATTTGCAGCTACATGGTTTGCTACAATTGTTGTGAGGGTTGACCCTGTAGTTGTTGCAGTTATCCTTGCTGCGCATCATCTGGCCTTACTGTTGCATGGATCGCCCTTACTGCAATGAAGGTTGGCCTTGCTACTGCATGGATGGCCCTTGCTGCAACGAAGGTTGCCCTTGCTACTGCAGGAGTTGTCCTTGCTGTTGTAAAGGTACTTGCATTGTTCCTGGAATGAGAGCTTGAAAGTTCTGGAACTCTATCTGGCCATACCCACTGGGTGCAGCGGACAGACTAGGTTGGACATAAGGTCCAAGATGAGGGACGTATGGCAGATTAGCCATTTCTTGTGAACCATAAGGAGGTTGGTACTAATCATGAGCCATATTGATTTGCTGGTATCGGATGTGACTTGTTCCAGACGGACCAACATTGGGTTGTTGGTACTCGACATGACTGTGGACCTCTGTGAAGGTGTACAATTGAACTTCGCGCAGCCTTAACCTGCGATCCAGGTAATTTCACGCTGCTATGACAACATATTGTATAGGTTCCCTAGTTATCTGAAGTGTTTTACTTATCTTACTAATCAACCACAGCTAGCACCACGTAAACAAATATTGTTACTTGCATTTGATTAACTAATACAGTCACATACATTCACGCATCACATGAACATTGTAAATTAAACTCAAAATGTAATATAAATAGATGCATTAACAGGAAATAAATACACAGAATTTGTATAATACTTTTCTTTATTGATATCTTCAGTTTGATACAGACTTTATTCACCCTGCGCACATAGCTACAAGGGTCCGTGCACTCAGCTGCAGAGCCTCTACCTACGCTAAGACCCACAACACTTAGACTTCTCTACCAAGACTCTTCACTTCATTCTTCGCTAAAAAATTCTCAAAACTACTTAGAGCTTACTTAGCTCCATCTTTACAACCGACTTTACACTTTACAAAATAAGGGCAGACAACCCTTTGTGACTCTTGACACTTTCGCGCTCCGCAACCACAAAATGCGGAGACTTTACATCTTTATTACAAAATTGACCCAAAACATGGGCTTTTATTCCAAAAACTGTCCTTGGGGGAACTTGTTCCCAACAGGCCCCCAAAACAAACATGGTGACTCGCCCTCGAGTCACTCTGTAGGCGCAGAGATCTTGGTGTGAAGTCCTCCCAGTTCAACCTGTATGACCGAAACCTCGGCAGTGCACTGTGCGTCGGCCTGCTTCGTTTCTTCAACCAACTACTCGGTCGTTGGTCTTGAACTGTCGACCTGAAGATTCTACTGAGTTACTTGCAGATGAGAAATATTACCTTCAATAGAGGTCGTGACCGAATAAGCCTCATCCAACCAGGGCTTCAAGCATGCCTTCAACACTCCTTCCTTGTGCTACGCTGCATCTACCTGTCATTCAATTGTTTGGCCTCTTGCAGCTTCGCTAGTCTTTGTGTGAGAGCGACAATTCACACTATACCTTTTACCTTGTCATAAAGCTGCTACAATTCTCGCGCCTCTGTCTCCAGTCACTATACAGTAGGGTCCTCCTGCAAGCTCTTCAAGACCTCGAACGACTGTTTAAAAATTTGTGTGTAGTCTGCTACTGCACTGTCTATCGCCACTGTCGCCTCAATGATAGTGGTTGCACACTTCTCCTTTACTTCTGGTAGAGTTGAAGGCTGGGCCTTCAACTGTAAATCTGCAATCTATAGGTTCAGCTCCAGTTGAACCCTAGCCATCTATGTGTGAGCGTCGCGCACCCCTGTAGCAAGCTTGCAAATGCGCACCTCAACCGGTTCTTCCTCAGGAATGGCCAACTCTAGGACCATTCAGCATGCCTCCTCCACGACCTAAATTATACACTTGTTTTGGTCAGTTACCTCGGTCACGGTGGTGATGGAAGAGTCTTGCTGTAGGGCCATTTGTTCATTATTAATCCTCTGCTCACTGATCACCTGTAAAGCGCGGCGTTCATGGGCCCTCAGCTCCTTGATCACTCCATCCTACAGTAGGTGGAGCGCCTCACTGGGGAGCGCTGCCATGTTCAACCCCACTCCCTTGAGGGAGCTGACAATGGGCCTGCCATCTTCATTCTCTGTGGTCAGTGCTCCATCCGATAGCACTATCGCGCTAGATACCTTCACACGCAGCATCTCGATAGCTTTTGAAGTGCTGATAGCGAGGCTACTGGACACCGTGCCAGCTTGTGATGTGTGGGTCACAGCTCCTGTAGACCTGTCTGGATGGCCCCAATAGTAGTTGCTTCTACTGCTCGAATTGCTATCATGCCTCCACGGTGACATCCCGCCATGTCTCCAATGTCATGCAAATCACCCTCTATGAGGGTGATTGGGTCTAGTGACGCCTTAGTGGCCTTGGATTTCTTCCTCGACCCCACTTTCTCTTGTTCCCTTGGACGGTTGATGTGGACCAACGTTTTCTACAGTTTCGCACCATGCTACTCTGTTTGCTCATCCGTTTCTTCCTAAGTGTCAGGTGAAGGCGACCTCGTGCCTTTGTCAGAGCCACACTCTGTTTCACTTGTCTGCTGAGCAGCATTATGCTTTGCCTAGGCCTTGTCAGTAGCTTCCTTCTTCCTCTTCTCAGCCAGCTGCGCCATCTGCGCTGCGTGGTGGACTTTCTTGCCCCCACTGCCAAGTCTGCAGTAGTGCGCCACTCGTATGACCAACGATCAAGTACTCAATCAATTGCGTCATCTGTTACCAAGGCAAGTCATACCATGTCTATTTAGGGTCCTTCGGTGCCCTGATCGACACACGGTGAAATTCTACCTTGAACTCTCCGTACCCATGTAGGTTGGAAAACACAGTAGGTGACAACCGCGGTTTGAAATTGATAGCTATGCGGATGTTCATTTCCATCAAGATCCAGAATATCTTGTTATCCTTGATGCACTGAGAATCCTTGGTCGCCCACAGCAAAGCGTAATTCACTGCTTCTGGTAGGTCCGACATGACCAAGGGGAATTGACTATGCAGCTTCCATGCTACCAACACAATAGGCAGCTAGAGCCACGCATAGTGGAAGGTCTTGCTGAGCTCTTATGCCTCGCGGTAGTTCGCAAGGAACTCATCGCAGAGATAGTGTGCCCAATTGAACTGGACTCCTTCAGTGCATTAGGCTACAAGGGCAACGACTGGTGCCGACACTTCATGTGTGTGACACTTCCCTATAACCTTTCTTGCCAAAATCTGCGTGGCCACCTTGACTGCAGGGTTGCATATACTCGAGATGGCGTAGCCTCGTGGCTCCTTCATGAGCTTGAATTTCTCCTTCACGGCCTCCGCGAGGGTCTGCTCGCCACCTTTTCCGCCAAACATCATGGTTGGATTTTCTCCTATGTAGGGCAGCCGTGTGATCCTATGGATCAATCTATTGGTGATGGGTATTGGCTCCTCCAGCCACAGACACCCATCATGCACCAAGCATAGCAGCTGCTTGATGACCAAGACTGTAATGGGGGTGTGATTGTAGTGCGACACCCATAGAAGGTTGAGCAGACCTGCCTTGTCTACTCCCCTGAGCCACTTCCATGGTTCTAATGTAGTCATCTCGGTGGTTGTGTCAATAATACAACATATTAGCTACTCTGTCACTAAGTGCGGGAACTTCTCATGGTTATCTACGTCCCAATCTTCTAGTTTTAACGAAGGAACCCACCCCAAGCGCGGTCCTTCAAAGACAATCTTGTCTGGTAGTAGAGGGGTTTGCAAGGGGACCTTGCCTTCGTCAATGTCCTTTGGAACATAGGTCTTACCCTTATGCAGAGGGATGAACTTGGGAAACTTAGTGATAGGGTTAACACCCTCGACTTCAACTTCCTCCACTTATACCCCCAATTCCTCATCATCCATCAGGATGTCCTCAATTTCTTCTTCCTCTGGCTCCAAGTTAATGGATTTGTCATTTTCTTGTGTGGTGGGCTTGTCCTTTGGTGGGTTTCTTCTCAATGACGCATGCACCGGTTTCGTAGCCTGCTTTCCATTTTTATCCTTCGCACTCTCCTTGGTTGGGTTCGACTTTAGTCTAGGTGTCTATGGTGATTTGGGAACTTCAACTAATACCTATGCAACCTCTGGAGCAGCTCCCTCTACCTCCCTAACAAATTCCGGCACAACCCCCTCGACTGTCACTGCTTCATCATCCATAGCTTCTTCTGATGTCGACATGATGCTATTCAATAGTTCTTGTGTCTCCTTTGTGTTGCGGGAATAAGTACCCTAGGGCTTTGGGTCAGAACCACAATAGAGCAAGAATAATCTACATCTAGAAACACGCATACAACTCAGGAAACATGCTTAAATAAACAAACTATGTATGGCTGAACATACCCAGATGTCCCTCGTTTGGATAGTTCTAGAAGGCTTTAGACCCTTTGCAACTCCTGATGATCTTCGAATATGCAAATCAACCAATCCAAACATACATCACAACATACACTTAAAACATTTTAATGAAATCAACTTTATATCATATAAGTAAGATGATCAGTTATACATCCAAATGACATTTATACATGAGTTACATTGACATCTGATGCATAAACAAGGTCAATCTCAGGAACAAGAAAACATTTATTTTTATTGTAGAAAGCTATAATAAACATGGAAAGAGTTCACCTGAGTCTTCTTCTTCCGGCTCCAAGCAGAACCATCCTCCAGGTCCGTCCAATCCCAGTCTTTAACAGCCTCCTTCCATAACCAATACCATGATATCTCAAGCAAGTGGGAGAATATCAACACTCAAGGAAATAAGTTTTTCCTGAACTTAGGGAAGTGCTTGAAGCATATGGATACTTCAGACTTGGTTAGGGGATAATCTCAGTATAGTAATTCTATCTCCTCTCTCCTCCTTATGGGCTTTCCATAGAAGTCTTATTTATACTTCTCCCAATTAGTTTTTTAGTTGGGAAATAGTTGGGAACAGTTGGGCCACGGGCACTACGAGGTAATAAATAGGTAAAACCCATGAACTCTGTCCATGGGTAAAGAAATTTAATTTTTTTAAGTCTTTTAACACATACGCGGGTTGGATATTGACTAACCTGCATGTAATGATTTTATCAAAGGGAAAAGTAGTGTACAGGAAGTAAAACACTATTTTTTAAAATATTTGGACCAAGTATGGAAGGAGGGGTTGCCCTAGGCCATAAACCAAGCATCAAAAATACCAAGGGTGATATTTGGAGCTATAACAGATGCCCCCTAATATATGAGGTCATAAGGGGTACATGATGGCCGAAATGGATTAAGTATATGGAAAAGAAACCTGTCAAAACTGAGAAGGACATCACCATATTTTAGCCTGCCAAGCCATCAAAAGAAGATCAGAAAGAAACAACTGTTTGAGGCAGGCATACCCATGCTCAGAGAAAGTAAAGCATGTCTGCATATCAAGTACAAGCAGATCCACAATGTATACAACTATAAAGAATTGAAAGTACATAATGGATCATCTGATTGTGATCGAACAAGTACATGTCTGAATATCACATATAAGAAGATGATCAATGAAGCTGATCACTGATGTCAAAAAATGATCCCAAAAGTACCAAATGAACATGATGGAATAAGATGATACTACATCGCAACTCGGATGCCAGTATATAAGATGTTGCTGTGAAGGACTGCAACATATAATGTGGATGGTGTCAACAAGCAGCAATAGGAGCAACTGACAAGTGAACCAAAGAATGTTGATGCAACCCGAGGTCTTCACCGACCATCGTGGTAGATTTCTACACAATGGGAATAAATGATCTGAAGTCAACCATGTGAGAAATCATTTGATTATCGATCATTGATGTATACTGTTAACAAACGTGAGACTACTCACCAATAATGATAATGAGAGTCAAGGTACCCAGTACAATATAACAAGTGTGAATGAATGAGCTAAGGTCAAACACCTGGAAGAATCTATAAATGAGGGGACAATGATGGTTTCCCACTATTGACAGTGAAGGATCTTCCACTGATGACTGCAAACCCCAAGGTATTGCCAAATGGACTCTAGATCTTTGCCCCAGAGCAATGAGTCGTAGTCGACAAGAAAAGATCCTCTAGAAGGAAGGCATTAAGGCATCCTTCATCAATCTAGCATGAGTGTAACCCGTAAGCCAATAATGTGGTAGGAATTGGACGAAAAAAGATGTAGTAACCCAACCGAAGCACGTTTCCGGCATACACAAGATGTAGCTAGCACACGATAGAAACCCTCTGAACCAACTAATAATGAAAGCTGACATAGAGGCAAGGAATCCACAAATAGGGTCAAATGGAAACCAAGGCACTACACGAATCACAATGTGTGATAATGAAAGCTACTGTTGAACACAAGGGAAACCACTCAGTCAAAGACCCATGATACTGATCGATGTTGAGCACAAGATGACCTATCAATAATGAAAATAGGGCTAGGGTGCGGCTCTAGGCCTACCCCCAGAGCAATATGTCGTCGTCGATAAGGATAAGACTCACCTACAAGAAGTCAATGGAGACCTTCTCAGACTAGCACAAGAAAAGGACCAATATAACTGATGTGATGAAAAACATGACACTGATAACCAGGGATGGACGACTGAAAAATAGGTCAAGGGACACCGCAGAGAGGCCGACTCAGGCTTACTTCCCTTGAAAAAAAGCATGACTCAATGATGACTATGTGGTAGCATATGATAACCATGTATAAGTTTGTCATGCAAGAGGCACGAACAAACTCTCCATATGATTGGAAGAGATAACCAACAGGAGGAGAACTGACTCAACAACAAGGTTAAGGTGTACCTAAGTCAAACTAAATCCTGCTCAAAATGGAGGAGAGACTTTATTTTGAGTGCTTTGTTCAAGGGCGACACAACTGACTCTAGCTGCCAACAATATATGGAAATGGTGTCCCGTTCCCGCTCTTTTTGGAATATATAGTTTTTTTGTCTTTTTCTTTATGTTGGAAAAAGAATAAAATAATGCTATAGTATAGTGGAAAGAACGAGTGTCAGTGAAATAGATGATCTAGTTCCTAGGATGGGAACACTCCTATGCTCAATGCAGGGAGGTGAAACTGGTCAAGGACACTCAAAGGGATGTTCCTTCCATAGATCAAAGGGTGTGTCAAGTTGTAGAAGCTAAGTGATTGCTGGTTTGAGTTTGCAGAAGACATGGTCGAATAAGTGGCTTAAACATGAGTCCAAGTGAAGTCAGCTCAAGGCCAAAAGGTGCAAATAGTCAAAATGCAATGTAGCAGTAAAACTCAACACAAAGGAGCCTCTAGGATATAAGGCCATAACAAAGTGAGGAAGCAAAGAGAAATGAGTCTTCAACGCACAAGTCATGGTGGGATTAAAGAGGACTCCTAAGACTACTCAATATAACAACATGGGCAACAATTGTCAGTGAGGTGCTAACTATGATGCCCATGTAAAGGATGGCTCTACCATCATGTCATGATTTAAAAATCAGCGAGTGAACATGGCTTGCTAACCAAGACACGATGGGGTCGACCCTATGGCAAGTGTATTGACAAATGGAGGCTAGTATGCAAGATGCAATGGAAAAAATGGTTTCCCTAACCTATATGCTAGTGAGTAAATGATACCTGCCATGATGGGTCAGTGGTCATGGAACTGAAATGAAATCTCGAAGAAGCATCCAAAATGTCCTAAAAAAACAACCTATTCCCGACAATCCAAGCTCACAAGTTAAAAGATTCATGAGACAAAAAAAAATCAAGTTTTGAAAAAATTTGACAATTTCAAAGCTATAAAATGACCTTTTGACTCACCATTTGTGTCATTTGTGTTGAGAGCAAAATCTATCGAGAAAAAAGAGCAAACTTGCCCCCTAAAGAATTGGACCATTCAAATTGGATCAAAATCATCAGGTAACCCTCAATTTAAGCTTGCATTACTTTGTGATTTTTTTTAGAAATTTTTATTAAGGTTTGACTGTAGGAACTTATGTTAAAAATTTCAACTTGGTGTATATGCGGGTTGGATGTTATCGACCCATGTATACGACGACCCTACGCGTGACTATGTGTGAAAGGGACCCGTGTATACAAGGTTTGAAATTTAAATACAAAAATCTAACGGTTGAAATTCAATTTTTTTCAGGATGACAATAACATGGAGAGAGAGGGAACATACCACAATTGATAATGAAGTTATGAATGATTAACAGGCATTAGATGCATTGAGGGGATGTGGCTTGTTGAAAATTTTCAAAATGCCCAACATGAAAGCCAACAATCGTTTACTTGAAATGCTAATCCACTATTGGAGTGTCGAAGATGATGCATTTATGATTGATCATATGCCTTTGAGGATAGAGGTGGAGGATATTTATTTTATCACTGGTCTCTATCAGAGAGGAGAAGTTGTACATTTGACTGGCCGGACACGAGGTAGTCTTTCAATGGAAGACTACGTACACATTTACTGTCCTGGGCATCTAGAAAAAATTGGAAGTTAGATTCCAATAAAACATGTGGAGAGCTTATCCCTGAGCATTCTACTATTCACCACAGCTAGGATAAATGGATCAGCCTCATTGCACCAAGCTTCATGAGTATCCATGAGCTTGGCCGTGGAGTGCCTCACCACTATTTTTGACTGGTGTACACCTCTTACCAATATGAAGAGCTAGTTGTCCTCTATTCAGAAAGGGCAGACCAAAAATTTCGGATATGGGACTATTTTATACTCCTTCAAGAAGGTTCCTGGACTACATCCCAGAGTATCAGTCTCTATTAGTAGCCCCGGAGATCCTTGGATGGGTAGGTGGGATGACCTGATGGAACACCTTGGAGGCGGGGACATGCCAAGGACTGCCTTTGATGATAAGTTCTTCTCCTGGTGGGAACAACAAATCATCGTTGTGGACGACTATCCCTATGCTAGTATGGATTTCCGAGGAGATCTAGACTTGGTGCTGCCACCAAACGCAACATGGGGAGAGATAGGTAACAATTTTTTAAGTTTTTATCAATTTTTAATATTTTTTTATGTTTTTAAATATGAAAATGAACTTAGAAATATTTTTGATGGGATTAAAATACTGACATAAAGATCATGTTCTAGATGTGGGTCCAGTAAGACCAGACGGATTCCCGCGCCACAGGTGTCATGGAAGAGGTGCCGAAGAGGTGGCTGCTGAGACAGAGAGGGTCTTATATGCAGTCCAAAGAAACTTGCTGAGATTGACTCACCAGGTATCGATGGTGGCCATGGAGGACCTACCTGAGGAGATGCAATGCCACGTGGTAGGAGTACCACGAGACTGGGTTTGCATACTTCGGCATGTTGTCAATGCGGTAGTCACCTTCGTAGCCACTCATCCTGAGCTAGGTCGATAGATAGACTGGACATGCTTATGGGCATTTAGTCCCAATTTCGTATATTATTTTTGAACACTTTATGTACACACGGGCAGTTTTATGATATATATATATATATATACAATTCCAAATTTTTGATGTTTGTTTTTATCTTGATGAATGATCAATATCACAACATGCCCCACAAAATATGCACAAAATATAATATATACAAAGAAGTAATTGCTCGGCCGAAACCTAAACAAAATGCTTCTTAAGGTAGATCCCATCTGGGGTCTGCACCGACTTGTTTCTAGAGATGTTTATAGGTACAGTTCTTGAGCCAATCAATATATTACCTTCGACAGATGACTGTGTCGGAGCCAAAGGATTTGAAACTGTGCAAACACCGCTAGTAAGCAAATCAGAGGACCTAGAATCGACTTCATGCAAAGGGGGACGAAAATATGAATGATGATATAAATATTCCAATGGTCGATCTACTATTGTCATTGCTTCGAAAATTGCTTTGTCAGATGGAAAAATTGTATCTAAGCAATCCAAAGCAAAATTGGAGTCAAGGGTTCAAGCAGGGGCCACATCACCATCCAACTCCTCCTCTGAAGAAAGAGTGGGACGATCGTTTGTAGATTTATCGATAGATTCATATCTAAGCTCTACTGCAGACATAGGGAATGCCATTTCACAAACCTGCCCTTCATCTAATGTGGTTGTAGGTGAAGGTAAGGTCCAAGGGTCTGAAAAATAATGAGTTCAAAAGAACTCTTCCTGTGAAGACTCTTTGGAGGATGAAATGGCATTGATTCTAGCTATAGGAGTGGGAAGATCAAATATACCCATCAATGAAGAGTACATCCCAACTCCTAAATTCTCGATAGGTTGATGGGGGTTATCAACTAATGGAACTGTAGAATCCGAAGTTGCACGAGGATCACCTGGAGAATAATCCAATTGATCAACTTTAACAATTCTCCCCTCATGAGGAAAATAGAGGATGCGGAATAAAGATGACACTATGGCATCCATTTCATAAATCCAATTCCTTCCTAAGAGGAGATTGTAATCCAGGTTGGCATCAACGATTTCTACTTTGATATTAATGACCTTTCCTCCAACACATATAGGAAAGGCCGGGATAATCCCGTGTGGCCTATGAGAATGTCCGTCAAATGCTGTCAAGAGAGTGGGTGAAGGAACAACTGAAGGCGATCCAATGGCCTTCCAACATGACATAGACATTACGCATGTGGAAGCTCCCTCATCTATAATTGTTCAAAAAATATTAGTTTTCCGGTAGGTAGACTTTATTTGGAAAGCCATATGATGAGGAAGTCTCTTTTTGACATTAAGCATATCAAAAGTGAGTACTAAAGAATTTCTTGGATCTACTGCCCCAATCGCAGAAAGAAAAGCACTTCGTTGAGCTGGAAATGAATAGAGTACCTCTAAAGCAGACATAGTGTAAAGACTTTGAGCTAGATCTTCTACAATCGAGTAGTTCTGGGCTGCACTAGCACTAGGGTTAATCGTCGTGCGCTTGGCGGAACCTTTCGGTATCCGAGGTATAGAATCAATAGAGGGTCACTCAATATGAAGTGGGTCCATAGTTCCAAGAACAGATTTATCCTTAGATGTTTCTGCTTCACCATAATCACAAGCTCGTGTAGCCACATTGACATGAGAACTCATCATGAAAACATTTGAGGAATTTTCCCCTTCCTGGTTGCCCCCTGCAGAGGTACTAGGGTTTGAGTTTGCGCCAGCAAGCAACTGCTGCCCTTGGGGGAAAGGGTTAGTTAAGACATCTTGGGAGCTAGAAGACCCTTGCTATACTAACAAGCGCTAAGCATCTTGAATTTTCGGGTAGAGATGAGTCAAATGATCTCCACTGCATAACTTGCATGGAAATTTAACTTTCTTCTTAGACTCATTTCTACCCTCATCGACACCATCGCCGGGCTTGTTTGCATTACCCTTCCCTTCCTGATTCTTCTTTTTACCTCATCCCTTCTTCTTCCCATCAAATTGTTGATTTCCTTTGGGGTTAGAGGCCCAAATGACGTTTATGGAAGAAGGTTGGGAAGGCGAAGGAGTAGACGATGCTGGCTGATTAGAAGAAGCAGTTTGTAGAGACGACTACTGCAATTGGTTCAAAAGGTTCACTGTATTTGCATCAACCAATCCAACTATACCATCAGCATGAGGGCTTGGCTTCGGTTTGGCTACATCAACCATGGATCTAGGAGCATCAGGTAAGCTTTTTTGAAGAGTCCCAGACTAAGAATATATCAGTTCTAACTATTGGGTGTGAAAGATAGCCTGCACTTTTGAATAAACACCTGACATAGAAACATCCTTGGAGATATCGGGTTGTAATGATTTTAAAAACCATTCGAGATGGAATTTTGGTGGAATTTCGGCTTTGATAAGCCTTTTTCTCCGTCTCCATTCCTGGATATGATCCGAAAATTGAGTAGCTGTGTCTTGATAAAAATTGGGTAGAAGCTCAGTTTCAGCTTTGTAACGGATAGACAATTGAAAATGGTTTGAGAAAATGTTAGCCAAATTAGCGAAAGAAGTAAAGGTGCCCCCTGGAAACTCTATATACCACTTAGCCACATTCTAGGTTAAGGATCGTTTAAATAACCTCAACCTGATCGAATCATTGATCAGGGAATTGGATGAGCACCATAAACGGAATATGGTTACATGGTCACCTGGGTCTTCACCACTCTTCCCTTCGAATTTTGGAATATCCGATGGAAGTTTGGTTGGGACCGGAGGCCAAGCCACATTGTATCTAATTGTATCATTTGTCAACTTAGTTAAATCTGGCAGATTAAGCATGGCCAGAAAAGGAAGTTGTGGAGTACCTTGGGGATTCCACCTAGATGGGGTGGAGTTCCCAAAAGTTTGAAAAGAATGACATGGATTTTGAAAGGCACCAAGTTGCCCAAAGTAACTGGTAGAACCTACTGGACCAAAAGGTAACCCTTGTGTGTACCACAGTAAGATAAGTGTTTTACTTATCTTACTAATCAACCATAGTTAGCGCCACATAAACAAATATTCTTACTTGCGTTAGATTAAATAATACAGTCACATACATTCACGCATCACATGAACATTGTAAATTAAGCCCGAAACGCAATATAACTAGATGCATTAACAAGAAATAAATACACAAAATTTGTAGAATACTTCTCTTTATTGATATCTTCATTTTGATACAGACTCTATCCGCCCTATGCACACAGCTACAAGGGTCCGCACACTCAGCTACAGACTTCCACCCTAGGCCTCCGTGCACTTAGCTACAAAGCCTCTACCTATGCTAAGACCCACAACACTTAGACTTCTCTACCAAGACTCTTCACTTCGTTCTTTCCTAAAAACTTCTCAAAACTACTTAGAGGTTACTTACTTAGCTCCTTTTTATACAATCCCATGGTCCCCAAACCATGGGTGGATCTTTACAACCAACTTTACACTTTACAAAATAAGGGTGGACAACCCTTTATGACTCTTGACGCCTTTGCACTCCGCGACGACAAAATGCGGAGACTTTACAACTTTATTACAAAATTGACCCAAAACATGGGCTTTTAGCCCCAAAAATGTCATTGGAGAAACCCGTTCCCAACAATGACTTGACCCAGATGGACCGACAATGGGTTGTTGGTACTGGACATTACTTGATCTAGCAAGACCAACATGATTTGAAATGGCACCTGAAGAGGATTGGTTCATCCCCACCATGTGAGGTTGTGAGCCAATCACATTGGTTGTGCCAGACATCATATAAACATTCAGACTCTGCCCCCTAGGTGGTGGGATATCCTGCCCACTTACTGGAGGGATGGAATAACTGACAGTGACATGACTCAAGATCGTCAGTTGAACCAGACGGGTTACTTGAACCGACGAAACAAGAGGATTTGGAGTGGTGGGTTGCACTAGGACTGAAGTAACTGTAGAAATCACTGTCTGTTGGGAGGTTGGTTTTGAATGAATGGACCTATGGTAGGCATATTTCCAGATGCCCAAATAGGGTTGTGATACGATGATGAGGCAGTATGCTTTCCTGAAACCAATTGAGCTAAAATTATGTAATTACGCGGTAACTCAGGATGAACGCTAGTCGGAAGGCTTCCCTTGTAAGGGAAACCTTCAGGAGGGAAAGGATATCACTGCTCCTTGACTGTGCATGGAGTGGAAACCTTTGAGTGACCTGGAGAGGAGACTAGGATTTTGCCTTCTGATTCCATGGGTGAAAACAGACGATGATATACTACCGAAGATGTTCAAGGGTATAATTCCAAAGGAATACCCGGTTGATTGTGTGGACTGTACGGATGCTGCAATGATATCACAACAGGATTGAAAAGAGGATTTGAAGGATAAATAGCCATTCCAAGCTAACTTTCAGAAGTCGGCAGATTCTTGGGAGTCTGGATAGGGTTATCCGGAGATTTCGAGCCAATGTCAAAAAGTGACCCAGTATCTGAAGGGGGAGGATGAGATGAAAAAGGTTGAATACTCAGAACAATTCCAAGCTCAACAGATTGGTCCTCAAGCGACCATGGAAATTCAAGAAAAGGATCCTCAGACAATCTTTAAAATAGAGGAGAGGAAGAGGAACTAGGCTAACCAGCTGGTTCAGCCACGATGATTTTGTCTCAAATAACCAGAAAAGAGATTGATTTCAACAGCTTTAAAATGTATTTAAAGGTATACTCACGATGTGGTCTAGAAATACTAACAAGAATGTTATAAGATCGTGGGGACGCAAAAACAAACAGGTGCTCTTTCATGTTTTAAGAGTCAAGAAAGAAGCAAAGGCGACTCTATCACTTTCAATTTGAAACGAGCTCGAAAGGATAAGCGCTTAGGTGATATTTTATATTAAGGGAGTCAAAAAGATCAAAATGACTACTCAGGATGATCTAGGTAAAAGAGATTACCAGTCAACTGTGAACTGCAGAATACCTCTCGGTGAACCGAGAAGTACGGGCAAGCAATCTCCCTGAATGATGTGTTTGCTATATCACGTTTACAAGGTGGCAGACTCGGCTTCCTATGGATAAAGGATTGCAACCTACTGGTGTCTCCCTTCATATACTCGACGGTACTTGGGGCACAAGTTCGTACTATTGTTGTCTAGTGCCAAAGTGAATGACAACGGCTAGGTTTTAAGACGTTGGAACACGTCTGTAGCCTAGACCTTCCAAGATGTGATCGTTAGATTTCAAATGAACCTTAGGTTAATTGAGTATGTTCTAGAGTTTATCGTGAATTATGTCTCGGTTTTTAGGCCTTATCGATGTGACTTGAAAAACACCTATATGCAGCTAAATGAGACAAGACCCTTTCAATTCGATGAATTGTCTACACTAATGAGAGTAGAAAACACACTCAAATGCAATAAAATAAGCAATTAAAAGAAAAATGACTTTTTCGCTATTTCGATTTTGAAAAAAAATGACGGAAAAACTCTTTCCAATTCCTAACTTTCCTATCAAATGCACTTCAAGTAGCCCTTTCACTAGTAAGGAGAATTCATTTATTTTCCAATGCAAGTGACAATGCAACTCTAGCCTTCAATGATGCTAACTAACATAACATAATGATTCAGCAAACTATAATTATGTATTTTTCAATGAAATGATGTAATGAATCTTTCACAAACACTTCAATGAAATATTTCCAATACAGTCAATCAAAAGTAAGCACAAAGTGCAAAAGAGAATTCCTTTAAAACTAATGAAGCAAAGACTGAACCAAACAAGATGGGTAATGTTATCTATGCCTGAAAAGAGATGCTCAAATATGAAACGAAACTTTTCAAACTTGTTAAATGGAAATCAAAGCAACAAAAGGGCTAATTAAATGAAATGCAAGGAGGAAATTTGACTATCGACATGAATTTCTGAGCACGCAAACAAGTGAATGGGTGACAATCTAGACACCATAGGGTTATAGACCATCCAAGAACTCAAGAAACCAAGTGAAGAAAATGAAAATCAACCAATCATACAAACCAAGCTAAGAGATCTTTCCAGCCAGGGAAAACATAGTCAAAACAAGTCGAGAGATAGGGATCAGAATGGCAAGAGACACTAGCTATGATCTAAGATAAACCATGATCTTCACCTATAGGAATCGGCATGAGTGCCTAACTGAAAACATGTGCCAAAAGGGGGTCAACGTGATTTTTTTTGAGAAACTCGCGCTGATCAAAGGATTCAAGGAAAAAATAAAAATTTTCAAAGGCTAAGACCAGACTTGCCACTGTAAATTTCAGGCTTAGAGCAGTAAATGGGGCAAAGAAGAGAACACTAAAGGGAAATGGTGATACTAGAAAAGTTCACACAAGACCATAAAATGACAATCAATCAAATAGAAGGATTGGCTCCCTAGTGGAGTCGCCAATTTTTGGTGCAGGTAAATTATCAGTGCGGACACAAACAATTCCTCTAGCCTGAGAGGGTGGGTCTGGCCACAAAAAAAATCTATGGAAAATCTCCTTAATCTAGAATCAATTAAGAGGGCCTACCTCTTAGAACACTATTCTGCTTGATGACGATCCTGCTTCCTCACTCCAGCTATCTCTCGTTTCCTTCCTTCAAATACCTGAAACAAGTAAACAACAACAACAACAACAAACGTGATAACATACAATATTGTATTCAACCTAGTTAATAGGTCAAGGAACATTAAGCCATAATGATGTAAAATGATACTTCATGTAGGAAATCAATCAATAGTTTCATTTATATAAATTATAAAGAGATTACAATCAGTGCCTTGACGTTGCTGGTCTCCTCCGATGTATCCAGGTTCCCACACTTCTGCTAGCACTTCATGGATAGCTTCAATAATGAAAGTTTTAGGCCTCTTTCCCTCTAGTCTCAAACCAAACCAAAATCACGCTATTCTCCCTCAAAAATACACTAGAAAGCTACAAGCTATAGATGACTTGCTAATTATTCAAACTTGCTCCAAAACTCCAACTAGCTTTTGCTTGGGAAATGGAGAGGTTTATATAGCTTGGATGGATGGGGGATGGTTCCTCTCATCATGGGAGAAGGTCTTATCTCTTGAGGTTGTTCCATCCTAATAGGGGATAGGAGCCCAAAATGACTTCCTCAGCTCTATCTACCCCAACTATCTACCCGACTTCCATTACGAAGCTTTTAGATATGGAAGCTTTGACTCCTTATTTAAAAAACCTTCCAAAATAGGATCGATATGACTGGAAAATGGCTCAGTCACTCCGAACAGCATGAAGGCTAGTTTTAATCTCTACAAATCGGCACGAGGAGAAAACTGGTCAGTAGCACCGGTCTTGTAAACTGGGATAGAAGAAAGATTCTTGGGAAATGATGCAAAGGGGAATTATTATGCTCATGAAGAGGGATATACTGGGAGTTTCTTCATGATGGGAAAGCATATTGGGTACATTGTAGAGGTCCTCCAGGATCATAGACAGGGAGTACAAGGATAGTGACAAAATTCCTGAAATTCCACCCGAACTGGAATTCATGATCCAAGTTGTTGTTAGAAGTAAAACTATTCATCAGACAATTGTCGACGAAGGTGCTTCAAATTGTATCATGTCACTTTCTTGTTCAAAATCCATTGGTTCTCCACAACTTAATAAGTCACCCACCAATCTTAAGGATTTTGATGGAAGAGGTTTCAAACATTATGTAATTTTGAATTCATTGCAAGTAGAATTAGCTGGAAAAACAGTTTCAGTAGAAGTTGAAGTTATAGATGGACCATTGGATTATAACCTCTTACTGGGTCACACATGGATTTATGCCATGGCATCTGTGGTCTCGACCTATTTCAGGATGATTTCTTTCCCTGACCATGGGGGCATCATGGCCATCGATCAACTTACCTTTTTTTCCAATAATTATAAAACTTATGGAAGCATTCCACTTGTGGGTGAATCCCCATAGCCTTTTGAACATATCAGGGTAGGATTGCTTAAAGATTCCTCTTTAATGGGAGCTCTTTTACTCCCTCTTCTTAACATTCCAAATTTGGTTTCCTTTGTTAATATTATTTCCTCTTTTAATATTTTTTTATTTGTGGATAGTGCCTTACATTTCTGATTCTGATGCATTTGGTTACCGTATGCCACTCCGTCCCATTGAGATTGAATATGAAGTAATTTCTTCAGCCTGTTCAGAAAATTTTGATTTCAATTCCTCAATAAATTGGGTTAATCATTACTAAGATTTTGGTTCATCTTCTGACCCTTTCATTGGTACATTATCTTCTAATGAAAGCATCATGAAATCATGATGTCAAATGACGCATCATGGGAAAATAACCATAATCATTTCTCTTTACCTGAAACCCTTGAGAATAATCTTGGAGATGTTTATTCACCCAATATTACTATGAAATTTAAGGATTTACTCTACATTCATGAAATCGATTCTGAGAGGAACTTAGTGAATGTTTAAGAGACAATTCCTCTCAATATTTCAACTAAACTCAGATTTATTGAAAATGTCCATATTGGTGCATCTTGCTTTCGTGATGAGGTCAATATTCATAAAGCCCATTTTCAAGAATTCCTTGACATTTTCTCCTGTACATATGAAGAGATGACACGTATTGGTCCAAATATCATGGTACATGAGATCAAAACTTATCTAGATGCTAAGCCAATTCGCCAACACTTACATTCTGTCCACCCTATGAAAGTTGGCACAATCGAAGCAAAGGTTGAAAAACTTTTTCATGCTAGATTTGTTTATCCAACTCCTCTCTCTGATTGGGTCTCAAACATCGTCCCTATGATGAAGAAACAAGGAACGATTATAGTATGCATTGACTATTGATATCTTAACTGTGCTTATAAAAGACAACTACCCAACCCCATTATCGACCAAATTGTTGATGACTATGATGGAAGAATCTTTTTTTCGTTCATGGATGGTTTTTTTGGTTATAATCAAATCAACAAACTCCCATCGGATGAACATAAGGTTGCATTTAGTTGTCCATGGGGCATGTTTTCATATCAAAAACTTGCTTTCAATCTGAAGAACAATTGTGAAACTTTCAAGAGGGCCATGAATTATGCCTTCCATGAGATCAAGCACATTGTACAACCTTATTTGGATGATTTACCCGCCCACTCCAAATGTCGTGAGGATCATTAATTGCATCTCACGAAATTTTTTCGATGTTGTTGGCATTACAATATCAAATTAAATCCACACAAATATGTGTTTTGTGTCCAATCCAGTAGACTTCTCGGCTTCGTTGTGTTGAATCAATAAATCCACATCGATCCACTCAAAGTACAGGCGATTCTTGATTTTCCTGAACCTTCCTCACTAGTTCAGTTACAATACCTCTATGTGAAGGCTAAATTTCAATGAAGATTTTTCCCAAATTATGCAGAAATTACAAAAGGATTTAATCACCTACTGAAAAAATGGGTTCCCTTCCATTGGGATGATACAATTGAAAAGGATTTTGATGACTTGAAATATATCTTAGTTTCAGGATCATTATTGTATCCCACTGATTATCAACACGATTATTTCCTCTATCTTGTTGCAGTTGCTTCCACCATTGCCATGGTATTGGTCCAAGAAGATGATTTAGGGGAGGAACGTCCTATATATTACTTGAGTCAAAATTTAGATGAAAATGAAATCAAATACACTCATGTCGAAATCTTATCTTTGGCAACTGTGCAAGTTGTCTTGAGATTTCTCCACTACATTTTGCTTCAGAAGACTATGGTAGTTTGTGATTGCTACCTGATGCCATACATTTTGTCACGTCAATTGTTGGGGGGCGAAATATTGTAAATGGATTGTTATTCTCTAAGAGTTTGATTTGGAATTCATCAAATCCAATTCTAAGAAGTCCCTTGTCTTCGTTGAACTGATATGAAACTTTTCCTCATTTGAAACTAAGTCTACATTTGATGATTCTATTCCTGATGAGTCATTGTTTCTAATTGATTCATCTGATCCTTGGTATGGATATATCATGATCTATCTTCATACCCAAAATTTCCATCCTAATACCTCGTGCTTTGATTAGCGACACATTTAATACCAGGTTCTAAATTACGTTAGACTTGGTGACACTCTCTATCATGTAGTATCGATATGATATTTATACGGTGCCTCACCCATGAGGTGCCCAAGAAGGCTTTGAACAAACTTCATGCTAGAGCATGTGGCAGACATATGTCTGGTTGTGCCACCGCTTGAAATATTTTGTAAGCCGGTTAACTTTTTTCAACCATGTTTTGAGGTTGCATCCTTGTAGTCCAAAAGTGTCACGCTTACCAAATTTATTATTGTAAAACTCATGCTCCACCTGCTGCTATGCATCATGTTATCGCTATTGGTCCCTTTACGAATTGGGGCATTGATTTTATGACCTGTAACCCTCATTCAACCAGAAGACATGACTACATTATTGTGGTTGTAGATTATTTTACCAAATGGGTTGAAGTGACGATAAAACAACTTCATTATTTCTTTTCAATTGTGTCATTTCTATATTTTGTGTACCACAAGTTATTGTTACAGACCATGGTAAACACTTCCGAAGTTACATGATATCTGACCTTACTACCAAGTTGGACATTGAACATGATAGCTCGAATCCCTATTACCTGTTACACTAAAAAATGTCACCATGGCTATTTACAGTTATTATGGCTCTATCAACAGTCATGCTATCCTCTTGGGCAAGTCTTATGCCTCTGCTCTCCATGTCAAACTCCAAAAAGAGAGAAAGACTTTGTAAATGTGTTTATCTCTGGGTACGCAGATTCTCTCGGCCTTACTTGCGTATACGCACCTAATGTTCACAAAAACTGCGTACTTGTACGCTCTGTATGTAAAGGGGCAGGTGCGTACCCCTGTAAAGGTCAAAAAGCACAAGTTTCAATTCAAAAAAGTTACTCGTGGTCATTTCTAGAGGCTTCTAGAAGTATGTTTGACATGTATGAAGCGCCTCCAGATGGTTCATGTATCCCTACCAAAGAGGAACTTATCCCATCAATAAGGGAGCTATCCCATCCAAAGAAGGGATTATCCCATTGATGGTGGACCTAATTAACTTCCTCTTGAGCACTATAAATACAGGCATTGGGCCAGAAGGAGGGGAGGTTGAAAGCTAAACATTTCTAAGGGTAGATGTTGCTGGAATTAGGACTCCCATTTAGAAGCTTGTGAGGAGAGATTGCCATCTTTGCTTGTTCTATTTGGAAGTGGGTGAGCTTTGTCAAAGTAAAGGAGAACTCTTGATGGACCCTGGGAGGGACTTGCACAACACCAAGGCTCAGGTTGTAATTGTTCCTTTTGTTTCCTATTAATGCAAATGAGTCCATTCTTCTCAATAACTTATTATTTATGAGTTGTTTCATGTACTCCTTGGTCTATGTGTTAAATATGTTTTATTTTATGAGATTATCAAGTGCTATTTAATCGTTTGATTGTTAGTGAATGCAGGTTTCGAAGTGAAGGAGGAGCTCATCCGGATCAGCGAGGCTGGACTGCTACAACAGCGTTGGACTACAGATAGGATCTAAACACTTGATTTCTTATATAGTAAATGCATGTTTAGAGAAGGATTGCTCTTGTTTGTCTTGTTTGTCACTAGAGAGTCTTAGGCTCCTAGGGAGGTTGGTTGTGTCCGCACTATCGACTCTTTCCGCCTGACAAAATGGCGACTCCACTGGGGATTCCATTGATGAAAAAGTTTTTTCCTTTGTATGCAACTTTGATCTGAGAAAAGTCATTTATTTTCTGGTTTTTGGCTCTGTGACTTTGTATTTGGGTGGGTTAGCTTAGAGTTAGATTGAATTTAGTTTTTTTTGGTTTTTTCAGTAGTACGCACCCTCTGAGTATTGCACAGTGCATACCTGTACGCACTGTTGCTGTGTGCACAGAGCGGGCCCGCACCTGTCTTAACAGGTTGCCTGCGTACCTTGCTAAAAATTAAGAAATTTCCATTTTTTACATTTTTCCTTTTAGATTTTGCTTTCTCTTAGTTTTTACTGCCCAGATCCATTAGTCTCTTGTCAAAGATCTTCACCTGAACTTGTTTCGATAGCATTGAGTGTTTTAGTGGATTTCATAGAAGTTTAAGCCCTAGGGTTTGATTTTTGAGTAGGTCCTATAGTGACTTTGGCGGTAGAAGTTGTCAAGCCTTAGATCTCTCTGGTTTTGTCAGCCTTCTTAGGAGTCGGACCTGTCATAAAGTCTACCTGTGAGAGCAACTTACTTTTGAGTTGTCTCTTTGGCGAATTTCGAAGTGCTTGTTGATTGAGTATTGAATTCCATTTTACAAAAAGAACAAAAAGATTTGAGTTTTGTTTTGACTGGTCTTTTGATTCTGCATTAGCTGGTCCTTGGCTTGATTGTGGTCAAGTAAAACAACGTAGAATCATCTTTGTAGGCTTTTGCCTCGTTAGGTTTGCTTTAGAGTAAATTTCTTTTTGATTTGCTTGTGAGTCAATTTTTTCGTAGCTTTTATAGATTTTGAGATTGATTTTCGTTAAAATAGATTTATATGCTTTATTAAATAAGAGAAAATACAAAAACATCTCCTTTGAAAAGTTTTGTTTCAAGTAGCTTTGAGGTATTTTGAAAGAAAAATAATTTTTCGTGCACGTAAGGAGTGGTCATGTTTGTATGCTTGGAAAGATAAAGAGAATTGTTTCTTTGATTGTCTTTACTAAGAAAGTTGTTTTCTATAAAATTTGCATTTTCCAACTCTCTTGGTTAGGAGTTTCATTGAAAGAGAAAAGTAACGTAAATCATCTTAGGTGCATCTTTGTAGTGGTTTGAGTCGAGTCTACACACCATTGGTTTCATTTCCGCTACCTTTTGTCTTTAAGAAAAACCATAAAATTAACGCTTAAAGTAAAAACAACGTAGTAACTTTTATTTACTAGGGCTCTGAAACACCAATTTAGATCAGGCTAGTGTCTTGGAGTAGGAGAGTAATTAACTCTCCAAGACAACAAAACCAAACAAGTAGCTTATCTTGTAATAGAATAAATCCAATTGTCTCATTTGTACTCTGGGAAAGCTCCTCTTAAAGGAGAAGCACGAGCTCGTGTCCGAACCAGTGAGGGGATCAATCCTCCCTCGTTGGGAACGACGCCAGACACGCACGTATTACAAACGGTAAACCTCGGATTAACCATTGTCGAGGAGCCAGGGGTCACTTGTCGGTAAACCTTGGATTATTGTCAAGAAACCGGTAAGGGGATTGAGCTTGATACTCTGCCCTTGCGTGCTGTCGGAGTGTAGACTGTTCCCCCAGGTGCATTTGTTGCGGTTGGTAACCTTAGTGACCATTATCTTTAGGATTCTACCGAGGTGATGGTGGAGGGAAGATCCCACTGTACCTGGAGCAGACATCGGCTAGACTCACTTGGATTTTCCGGGGGGTTCACTTCACTCGAGACGGTTAAAGTGGAGGAACTTGTGCCGGTCTATTCATTAAGCAGGTTGCCGGGGTAACTGTTCCACCCGCCACTTCTGTACTGAATCCGGCGATGTTGGGTTTCATCTCCAACTAGCGTTTTCGGTCTGGAAGGCTACTGTTTGTGCTTGGTTTGACGCCCTAGATTCTTTAGGCGTGTGATTCAAATTTGTTTGGTTCTTTAGCGACTGTAGGTGGTTTGATTTGAGATTTTACTTTGTTTTCGTGTGTAGTAGTTAAAAGTTTTTAGCTGTGGCGGAATTACCGAGACAGTCCCGTAGACTTCGGGGCAAGTCACCTGAGATTGTTACCGGAACTGATTTGTTGAGGAAACTCCGTAGATCACGGGGTGGATCTCCTGAAGACGTCCCGGGTCAGTACGAAGGATTGAAGGTCCTTGTAACTCCTCCTAGTGGCAGTAGAGTAGGTTCACCTGAAGAAGGAGAATCTTCCTTGGTAGTCCATCCAGATTACCAAAGTCTAGAAACAGGTTATAATCCCGAAGCTGTTACAGTTTCTGAGCTTGCTGGTAGTTTTTCGTCTACTAGTGATATAGGCAAAGAACCTGAAATATCTGAACCTGTTACTCCAACTTCTAGTGTTCCAGATTCACCAAGAGTAGAACGAGTTATCACCGAAAATCTTCCTACTGGTTTGATTGCTATTGAAGAACTTGCTCCAGAGGAAGAAATAGGCATCTCTAACCTTGAAGATCAACTTACTATTGAGCTCAGGGAGCGTGAATCTATCTTTTACAGTCCTCCTAGAAGTACTACTTGGTACCTTTCGTTAACCAATTATTTAGACAACTCAGGGATAGGTTTTTCTACACCTCGTACTCCTTTTCCACCTGGAGGTATTTATACTCCTGTAAATATGTCTGGTCAGTCGTCCGTGTTTACTCAAACTCCTGAATCTTTCTTACACGGCGGTCCTTCTGTTCCCACCAGGTATCAATCACTTTCTGGTACCTTTGCGGGGGCATCTCCTCAACCCATTGATCATGGGTTATTAGCTGGAAACAATGGTAATAAACCGTTGGGTGTAGGAGACATTTACATGATGTCAGGTTCAGTTCCCGTTTCTCAACCTCAAGGTGGCCAATTACCGCCTGGGGGGCAGCGTCAATTAACGCCTGGGGGCAACCTCAAGGTACACAAATTGTGTCTGGAGGGCAACCTCAAGGTCAGTATGTACCTATGGTGCAATACATGCCTCAAGGTCAACCCCAGCCTCAATATGTACCCCAAGGTCAACCTCAGTATCAATATTTACCTCAAGGGTATCAACCCCAAGGGTATCAACCTCAAGGGTATCAACCTCAAGGTCAAGGTCAACCTCAGTATCAGTATTTACCCCAAGGTTATCAACCTCAAGGTCAATACTCGAGTCAAGGTTATCAACCACCTCAAGGTCAGTCATATGTTCAAGGTATGGGAACTGTACCTTTCAGTTATCAATCCTATCCTCAATCCGGTTATGGATCTCAGTATTCTCAACCTGTTACGGGTCAATACCCCGGAATGATAGTGTGGGATCCATCACAGGGTCAACAGGTGTTGCAGCCAAGTATACAGTTGGTACCTCAAGCTGGACAACCCGTAGTTTCTGGTCCTCCCCAGCAACCGCAACCTGTCCAGTCAAATGTTCAAACTTCTGTAACTTCGGTAGTTACTCAGCCGCCAATTGCACCTAGTACTCCATCTCAAACGGCTGCTGCAACTACCGCAACATCTGCCGCATTTACTTCTGGAGTATCGACAGCTCCAGTTTCTACTGTCTCTGCAACCACTCCTCAGACATCTTTACCGTTGTCTGGATCTACGATTCAAACCACGGTCCAGATGCCTATAGGTCAGCCTGGTATAAGTACGGTTGTCACTACTCAACCTCAATTTGTTCATCAACCGTACCAGGGACAGTACCAATATGGGCAAGCTGTCCAGCAGCCGGTTTACCAGTATCAACCGTATCCTGGATACACTTATCAACAACCTCAACAACCCTAGTATGGTCCGGTTAATCTTGGTTTTCCAGGAGGATATAATATCCCTAATGTGATTCCTGTTCCTAGTTATCCTAGATATCCTCCTCCTGGGACTGGTCTTGTGACCCAGAGTTTTAGAGATCCTAACCGGAAATTACCGTTTATCGCAACTTTGGATTTACCAGACTTGACGCGCCTAACGAACGATCCAATTCAATATCTTCCATTCTGGCCGCCAATGCCAAATAAGTTGCCCAGTGATATACCCAAGTTCGAAGGTAAGTCTGGAGAGGATCCGTCCAATCATGTGATGACTTACCACCTCTGGTGTGCTTCAAATTCTATCTCGGATGATTCGATCCGCTTACGTCTTTTCCAGCGTACACTCATTGATCTCGCGGCCAAGTGGTACATTGAGTTACCATGGGCCTCTTTTTACAAATTTAGCCAGTTAGCTACCTCGTTCTTAACTCACTTTCAGTTGCCGGTCAGATACGATAACGGCACGGAGTTATTAACTTCACTAAAACAATCGACGTCCACATATATTTCTGATCACATTCATGAGTGGAGACGTCGAAGAAGGTTAGTGAAAGTTTTTATTCCGGACCAAATCTTAGCTGAATGGTTTGTTAAATCATTATTACCGAAGATTACTGAAGATGTAGCTAAGGCCGGAGTAGTTACTGAGGAGCAAGTCATTGCTCAGGCGCAGTACCTTGACTTAGTTTATACTCAGTCAGGTACGTTACACGAGAAGATCCCAGATCTTCCAAAATCGAATCAAATCGCTGCTGCTCCTTCGGGATCTCATGCCGCTGATGGTATGATTGGTACGGTGAACACAAAGAGCAAGAAGAAATCTTCCAAGAATTCTGCTACTCCTATAATCACCTTGCCTGATTCCCCGACAGGAGAGTCTTCTCCTGAACTTTCCGCCGATATTCACGCTGTAGAGTCATCTACGGCCAAATCAAAAAACGGTGGAAAGAAGAAAGGAAAGAAGAAGGCTAAAGCAGACAAGGCTCCGAAGGAAAAAACAGAAAAGTCGGAAACCAATGACGAAAAGCGCAAACCTCGATATCCTTGTCTTATTTGTGAAGAGGATCATTTTACAAGAGATTGCCCTCATCGGGCCGAGGTTGTGAAAATAGTCAAAGGTTCTCCCACTCCTGCTGTGTTAAAAGATCCATTTCCAAAGCAGGAGAGTAAGATGATAGGTTCTTCCTCGACTGCCAGTGAAGAACCCATTTTGATGATGTCTCATGTGAGGATTGCGACTCGATCGCAAGATTATGCAAGTAAGAATCCTGTTGATGGTAAGGAAGCAGAATCTTCTCATTCTAATCCATCAACCTCAGCTCCTGGTTCCGATCCACTACAGATCGAAAAACCTAACCCGGACTTAGTAATCAAACCGCCTGCCAAGGGTGTACTTCGAAGGTCTGCTTTCAATCCACATGCGAGAGCGGCCCAGAATTACAACATTGTTGAGGACTTAGCTGTTTCACCCTCAGCAATGTCGGCTTTAGAAGTGTTGCAATCATGCCCAGCACAGCGAAAATTACTTTTGTCGGCTATCGGAGCTGTTGATGTTCAGGACCCGAATCTGATAATCTTCGATCTAGAAAATAGTACACCGCGTCTACCCCATCAAATGGCTTTCCAGATTCCAGTGATAGTAAAAAACAGGCCTATTCATCGGACTGTAATTGATGAGGGAGCTTCTACGTGTATTATGTCGATTCAGTGTTGGAGATCGCTTGGTTCTCCTTCGCTGAACCAATCCCCGACCATCCTTAAGGCCTTTGATGGCCGTGGGTTCCATCCGTTTGGTATTCTACAGGAATTGCCTATAGGGATAGAAGGTAAAACCGTTAGTCTGGATGTGGAGGTGGTTGATGCCCCTCTAGACTACAACCTTCTTTTGGGTCGAAGTTGGTCATATGCTATGACAGCGGTCGTTTCATCGGTCTTCAGAGTAATAAAGTTTCCACATAACGGTAAGATCGTGACCATTGATCAGCTGACATACTTTTCATCCGACCCAGCCTCTTCAGAGAGTATCCAGCATGTCGGTAAGACGACAATCCCTTATAGGGACGTTGGCGTAGGTTTAGTTAAAGATTCCGGTTTACTGGGAACTTTTCCTTTCCCTCCAATCAACGCAGACCCTTCATTTGCATCAATTCATATGATTACATCAGACACCATTATCTAAATCTGAGATAGACTCATTCGGTGATGCTATGCCTTTGAGTCCATATGAAATTGCTTATGAAGCCGTCATGTCTTTTACCGACTCGCGTTCAACCCAAATCGACCAAATGAATGTGGTCAGTGAGGAATCACTTTTCACATCAACCTCAGAACGGATAGCGTTTCCCGAAGTCGTGTCATCTGACGAGAAACTTCGCGAAATCCTAAGTGTAGACGATCTACCATGGGAAGATCTCCATCATAGATCTTCGTTTTTACCTGAGGATGATGCTTTTGAAAACGATTTTTCATCTATCTTTACCGCTGAATATGTCAAAGACGCTCAGAATCCAACGAAACATTCTGATTCAGAGTTGAATTTAGGGAATATTTCTCGCACTATTCCCATTGACATTTCAGTGAAGCTCGGAATTGAGGAAAACATTCATATAGGTGCCTCATGTACAGAAGATGAAATTCAAACTTACAAGGCCCTATTCCAAGAATTCCGCGATGTGTTTGCCTGGTCTTACGAGGAAATGCCAGGAATCGATCCTGCCATTGTTGTTCATGAAATAAAGACCTACCCAGATGCTAAACCCGTCCGGCAACGGTTGCGTCAGATTCACCCTCGAAAAGCGGTTGCGATTAAAGCAGAAGTCGAGAAGCTGTTGAAAGCAGGTTTCATTTATCCAATCCCGTTAACAGATTGGGTATCGAATATTGTTCTGGTTAACAAGAAACAAGGAACAATAAGAATCTGTATCGACTATAGGGATATAAATCGAGCTTGTCCAAAAGGCAACTATCCTATGCCTTATATCGATCAAATTATTGATGATTGTGCCGGAAGTGAAATGTTTTCCTTTATGGATGGTTTTTCGGGCTATAATCAAATCAATATTCTACCTGCCGATCAACCAAAAACGGCATTCATTTGTCCATGGGGGACATTTGCTTACTGCAAATTACCTTTTGGGCTTAAGAATGCCGGAGCCACTTTTCAACGGGCAATGTCTTACGCATTTCATGACATCAAGCACATTGTGCAACCGTACCTCGATGATTTGCCTGCTCATTCTTTACATCGAGCTGATCACCTTGTCCACTTACGAGCAATCTTTATGAGGTGTAGGCATTATCGTATTCGGTTGAATCCCCACAAGTGTGTATTCTGTATAGAAGCGGGTCGATTGCTGGGATTTGTTGTTTCAAAAGCCGGCATTCGCGTCGATCCCTCGAAGGTCGAAGCTATCATCAAATTGCCTCCTCCTTCGAGTTTGCGCCAACTCCAAAGTTTGCAAGGGAAAGAAAACTTTTTACGCCGATTCATTCCAAACTACGCCGAGGTCACTAAAGGTTTTACACGGTTGTTGAAACAGAATGCTCAATTCTTTTGGGACGAGATTTCCCAACAATATTTTGATGCACTTAAGCACGCGTTGACCCATGCACCGTTGTTGCATCCTCCCAACTACAACCAGGACTACTTCTTATACCTCGCAGCTTCGCATTCCACTATTGGAATGGTGCTAGTCCAAGAAGACGAATTCGGAACGGAACATGTGATATATTATCTTAGTAGGACATTAAACCCCACTGAGCTAAAATATTCACATGTGGAGAAATTGGCCCTGGCAGCCGTTCAAGTTGTCCAGCGTTTTCGTCACTACATTCTTCTCCGCAAAACTACAGTTATTTCGGATTGCAACCCTATGATTTATATTTTGACAAAACAACTGATAGGGGGAAAGTACTCTAAATGGATCGTTATTCTGCAAGAGTTCGACTTGGAGTTCGAGAAGTCCAAGTCTAAGAAATCCTTAGTTTTTGCGGAATTGATGTGTGATTTCCTGCGTGCTGACACAGAAACTGTGGCAGAGGAGTCCATTGCGGATGAATCTTTGTTTCTTATCAGTACTTTAGATCTGTGGTACGGGGATATAATCATCTATCTCCAAACCCAAACCTTTCAGCCTGAAGCTTCAAAGTCGGAACGTCGAAGAATTCGGTTTCAATCCCAGCAATACAGAATTATTGGAGATACACTTTATCGCCGGGGGGCAGGCTTAGTTTTTCGACGCTGTTTAACTCACGAAGAGGCTGAGAGAGTTTTGAATGATTGTCACTCTGGAGCATGTGGCGGTCATATGTCTGGGTATGCCACAGCCAGAAGGTGTTGCGCGCTGGCTATTTCTGGTCGTCCATGTTTAAAGATTGTATCATTGCGGTCCGAAAGTGCCACAACTGTCAAGTGTTTGATCGCAAGATGCACGCACCACCTGCTCCACTCCATCCTATAATTGCCGTTGGTCCTTTCGCCAAATGGGGTATCGATTTTATTACTTGTAACCCTCACTCGGCCGGGGGGCATGCATATATCATCCTCGCGGTTGATTATTTTACTAAATGGGCCGAGGCGATGCCTACATTCGAAGCAAGTGGCAAAACAGCTGCAGTTTTCATATTCAATCACATTATAACTAGGTTTGGTGTCCCGCAAGCAATCATCACTGACCATGGGAGCCATTTTCGAAACATCATGATGACTGAGCTTACAAGCCAGCTTGGTTTGCGCCACGATAGCTCTACTCCTTATTATCCGCAAGCCAACGGTTTGGTTGAGTCTATCAACAAAGTTCTGGTTATCATGATCCGACGAATCATTGGTATTCATCGGTCAAATTGGCACAACATGTTATTTTTAGCGCTATGGGCGTACCGAACTTCAGTGAAAACTTCAACAGGGTTCACTCCTTTCCAGCTAGTTTATGGCTTGGAAGCTGTGTTACCCATTGAATGCGAAATCCCATCACTTCAAATGGCTGTCGAATTACTCCCAGCTACTTCCGAAGAGGAGAAATGTTTATTATACTTAGCTCAGTTAGATGAGACTCGACGTGATGCTGCATTGGCAATCGAGACTCACTCGAAGCGAATGAAAGCTCAGTATGATAGAAATGTGACCCCTCGAAGTTTTTCGGAGGGAGACCTAGTGCTATTATATGATCAAGCTAACGATAAGCTAGGTGCTGGAAAATTCGTTCCTATGTGGCATGGACCCTACATTGTAAAGCGAAAGCTAGCAAAAGGGGCCTATGAGTTGGTAGATTTTGATGGGGACTCTTTGGGTAAACCCAGAAATGGACTTTACCTAAAGAGGTATTATGCTTAAATGATGGGTATGGAGAATTTTTAGTTAGGTTAGGTTTTCTTTCTAGCTAGTATGTTTGTTAGTTTAGATAGTGTGCTTAGCTTAGAAAGTGTGTTTTTTGTCGTTATTCTGGCTTATCTTGGTTTTACTCTTGATATTGCAGATGTCGATGCCTCTCCAAACGTACATTGGATTTGCCGATGGTGCTTGTCGTAGTACACGGAATATCTCTTCCGCGGCTTGGGTTATCTATTCGCCCTCTGACGAGTTAGTTTCTATGCATGGGGTGAGCCTCGGTCAAACAACGAACAACATTGCAGAATACAGTGCAGTGGTTGAATTATTGTCTGAATCTATTTCATTTGGAATTCGACGTTTGATAGTGAGGTTAGATTCTGAACTCATTGTATTACAGCTTAATAGAGTATATGCCATTAGAAATCCTGTGTTATTAAGGTTATTTTTGAGAGTGCGCCTCTTGGAACGTGAATTTGATTACATTGAATATCAGCATATTCCAAGGTCTTTAAATACATTAGCAGATGCAATTGCTTCTCGAATGTTGGACAGACATTTACGATAATCATGCAAGTAAATTTAAAAAACATTTCATCACATATGTTAAACAAGATGAGCCGGTAATAATGATATATATATATAGATAGGAGTGTGTCAAAAATATACATCGTCTTCGATCATAGGTTGAAAAACACCTTATGATCGGCAAAAATGATAAAGTACAAAAAACCAAAAATGTCATATGTGTCTACAAAAGTGACTAGCCAATCACTGGTGGTGCTCTCTATACGAGACCACTGGCCGCGCTACCCTACACAAGAACCTCCTAAAAGGTCCCAGGACTGTGACCACAAAGCGCTGAAGTCGAATGGGAATGTCATCTATGGTGGTCTCTGGTATATCCGCCGTCAAACGCTCTAGATCCTGTTCCAGCTCGGCTAAGGTCTCTGCGGTCGCATCCTGTGGGGCTGGTGCTGGTACAGCTGGTACTCTCCTCTCAAAAGCCTGGAGGTTGGCTGGACGCCGTGGACCTACATCTGCATTTTGAAAATTTGTGCTGTCATTTTTGAGGCGATATATAAAAACAAAAAAAAAATACATAATTTAAAAACTTGTGAAAAATGAAATACCTTTGTCGTCCCACTGTTCTCCCTGTGGAAGAACCATGTCCGGATCATTCCGAAAATCCATTCTGGCATAAGGAAAGTCCTAAATAGCAAAGACCTGGCTCTCTAGCTAGCGAAAGTAACCATCAGGAAATCGAACAACTGCCGCTCCCTCGTCAGGATGCCGGGCCATTACCGCAACCCATCTCGTCAACTTAGGCTCCCGAGGAGCCCCAACTAGAACTGTAAGATGCTGGGGGATCAGCATTGGAACTCTCTCTAGGGCAAAGCTTACGACTAAAGGCCCATATCCAAAAGTCTTCAGTTGTCCTCTCTTTGCCCTGGTTAGTTGGCCCTTCATATTGGCCAACACAGCATCACACCAGTTGAAAATGGTGCCTTGGAAGCAATCTATAGCCATCCGCATTTGGGACCCGGTGGCATGGTGCAAAGCGGCCGCGCCGCAAAGTCTGGTAACAGTAAAGGCTATTACCATAAGTTCAGGTCGGGATATGTACTTGATTTCTATCCCCTTCTGCTAGTTTTGATTGTTGCACCACTCTAGCCGGAGACTAGCAAGGGATTGGCCACCCGGCCTAGTCCCGAATAGAGAGAGTTGCTCGCCCCTGTTAGGCAAGCCAGTGAGAAAATATATGTCGGAGGGCTCTATCTCGACCTGGTGCTCTCCGATGTAGAAACATTGCTCCTGAATGTTCCACCTTTCAACCAGCCACTCAAGGAATGGCACCTGGCCCCTCATGCCAGGTATGGCCCAGTATTTGTACAGTCTGCATGCTTTTAATGCATCAATGGAAGGTTGATGACCTATCACGGCTAAATCAACATCCTCGTGTTCTCTTTCACGCCAATCAAGCATGGTGTGCACCCTCCACATCATAAAACATCTGTTAGAATCCATAAAATTTTAAAATTTTGGTTCATTTTGGAGAAATGAGGGTTTCAAAATGCGTTTTGCGGGGTACGCACCCCGGATTTTAGGGACAGAGCGTCTGGACGCAGCTTCCCTTAAGGCCGGGTGCGTAACCCTGGTATTTTCCCCATTGAGAAAATATCGGGGTATGCAGGTCAGCAGTGCATGACCTGCGTACCCCGAAGGGCGCATCTGGAAACCCCAAGACCCTCAAAAAATCAAATAAAAACTTAAAAATGAATTTTAAATGGATGGAAAGCAAGAGAAGGATGTTGTAAAATACCTGATGAGACGGCGTTCGATTCTGACGGTCGGATTCTCCGCAATGACCACAGGAAGTTTTCTTGTCAAAAGCCCTTTTCTCAACCTCAATAGTAAAATGGTAAAAATGACATGGTAAAAAGTCCTTTTATAGGTTTTTTGGATGAATGAATGCTAAGTTTGTTTATTTTTCACCATAAAAGGACATTTTTCGATGTATTTTTACCCATCTTAAACAGGTATGAGTAATGTGTCGTTTTTGTGCAGGACAAAAGGAATTTAGAGTAAAATCATCATTTTTTACAAACCAAAACATCAGAGTCATCTTTTAAGCTCTTTTCTGACTCCTAAAATATGAAAAGATTGCCGAGTGTTTCTTTTACACTCGTTAAAACAGAATTAAAATACGGTCCCATTATAGCTCTTTTCTGACCGTAAAATCAGGAAAAGATTGCCGGGTTTTTGTCGTTTCAAACTCGATACGGAAATAAAACGATGTGTCCTTGATCGCTTTTTACTTTTCAGGTCAGAGACACTAATCATGAAAGTACTCCTTGGTCGCAAGATCAAGCGGTTCTCCCAGGTATTATTTTATACTTTTTCGGGCTTGGGGGACACAAATTTACGAAAAAGTTCAACCTGGAGTCTTCTTAAGTTTTTCAGAATCTCTAAAATTGAAAAAAGCCGAGTTTCTCCTATACTGGGCTCGTTAAAATTTCATAGTAGAGGACCTGTTCAATTACAAATAGGAACGAACCACTCCTTCCTAGGGTTCGAATCAAAACTAGGTTGGACTCGTCCGAAGGATGAGCTTATAATCAAGCATATGTTATCCTCCTCAAGCTTGTAAAAAATAAAGAGGTACTTGCCAGAAATGGTGGGGGAAAAGAGAGAAGAATGAGCCTATTTGTTATCTTTTGTCTCAGAAGAAACCTTATTACCACTCTTGAACACGACACTTTTCATTCACCTGGGTTGGGAAATCCTTTACCTCACAGTTGATCAAACCACATTGAAAGTCTTCAGCCGGGTTCCGGGGATTAACTTTGAGTCATTCGTTACCAAGCCATCTGTTGTGTCGTTATGTGTTCAAGAGGTCTGCAAACAAAACTTTCATCTGCAAAAATACTTGTCATCCATTTGACCATCCCTGAGTCAGTCCTTACAACAACATTTCTTCAACTTGAACAATGATTTCGTGTTGTGGGCTTGCCTGCAACGGGTCGCTTTCTATCGACATCAGCACATTATCTAGAGAGATGACTTAGAAATCGTCAGTACCTTGAAGTCTGCATGCATCAATGGCAGGTTTCTCGCCTTTGACGTCAGTTTACATCATTGACTTTCGATCGAAGGATTCCGTGAAATGTTCGACATCAACTCATTCATTCACATCTCATGGATTGTACTGGGTACTTTGAGAACCATTGACATTACTGGTGGTCTCTCTCACACTTGTTAACAGTTTACATCATCGAATGGTAATCAAGTGGTTTCTATCATGTTCGACATCAACTCATTTATCCGCATGGCTAGAATCGTACCAATTCGGGAAGTAGAAATGAAGACCCTGGATCTAGTTTCCACCATCCAGGCTGCGAGGAGTTTTGTATTCATTATCTAGTAGACTAATCATAAACAGATGGCTGTGTCCATACTATGTCTACAAAAGTCTATGATTATGATGTACTGCAAGATCATTCCTGTATCAGAGTAGTTAGTCTGTTAGTTAAAGTTTTGATCTGAGTATGGGAATGCCTACCTCAGCGATGATATAATCTTATACATGTATTTTGTGTTGAAAATTGCAGGTTCTGACCAGGCTCTCCACGAGATAATCCTTGAAATGATAAAGCGCTTCACCCTTCCTAGATAATACAAAACCCTAATCTACTACAGGCTTTGCACTTTAGGGGGCAATCTGTTACACTAAAAAATGTCACCATGGCTATTTACAGTTAGTATGGCTCTATCAACAGTCATGCTATCCTCTTGGGCAAGTCTTATGCCTCTGCTCTCCATGTCAAACTCCAAAAAGAGAGAAAGACTTTGTAAATGTGTTTATCTCTGGGTACGTAGATTCTCTCGGCCTTACCTGCGTATACGCACCTAATGTTCACAAAAACTGCGTATTTGTACGCTCTGTATGTAAAGGGGCAGGTGCGTACCCCTGTAAAGGTCAAAAAGCGCAAGTTTCACTTCAAAAAAGTTACTTGTGGTCATTTCTAGAGGCTTCTAGAAGTATGTTTGACGTGTATGAAGCGCCTCCAGATGGTTCATGTATCCCTACCAAAGAGGAACTTATCCCATCAATAAGGGAGCTATCCCATCCAAAGAGGGGATTATCCCATTGATGGTGGACCTAATTAACTTCCTCTTGAGCACTATAAATACAGGCATTGGGCCAGAAGGAGGGGAGGTTGAAAGCTAAACATTTCTAAGGGTAGATGCTGCTGGAATTAGGACTCCCATTTAGAAGCTTGTGAGGAGAGATTGCCATCTTTGCTTGTTCTATTTGGAAGTGGGTGAGCTTTGTCAAAGTAAAGGAGAACTCTTGATGGACCCTGGGAGGGAATTGCACAACACCAAGGCTCAGGTTGTAATTGTTCCTTTTGTTTCCTATTAATGCAAATGAGTCCATTCTTCTCAATAACTTGTTATTTATGAGTTGTTTCATGTACTCCTTGGTCTATGTGTTAAATATGTTTTATTTTATGAGATTATCAAGTGCTATTTAATCGTTTGATTGTTAGTGAATGCAGGTTTCGAAGTGAAGGAGGAGCTCATCCGGATCAACGAGGCTGGACTGCTACAACAGCGTTGGACTACAGGTAGGATCTAAACACTTGATTGCTTATATAGTAAATGCATGTTTAGAGAAGGATTGCTCTTGTTTGTCTTGTTTGTCACTAGAGAGTCTTAGGCTCCTAGGGAGGTTGGTTGTGTCCGCACTATCGACTCTTTCCGCCTGACATTACCCACAAGCCAATGGGCAAGAAGAAGCCATTAACAAGGTTTTGAAAACAATGCTGCAACGCATGATGGGGATTCATAATACGAATTGGTACCTCATTAGTTTTTCTTCTTTGTAGGCATACTAAACATCTATTTGAATTGCAACTAGATTTACACTATTTTAGTTGGTGTATGGTCTGGAAGCACTCCTTCCCATTGAATGTGAGATTCCGTGTTTAAAGCTTATAGTTGAGCTTTTTTCCATAACCTCCATAGAAGAAGATCATTTTTTGCATCTAACACATTTCGATGTGACCTGATGCGATGCCACAATGGCCAGTGAGGCCCACAAGAAACACATCAAAGCACAATATGCCAAAAAAGTTAAACCTAGTGCCTTCTTAGAAGATGATCTAGCCCTTTTATACGATCAAGAAGATGATAATTTAGGGACTGGAGAGCTCGAACCAATGTGTCTAGGCCTGTATATAGTCAAACATGTACTTGCAAAAGGGGCTTATGAGCTCATTGATTTTGATGGAATCCCTTTGGCACAACCCATAAATGGGTTGTACCTTAAAAAATACTATGCATAGATTACATTTTCATAGTCATTGTGTACATACTATATAGGTGTGTTAGTGTGTTTGCAGTGTGTTTCCTTTAGAGTTTCCTACTCTTTCTGTTAATATTGAATTAAATTTGATTTGAAGATGTCGACATTCCCTCAACCATATGTTGGTTATGCTGATGGTTCTAGTCGTAGTACTCAAAACCTTTACTTTGCGGTGTGGGATATTTACACTCCAAATGGCGAGTTAGTGAGCCTACAAGGGATTTGTATCGATCACTCAACTAATAATATCGCTGAGTATAGCGCAGTGATAAATTTTTTGTCTGACGTTATTTCACGTGGTATTCACCATTTGATGGTAAAAATTTATTCGCAAATCATAGTACTACATTTGAAAGAGTCTATTCAGTATGAAGTCCAACTATGCTATGCATGTTTTTAAGGGTTCAACTTCTAGAACGAAATTTTGATTCCATTCAATATCAACATATCCCTAGAACTATAAATACATTAACTGATTTATTAGCCAATTATGTTTTATACAAAAATTTGCAACACATGTAATATTTCAGCCAAACATCACACATTGAACAAGAAAATAGATAAAATATGAAACATCGATAGATAAATATATATAGAGTTTGGTTTTACAAAAACTATGTCTGAGACACATAAGGCCAAATGACCTAGAACATAAAAATAAATGTAGACAAAATATGGCTCAAAGGCCTCCTAATTGGCTAATCCCGGTCATGATTGCAATAACAAACATTCATGCATTCAACATTGAACAACAACCAACTAAGGTGATCTGGCACTCCAATAGTGTATCATTGCAATTGCATATGGATATCATTAACCCTGGTCTTTGGCACACTATGGGTAAATCCCTCAACATGGCGCTCAAACTTGATAGGAGTCTTATCTATGTTGAGATCTTGCATCTCCTCCTCTGCCCCCGTAGCAACTCCAATTGCTGCAAGTTGTGGCTCTCGTCATGGCTGAAGATACGATGAGCCTACTATTTGTACTGGTCCAATATCAACATGTGAAGCCAATAGTCAGTCTCTCTTACATTAAAAACATTTTTTTTTATAAAATCCAAAAATAAATAAAAAAATTCAAGATGACATTTCTCTACCTATATCACCCCATTACTCGCCTTCAGGTAAAGCGAGCTTTGGGTCTCCTCATAAATTAATTCTAGCATATGGATAGTCCTCAATCATGATAAGTTGTACCCAAAGCCACCGAAAGAAAGTATGGGTAAAAATCATTGCAAATGTACCCCCATGAAGAGACATGATATCTACCCATTGCCTCATCTGTGGAACCCTAGGACCTAGAAGCTTGAGTGAAACCTATTGAGGATGAAGAAATGGTATCCTATGTAGCGCGAATGGTATCAGAATAGAAACATATCCAAAGTTGTTCAATCACCCATCCTTTACTCTGTTGAGTTATTCCTTTAATTCTTTCAATACACCTTCACTTAAGTTGAAAAAAATAGGTTCTATGCATTCCAATTCATATTGAATTTGGGAATTGGTAGCCACATGCAAAGCGGAATTACCAACCAATCAAGTGATGGTGAAAATGATCATCGAGAGAGGCAGTTGAATAAAATCCTTAATATCTATCTTTTCGACCTTTGTTACTTGAGAACAGGGCCTATAATGCACACCTACATAGTCCTTAATAGTTTCACCGCCTCTTCTCATGCTAGATAACTAGGTAAGAGCTCCTCTCTGAGACAACACTGTAAGAAAATCGATATCTTCCACTATCGTGATAGTACATGCTTCAATATTGAAGCACTATCCCTAAATATCCCATGCCTTGACCATATATTCTAGCAACTCAAGCTAAGCTCTTATGTCTGGAATCACAAAAACGTAAGGAATCCATAATTCCTTAAGGCTCTTATTGTTTTGGGTCATTGGAAACATCCAAATCTTAGGATTAATGTTCTCTTTCTCTCAAGATTAGAACCATTTTTTCTCTAGTTAATAGTTGCAAAATCACAAGAAAAACACTGAGAATTAACCTTGTGCAAAAAATTTGAGAAAAAACTAGCTTAGAAACATTAAATTATTTCTCCAGATACACCAATCACACCTTCCTTTCAAGGGATAGTGCGACCCAACACACTTTGCCTTCTTGGTAGGTGCATTGATTTGCTCTTCCTAGTGGGGATCAGGCAGACCCATCGCACCATTCGATATAGAGAGGGCAGGATGGGGTGAAATGGTCCTAGGGCCAAAATTTACAAGCTAAAATGTTGAGGACTCTCAAAAAATTGCATCAAATGAAAAATTAAAACCGTGAAAAGAGAGAGAAAGGATAGATCTCCTACCTGGAACTGACAACACTAGAGATGATCCAGCAGATTGGTGCAATCACCTACTGAAGTTTGAGGGTTAAATGCACTTAGAGCTCACTCACAAGAGGTGGTTGAAGGGAAAGTACCCCTAGGGTCCTTTGGGTTAAGACTCTACCAGACTGAAAATTGCTTATTCAAAGAAACACACACACAGCCATTATCTTCACTTTAAGCAAATTCTAATGTTTAGGGTATGTACCTAAGGTCCTACGTTCGAGAAGGCCTTTAGGGTCCAAACCCTTCTTGGAGTTCCCTTCTTCTTCTTTGACCTGTAAAACAAGCAAATCAAAGAACACAACAGTACATGGACAAATACTTATATGAAAACCATCTTCATGCTATAAAGTTAGTTATAAAAATCTTTAAGTAACTACTTGCATAAGAATTCAAGACAAGAATCTCATAAGCATAAAGAAAGATTGTTTCGGGAACCAAGACGTGTTTCTTTATATAAAGGCAAGTAAAGTACATATAACAGAAAGATTTCACCTGAAACACCTTCAGCAGGCTCCAAGCAAAGCTTCCTCCCGGATTCGTTCCAGCCTCAAGCCTCCAACAAGAGCTCCTTCCAAGTCTTACTCAATGGTGATATAAAGGATGGATGATCACCAATACACATGGAAACAAGGGTTTCCTATGCAAAATGGGGGAAGTGCAGAAGGCACCAAGGACTTCAGACCTGGTCTATGGGGAAAATCTCAGCATAATAATCTTGCTCTTCTTTTCTCTCCCTTAGGCCTTCCCTTTGATGTCTTTTTATACCATCTCCAAAGTAGTTTTTTAGTTAGGAGTTGGTTGGGAACAGTTGGGCCACGGGCACTAACAGGTGATCAGCAGGTAAAACCCGCGATCTCCGCCCGAAAATGAGGAATTATTTATTTTTTTAAGTGTTTTAATACATACACGCGGGTTGGGTATACACAGACCCACGTCTACACGCGTTTAACTCAGGGCAATGTCGCGTATAGGGAATAAAACACCGTTTTTTAAATTTTTGGACCAGGTCTGGAAGGAGGGGTTGCCCTAGGCCATGAGTGCAGCATCACAAACCATAAGAGTGAGATTTGGAGCTATAACAGATGCCCCCTAATGCATGAGGTCAGAAGGGGAACATGATGGCCAAAATATATTATGTAAGAACATGGAAAGGAACTCTGTCGAAAAACCGAGAAGGACTGCACCAGAATTCAGCCTGCCAAGCCACCAAAAGGAGATCAGAAAGAAGCACTGTCTGAGGCGGGCATACCCATGCTAAGGAAAAGTAAAGCATTTCCGCATATCAAGTACAAGCGGATCCACTAAGTATACAAGTATAAATGACTGGAAGATACATAATGGATCATCTGATCATAATGAGTAAGTACATGTCTGAATATCACATATAAGACTGTCAATGATGCTGAAAGATGCAACGGATCACTGATATCAAAGACTGATCCCAAAAGGTACCAACTGAACATGATGGAATAGGATGTTACTACACTGCAAACTCAGGTGCCAACATATAGAATGTCGCCATGACTGACTGCAACATATAAGGTGGAGTGGTATCAACTAGTAGCAACAGGAGCAACTGTCAAATGAACCAATGAATGCTAATACAACCTGAGGTCTTCACCGACCGCCGTGGTACATTTCTACACCATGGGAATAAATGATCTGAAGTCGACCATGTGAGAAATCGTTTGATTACCGGTCATTGATGTATACTGTTAACAAACGCGAGACTACTCACCGATAATGATAATGAGCGTCAAGGTACCCAGTACAATCTAACAAGTGTGAATAGATGAGCTGAAGTCGAACACCTGTAAGAATCTATTGATCAGGAGACAATGATGGTTTCCCACTGTCGATAGCGAAGGATCTGCCACTAATGACTGCAAACCCCAAGGTACTGCCAAATGGACTCTAGATCTTTGCCCTAGAGCAATGAGTCGTATCGATAGGGAAAGATCCACTAGAAGGAAGGCATTAAGGCATCCTCCATCAATCTAGCACGAGTGTAACCCGTAGGCCAATAATGTGGAAGGAATCAGACGAAAAAGATGTAGTAACCCAACCGAAGTACGTTCCCGGCGTACACAAGATGTGGCTAGCGCACGGCAGAAACCCTCTGAACCAACCAATAATGAAAGCTGACACAGAGGCGAGGTATCCACCAATAGGGTCAAATGGAAACCAAGGTACTGCACGAATCCCAATGTGTGATAATGTATGCTGATGTCGAACACAAGGGAAACCACTCAGTCAAAGACCCATGATACTGATCGATGCTGAGCACAAGGTGACATATCAATAATGAAAATAGGGCCAGGGTGCGGCTCTAGGCCTGTCCTCAGAGCAAGGTGTCGTTGTCGATAAGGACAAGACCCGCCAGCAAGAAGTCAATGGGGACCTTCTCAAACCGGCATGAGTAAAGGACCAATATAACTGATGTGATGATAGACATGACACTGACAACCAGGGATGGCCGACTGAAAAATGAGTCAAGAGACACCGCAGAAAGGCCGACTCAGGCTAACTTCCCTTGAACAAAAGCACGACTCAATGTGACTATGTGGCAGCATATGATGAATCTGTATAAGTTCGTCATGCAGGAGGCACGAACGAACCCTCCATATGATTGGAAGAGATAACCAATCGGGGGAGAACTGACTCGATAACAAGGTTATGGCGTACCTAAGTCAAACTAAATCCCACCCATGCGGAGGAGACTTTGTTTTGAGTGCTTTGTTCAAGGGCAACACGACTGACTCTAGTTGCCAACAATAAATGGAAATAATGTCCCTGTTCCCGCTCTTTTTTGGAATATTTAATTTTTTTGTCTTTTTCTGATAAGCCGGAAAAAGAATAAAAGAATGCTATGGTACAGTGGAAAGAACGAGTGTCGGTGAAACAGATGATATAGTTCCTGGGAAAGGAACGTTCCTATGCTCAATGCAGGGAGGTGAAAACTGGTCAGTGACACTCAGAGGTATGTTCCTTCCACGGATCAAGGTATGTCAAGCTGCAGAAGTCAAAGGTATGCAAGGTTGGTTTTGCAGACGTCAAGGTCAAAAGTTGGCTTAAACATGATTCCAAGTGAAGCCGGCTTTAGGCCAAAAGGTGCAAATGGTCAACATGCAATGCAGAAGTACAACTCAACACACATAGGAGCCTCTAAGGTATAAGGCCAGAATGAAGTGAAGAAGCAAAGAGGAATGAGTCTTCAACGCATAAGTCATGGCGGGACTACAGAGGACTCCCGAGCCTACTCAAAACGAAGCAGCATGGGCAACAAATGTCAGTGAGGTGCTAACTACGAAGCCCATGTAAAGGTATGGCTCTACCATCGTGTCATGATTTAAAGAATCGGCGAGTGAAAATGGCTTACTAACCATAACACGATGGGGTGGACCCTACGGCAGATGGATCGGTCAGATGGAGGCTAGTATGCATAATGCAACGGAAAAAATGGTGTCCCTAACCTATATGCCAGTGAAAACACGATACCTGCCATGACGGGTCAGCGGTCATGGAACCGTCTCGAACTGTCGAAAAATGTCCAAAATGTCCTGAAAACAAACCAAACTCGGCATTCCAAGCTCCCAAGTTAAAAGTGACATGAGGCCAAACAAAATAAAATTTTGAAAAAATTTTGCATTTTCAAAACTTATAAAAAGAAATTTTGGACTCACCATTTTCACCGTTTGACTTGGAGAGCAAAAATTGTGGAGCAAAAGGAGCAAACTTCCCTGTGACTTTTCCAACCGTTCAAACTTGCCGAAAACTTCCAGGTAAGCACTAAACTTGTCTTGCAATTAATTGTGATAGTTTTTAGGAATTTTAGTTGATGTTTTACCGTTGGATTTTTGCAAAAAATTCTTTCGCGGCGTACACGCGGGTTGGCAATATTGAACTCGCGTATACGACGGCCCTACACGCGACTGTGTATATATGAACCCGCGTGTGCGCAGCGAACTAATTTTATAAACAAAACTAACGGATGAAAATGATTTTTTCTTCCAGGATGACTATCACATGGCGTGAAAGAGAGCACTCAACCGTGGATAATGAAGTTATGAACAATGATGAGGCATTAGATGCCCAACGGGGATGCGGGTTGCTAAAATTCTTCAAATTGCCAAATATGAAAGCAAACACGCGTCTGCTCGAGAGACTCATTGATTATTGGGATGTCGATGAGGAAGCATTTGTGATTGATCAGATGCCACTCAGGGTAGAAGTGGAAGAAATATATTTTATCACGGGCCTTTCCCGAAGGGGAGAGGTAGTACATTCCCGGGGCAGGACACGGAATAGCCTCAGTGTAGATGACTATGTACAACTTTACTGCTCGGGTCATCGGAAGGTCGGGAGCCAGATCTCTATCCCACATGTGGAGAGTTTGTCACTCAGGATAATCTTGTTCACCATAGCTCGAGTGAACGGATCATCCTCACTACATCAGGCGTCACGGGTAAACATGAGCGTGGCAGTGGACTGTCTCACTACTGTGTTTGACTGGTGTACTCCTCTCCTTGCCAACATGAAGGAACAACTCACTTCTATCAGGAGGGGACAGACCAAGAACTTTTGGTTCGGAACCATCTTGTGCACTTTCTTCTTCGAGAAGGTTCCCGCACTCCGTCCCAGGGTAGCAGTTGCCATCAGTAGTCCACGTGATCCACGCATGGGCCGGTGGGATGACTTGATGAAACGTCTGGGGGGTGGGGAAGTCCCAAGGAATGCATTTGACGACGACTTCTTTGCTTGGTGGGAGCAACAGATCATCGCCGTGGATGACTACCCCTATGCTGGGCTGGATTTCCGAGGAGATCCTGATCTAGTGTTACCACCAAATGTAGCATGGGGCGAGATCGGTAAGAATTTTTATTATTTTATGATTTTTTTGGATTTTTCAAATATAATGATGAATTTTGAAAAATATTTTTTGATGAGATTCAAATGACTAATATGATGATCATGTTCTAGACATTGGGCCTGTACGACCCGATGGATTCCCGCGGCATGGACGGCGTGGCCGAGGAGCCGAAGAGGTGGCTGCGGATACGGAACGGACCTTGAACAACGTCCAACGACACTTGGCGAGACTGAGCTGCCAAGTACCGATGGCCGAGATAGAGGACCTTCCTCCGGATATGCAGTGTCATGTGGTTGGCATGCCACGTGACTGGGTTCGCATCTTTCGGCGCGTGGCCCACGCTATAGTGACATACTTAGATGCTCATGCTGAGCTGAGGCGCTAGATATGCCTGACATGATTATGGGCATTTGAGTCCCAATTTTGTATATTTTTGGACACACATATGTACACTCGAGGCATTTTATGATATATATATATATATATATATATATATATATATATATATATATACAGTTTGACTTTTTGATGCATGATTTTATGATGATGAATGATTGATATGCCAGTCTAATGCTTGATTAGCGATAGAATCAGCTAACCAATTTTGAGATCTTGGAATGTGCAAATAATTAATGTAAATAAATGATCTTTGCAACAACCTCACCCTTAAATATTGGCGATATAATAATAGATCTCTAACCCGATAAATGTTATTTAACTGAGACACTATCAATTGAGAATCAAGATATACTACCAACGAGTCGATCCCATAAGAGATTGCCTCAGATAATAAATTGATAATAGCTGTATACTAGGCCATATTGTTTGAAGCAGGACCTATACACACGCCTCTCGATATCATCAACTGACCAGTTGGGTAATAAAGTACCCAAGCTGCAGAAGCAAGATTCCGAGTGTGCCGACTAGCACCATCGGCGAACCCAAAATAAACCAAATCATCCATCAACACCTGCCAAAGCAGACCAAAAGTGCTGATATCAGAAAATGCTCGATAATATATGTACAAATATACATAAAATACAAAGAAGCCATTGCCTGGTAAAACTGAGCAAAATACTTCTTTAGCTAGAGCCCATTTCTGGGCTCCGCCAGCTTGTTTCCTTCGAAGTCAATTAACTCATACGATCCTTTTTCTAAAACTCGTTTGATAATGAAAGGACCGTACCACATAGGCTTAAATTTGCCTGCCCCCAAGGCGTCCTTATCTTGGTCATAGACCAAGACAAGGTCACCTTCAGAAAAGACACGAGGACGGACAGACTTATCATACTGTGTTTTGACCCTTTTCTTATGGGCCTCATTCATCGTGGCGGCATCTCGACGCTGCTCATCGAGATGTTCCAAGTGAACTAGTCGCTCCTCGAGACTTGAAGTCTCAGGAAGAAGCTCAACGGCCAACTTTAGAGATGGGATTTCACATTCAACCGGAAAGATAGATTCCATCCCGTAAACCAACTGAAAAGGAGTAAAACCAGTAGCCGTTTTGACGGAGGTTCGGTATGCCCAAAGAGCCGAATACAACATAATGTGCCAATTGGACCGATTTTTATCGATTGTCCGTTGGAGTATCGTCTTAAGAGTTTTATTGACTGCCTCGACCTGTCCATTGGCCTGAGGATAATAAGGGGACGAATGCTCCTGACAGAAACCTAATTTAAGAGCCAATTCAGACATTAGCTGATTTTGGAAATGACTGCCATGGTCAGTGACAATCTCCCTTGGGATACCGGATCTTGAGATAACTTGATTGAAAAGAAACAAAGCTACCGTGTCACTGTCGTTCTTATAAGTAGGCATGGCCTCAGCCCACTTCGTGAAGTAGTCTACAGCCACGATAATGTACTTGTGATTCGCTGCTGAAGGCGGATTACAAGTCGTAAAATCAATACACCACTTAGTGAAGGGACCGACGGTGACAACGGGAAAAAGGGGAGCTGGATGCGCTCGCATCTTGCGAGTAAAAATTTGACACGGGTGACAGCGTTTGACCGCTTCCACACAGTCCTTAAAGAGTGAAGGCCAAAAGTAGCCGGCACGTAAGATGCGCTGGGCTGTAGCAAGCCCTGATAGATGACCACCACAAGCTCCACTGTGGCAGTCATTAAGAACAGACTCTGCTTCCTCTAAGGTTAAACAACGTCGAAGAATTGAATCAACCCCTCGACGATATAATGTGTCACCAATGATAACATAGTTTTTAGCCAGGTGACGTAATTTGCGACGTTCATCCTTGGAGAAAGTAGAGGGAAACTTCGAAGTCTGGAGATAAACAATGATATCTCCATACCAAGGGTCTTGTGAAGAGATGAGGAATATATGTTCGTCGGGTAAACTTTCCTCATAAACAACATCCTCTCCACAAGGAAGCTCAGAAATTAGCTCCGCGAAGACCATAGATTTCTTAGACTTGGCGGACAAGAATTCGAGATCGAATTCTTGTAAAATGACTATCCATCTATTATATTTGCCCCCAATCACTCGCCTACTGAGGACAAATTGAAATGGATTGACCGCCGCTAAGACAAAAGTTTTGCGCAGCAAAATATAATGACGGAGCCTCTGGACAACATGGACAGCTGCCAAGGCCAATTTCTCAACCGGAGAATAGCGGAGTTCGGGACCTATTAAGCCTCGGCTTAAATAATAAATCACGTGCTCGACAAGAGCATCGTCCTCCTGAACTAGAACCATACCAATGGTAGATTCTGCTGCAGTGAGATATAAAAGGAAGTCTCTACCATAATCCGGTGGACTCAAAAGCGGGGCAGAGACTAATGCCTTTTTCAAAGAATCAAACGACCGCTCCGCAAAGTCGTCCCACACAAATGGAACTCCTTTTCGTAGCAAACGCATGAACCCTTTAGTGATCTTGACATAGTTTGCTATAAACCGTCTTAAGAAATTAGCCCTCCCTTGAAGACTTTGAAGTTGACGAATTGAGGACGGGGGAGGCAACTGAACTATTGCCTCAACCTTGAAGGGATCAACCCGAATCCCTTCATTGGACACAATAAACCCTAACAGCCGATCGGATGTAACCGCGAAAACGCATTTATTGGGATTCAACCGGATTTTATAGAAACGACATCGCTCAAAGACTAATCGAAGATGACTAGGATGATCAGTTCTCTTTCGAGAGCGAGCAGCGAGATCATCTAAGTATGCCTCAATGACATGTTTGATGTCGTGGAAAGCGTATGACATGGCCCGCTGAAAAGTGGCTCCAGCATTTTTAAGACCAAAAGGCATCTTTCGATATGCAAAAGTACCCCAGGGACATATGAAGGCTGTCTTATGCTGGTCTTCAGGACGGATAGAGATTTGATTATAACCCGAAAAACCATCCATGAAGGAAAAAATTTCATTACCCGCACACTCGTCGATAATCTGATCAATGAATGGCGTGGGGTAATTGTCTTTCGGACAAGCCTTGTTTAGATCCCTAAAATCGATGCATACTCGGATTGTTCCTTGCTTTTTGTCCACAGGGACTGGGTTAGAAACCCAATCCGTAAGAGGAACAGGGTATATAAAACCCGCCCTTAGCAGCTTCTCAACCTCAGCTTTGATAGCCGCTGCTTTCCTAGGGTTAACCGGCCGAAGCCTTTGACGAATCGGTTTTGCGTTTTCGTACGTCTTGATCTCATGTTGGACTATAGAAGGATCAATGCCGGGCATTTCCTCATAAGACCAAGCAAACACATCGCGATATTCCTTGAATAGGTCGGTGTAAATTTGAATTTCTTCAGGGGAACACTCAATTCCGATGAAGATATTCTCTATGATGTTAGGGTCCCTAGAGATGTTGATGGGTATCGTTTTTGAAATTACCGACATATTACCTTCGGCGCGAATGTGTGCTGGAGCCAAAGGGTTCGAAACCATATCAACATCACTAGTACAGAGCTCGGAAAACCTAGATTCCACTTCCTGCAAAGGAGGAAGAAAGTACGAACGATGGTGTAAGTCTTCCCACGGTTGATCTATACCCATCATTGCTTCAAGGATTGCTTCTTCAGAAGGTAAAATTGAATCCAATCAATCCAAGGTAGAGATAGAATCTAAGCTCCAAGCTGGGGCCACATGACCATCCAACTCTTCTTCAGAGAAAGGAGTGGAATGGTTATCTGCAGAGTCTACGATAGACTGATATCTAAGCTCAGCTGTAGATATAGGAAACGCCATTCCATTAACTTGTCCTTCAACTAATGTGGTCGTAGGTGAAGGCAAGGTCCAAGGGTCGGAAAAATAATGAGTTCGGAAGAACTCTTCTCGAGGAGACTCCTTGGATGATGAAATAGCATTGATTTTTGCAAAAGGAGAGGGAAGGTCAAACATACCCATCAATGAGGAATACATCCCTACTCCTAAATTCTCAGTCGGCGGGCGAGGGTTATCCACCAAAGGAACAGTAGAGTCGGAGCTTGCTTGAGGATCGATTGGAGAATAGTCCAATTGATCAACCTTAACGATTTTCCCCTCATGAGGAAAGCAAATGACACGAAACAGAGTCGATACGACGGCTTCCATTTCGTATACCCAGTTTCTTCCTAATAGGAGATTATAGTCTAGGTTAGAATCTACGACTTCAACTTCGATATTAACGACCTTCCCTCTAACACATATAGGAAAGGCCGGGATAATCCCATGTGGCTTGTGAGAATGACCATCAAATGCAGTTAAGACGGTTGGTGAAGGAACAGCCGAAGGTGAGCCAATAGCCTTCCAACATGACATCAACATGACACATGTGGAAGCTCCTTCATCTATAACGGTGCGGAAAATATTGATTTTCCGGTATGTAGACTTTATCTGAAAAGCCATATGATGAGGGAGTCTCTTTTTGACATTTGACATGTCAAAAGAGAGCACTAAAGAGTTAGCTGGATCGACTGCTCCAATTGCGGAGAGTAAAGCACTTCTCTGAGATGGACACGACTGGAGAACCTCTAAAGTGGACATAGCACATGGGCTTTGAGCCAGATCCTCCACAATGGAGTAATTCTGGGCGGCCCTAGCATTAGGGTTAATCGTCGTGCGTTTGGCGGAACCTTTCGGTATCCTAGGTATAGTCTCAACAGGGGGTCGCTCAATATGAAGGTCATTACCTCCGGGAACAGTTTTATCCTTAGATGTTTCGGCTTCACCATAATCACGTGACCGCGTAGTCACATGGACATTTGAACCCATCATAAAAACATTTGATGCTTTTTCCCCTTCCTGGTTGCCCCCTGAGGAGGTCCCAGGATTCGAATTCGCGCCAGCAAGAAGTTGCTGCCCTTGGGGAAACGGGTTAGGTAACACAGCTTGCGAACTAGAAGTCCCTTGCTGTCCTAACAAGCGCTGAGCGTCTTCAATTCTAGGGTAGAGATGAGTTAGATGATCCCCACTGCATAACTTGCAAGGAAACTTAACTTTCTTTCTCGACTCACCTTTACCACCACCAGCGTTGTTGCCGGATTTATTTTCATCGGGCTTCCCATCCGAGTTATTTTTCTTACCACGTCCTTTCTTTTTCCCATTGGAATTTTGATTTCCTTTGGGGTTATCGGATTGGATGGCATTAATTGAAGAAGTTTGGGAAGCGGGAGGATTAGACAATGTGACTTGGTTGTTAGAAGCAGTTTGCAAAGACAACTGTTGCAATTGATTCAACAAGTTCACTGTAGATGTGTCTACTGACCCAACGATACCGTCCGCGTGCGGACCTGGCTTCGACTTAGCTAAATCAACCTTAGATCCGGGAGCATCTGGCAAGTACTTTTGGAGGATCCCAGACTGAGAGTAAATCAGTTCTAACTGCTGGGCCCTGAAAATGGCTTGCTCCTCATAATAGACCCCAGACATGGAGACATCCTTGGAAATCTCAGGTTGCAAAGACTTCAAAAACCACTCTAGACGGTACTCTGGAGGGATTTCGGCTTTAATGAGCCTCTTTCTCCGTCTCCATTCCTGAATGTGATCAGAAATGTGGGTTGCCTTATCCTGACGAAAGGTGGCCAGAAGTTCGGTTCCGGCGTCATAGCGGACAGGCAACTGGAAGTGATTTAAGAAAATATTGGCTAAGTCGGCGAATGATGTAAAGCTGCCCCCTGGCAACTCTATATACCACTTGGCCGCATTACCAGTCAAGGTGCGCTGAAAGAGTCTCAACCTAATCGAATCCTCGATGAGGGAGTTGGATGAGCACCACAGATGGAATGTGGTTACGTGGTCGCCCGGGTCCTCACCACTCTTCCCTTCGAATTTTGGAATGTCCAAAGGGAGTTTGGTTGGGACCAGAGGCCAGTCCAGATTATACCTGATTGGGTCATTTGTTAACTTTGTGAGATCTGGCAAGTTTAACGTTGCCAGAAACGGAAGCCTAGGAGGACCTAGGGGATTCCACCCAGACTGGGCAGAACTCCCAAAGTTTTGAAAAGATTGTCCTGGGATTTGGGAGGCACCAGGTTGCCCAAAGTGACCAGTAGAACCGGCTGAACTAAAAGGCAAGCCTTGTGGTCCAGCAAAATTCGGAGTTTGACCAACTCCTGCCGTATAACCTCCATAGCCCGCAAAGTTTCCTCCTAAAGAATGGTAAGGAGTTGATAACCCCTGATATGGATTCCAAACCGAAGCAAGGGGAGGAATACTTTGAAACGAACTAACCGTGGTGTACGGCCTATTCCCTTGTTGGCCGATAAATGGATTCCTAGTTCCTGCACTACTAACCCTAGGGTTATTCCAACCTTGGAAAGGATTGCTGCTTTGTCCTATAGAAGAAAAAGGCATGGATCCTACCGTCGGGTTGGAATGTGGTATATGACCACTTCCGAAAGGAAAACCCTGGAATGAAGCCGATCCGCCCATCATGGACGTAGCGGCACTAAACAGAACCGATGGAATACCCTGTGATTGGGTGCCAAAAGAGAAGAGTCCAGTACTAAAAGAATTGGTTTGGGCATTTCCACTCGTGGACGAAATGGAGGTAGACCCAAGTAGAGATGTGCTCGCAAAAGATCCAAACAAGGAAGTGGAGGGGATGGAAATGGTTCCTCCCCCTTGCACCGATGTAGGGGTTTGCATAGTCGCAGCACTCGTAGAAGCCATGCTTCTAGTAGTGGTCATGAATGGTAAGCGCGTAGCGTAACCTGGACTTGCTGGTCTATGTGATGGAGTCCCAACGTATTGCAATACGTCTGGATGACTAAATGGTAGAGGAGAATTTGGAACCACTAATGATTCTGAAATTTCTTCTACCTCTACGTTATTCTCCGCTTGAAAGCGAACTCGAGAAAGGACTGGAGTATCCCTCTCTTGCTCAGAAGTGCCAGGCCTTGCTTGGCCGCTAATGTCCCCGAGAGGAGGATCAATCCCCGATGCGTCAACCGGCGTGGGACGGACCCCACCGGTAGTATTGCCTCTGCGCCTTCTAGGAGAAGGCTCTAAACTAGGTGGTGAGAGACCACGAAGTCTTCGAGACCGTCTTGGAGATCGGTCAGCCACTTTGAATTTTTTGTTATGATCTAACTAAAGACTCAAAAAATTAAAAGCTAGGCCAACTAGGAGCACAGAGCACACACTATAAAGTCCCTAAAGATACAGCCAGTCAAACAAACTTCCACGTATTTCCGCTCCAGGTGATTAGGACCGGACACCAAAATACGAGAAAGTGAATCAAAGGGCCTTCCGAAGATAGTCTGGGATGATGAGGGCCCAGTCCTATCAGCGAAGGTATCAGAGGAAGTTACGCTGACCTCCTAACAACAGCCTGCGCCGGTGCAAGCCCCCAAGCTTCGCAAGGGTGCCCTCCAGTAGTACTGTCGAGAGTGATGCAACGTCGACCTCAGGTGCCACGAGATTCCCCTCCGCAGCCACCTATGCAGATTCCTAGGAGAGGCAACTATGGATACCAACTCGTCGCAGAAGCCAGGTAGAACAGTCATGAGGTAAGTTCAGACAAGTAGGAGAGGGCTTATCTCTCTTCCCTGTCTTCACAGACCCTCGTGCTTAACTCCTAGATCCAGAGCTTTCCTGGTCTTCCTAATGCTATTGGATTTTCTCTCGTTAATCATAGTCTTATGTTTGACGTTTTATGTGGCCTTGGAGAGTTAACTCTCCACTCGCCTAATCCAAGGCCCTAAAATCCTAAACTTGTTGGTGTAACTGACTAAAACAAAAAAGTTCTAGTGGATTTTAATTTAGCGCTTGATTTTATTAGGCTGTTCTTTAAGTCACAGGGTAATGGAGATGAAACTTGTGGTGTTTTTATGGACGCAAAAGAAATTAATAAAACTTAGCTACATGCACATGCACTTTTTGTTTTCGATGAAGAGCAATTTCTATGAGGTTCAGAGGTACTTCTAATATAAACAAATTTTTCTTTTCTTTTCAGACTCCACACTCACAAAAACTAACAAAACTATATATGCCTAAAAAGAGATGCAAATCTATCCTAATGCAAGAACTATATGTGGATGCAAGATTTAAAGACTACTCTAAAAACAAAGAAGGAAAGTTGCTGCTTTACCAAATTGTGTCTTGCCACTAAAATGCCTAGATAGAAGATGATGTGTTACCAATCATTTCGTCCAAACAATAAAAACAAGTTCTAAGATAAAAACAAAGCACTTTCACTTCGCAAAAAAGGAAATCAAATGAAAAGCAAGTTTAAGAAAGCGAAACTCAAAACTTTCAAAAGATTTTCTTTCAATCAAACCAAAAAGTCTTTTTCAAAGGAAATCTCTCAAAAATACTGACACCAATGATTGATAAATAGGCAACCAAACACTTTTGTGAATTGACACCTTTCAAATGATGAAAACTCAACAAAAATAAATGTGTTTGAAATCGCTTTTTTGACAATCAAAAGCAGCAATGAAAGTCTAAAAGATCAGAAGACAAGTTTCAAGAAAATGGTAACAAACAACTTTCCCGAAACGAAGGAGCAAATGGTCACAAAAATGGTTTTGTTAAGCAAACAAAAGGGTCATCAAAACAAAAGTGAACACAAAGGTTGAAATCCAATCTTCCTACTCTGCCAAAATAGAGCAGTCAAGATTCTTAACCAGAAATCTTGTGTGTCAAAAATCAATGATGCTTGCAATCAACGAAAACAAGACTAATACTCCTTATAACTAGAGAGAGTTCAGAACAAGATGCCCCCTGTTAAACAGAGGACTGTTACTGGAAAATGACTGCTTGAAACTGACCCAAACCACCAGACAAACATTCAGCAAAAAGAAAATTTATAAATCTTGAAAATTATATAGTATACGCGCCTGCAGTGATGTGCAGAGTGCGTGTACACGCTACTGTAACTGAGGAAACCTGCGTATATGCGGGTCCACTTAGTACAACTTGCGTATATACGCTTCTGTAATCTAGAAAAACAACGTATATGAAGACTTTCAAGAAAAATAAAAAAACACAAACTGAAAAAACTGGAAAAGCTTAGAGTTCAAGAACAGATCAGACAGTCAGAACCAGCAAACAGAGAGGCTGAGCCTTGATTGGCTTGAAGGCTACCCAAACTAGGAACAACAAGAGTGTTGTTCCCCAGTGGAGTCGCCAATTCTGGTTGAAGGGAAAGTACCCCTAGGGTCCTTTGGGTTAAGACTCTACCAGACTGAAAATTTCTTATTCAAAGAAACACACACACAGCCATTATCTTCACTTTAAGCAAATTCTAATGTTTAGGGTACGTACCTAAGGTCCTACGTTCGAGAAGGCCTTTAGGGTCCAAACCCTTCTTGGAGTTCCCTTCTTCTTCTTTGACCTGTAAAACAAGCAAATCAAAGAACACAACAGTACATGGACAAATACTTATATGAAAACCATCTTCATGCTATAAAGTTAGTTATAAAAATCTTTAAGTAACTACTTGCATAAGAATTCAAGACAAGAATCTCATAAGCATAAAGAAAGATTGTTTCGGGAACCAAGACGTGTTTCTTTATATAAAGGCAAGTAAAGTACATATAACGGAAAGATTTCACCTGAAACACCTTCAGCAGGCTCCAAGCAAAGCTTCCTCCCGGATTCGTTCCAGCCTCAAGCCTCCAACAAGAGCTCCTTCCAAGTCTTACTCAATGGTGGTATAAAGGATGGATGATCACCAATACACATGGAAAAAAGGGTTTCCTATGCAAAATGGGGGAAGTGTAGAAGGCACCAAGGACTTCAGACTTGGTCTATGGGGAAAATCTCAGCATAATAATCTTGCTCTTCTTTTCTCTCCCTTAGGCCTTCCCTTTGATGTCTTTTTATACCATCTCCAAAGTAGTTTTTTAGTTAGGAGTTGGTTGGGAACAGTTGGGCCACGGGCACTAACAGGTGATCAGCAGGTAAAACCCGCGATCTTCGCCCGAAAATGAGGAATTATTTATTTTTTTAAGTGTTTTAATACATACACACGGGTTGGGTATACACAGACCCGCGTGTACACACGTTTAACTCAGGGCAATGTCGCGTATAGGGAATAAAACACTGTTTTTAAAATTTTTGGACCAGGTCTGGAAGGAGGGGTTGCCCTAGGCCATGAGTGCAGCATCACAAACCATAAGAGTGAGATTTGGAGCTATAACAAGAGGTAAAATGAAAATGGTAAAAAATATTTTTACTTTTTCCTATTTATGGTCAATTTAATTATTATTTTAATATAATTTTCATAATTTTTTGACCTAATTTTACCATATAGCATACATTTTAAATCATTTTATGTTGTTCTGAGCAAGTTAAAGGCTAATTAAAGGATCTGATATAAATTTTAAGTTCAATACAAGTAATTTTGATGAATGAGCATACTTTTATCACTTTTTCAGGCTTTATAAACTTACGAAAAAGGAACCACATGGAATCCTTTTCTAGTTCTTTTCAGACTCCGAAAACATGAAAAGATTGTTGAGCACCTATCTTTTTGAACTCATCAAATAAAATGAAATGACGTCTTCCTAGTATAAGTTTAAACCTTTTCTAGACTGGGATAGACTATTTAGAAAAAAAGAATATTTTAGTGGAACATGACTAAAAAGTTATCCTGAGTATGTTTTATGATTTTTTGGACTCAAGAGACTAAATTTACGAAAATGAACCTTTGGAGTTTTCTTTTTCAACTCCTTTTAAAACTCTCTAAACATGAAAGATAAGTTTAATTATACCTTTGATAGACTCATAAAATCATCAAAAAAAGTTGGACAGATTAAACATGACGAGAGAAAACCACTTCTTCTCAGAGTTTTTTAAAAATACTCAAAAGGATTCATCCGAAGCATGAGCTTATACATCAAGAATATGTTATCCTCATGAAGCTTGTTAAAGATAAGAAGGTACTAACCAGAAATGGTTGGGGAAATTGGGAAAAAAGAGTACTCAACCTATTAATGGAAATGAGTCACTTTTGAACATGACACTCTTTCACTTCACCTCTATGGTTGTTAGGTTGGGAAATTTGCATGCCTCTTCGGTTAATCACATCATATCAAAAGCCATTGTAATTTATTTTGATTCAATGCTTCCAACTCCATACAATGTCACTGATATTTTAAAGAGAAGTCCCTTAGTTGACATCTACTACAATACCTTAAGCCTCATTTCATGTATGTCGCTCCTGAACCAGCTTTGTATCAACATCATTATGTCAAATGTTGATACTCATTTCATGTCATTCATGACAAATACATCAAGGCCCTCCTGTGATGGGTCACTTCCTGTCGAAATTAGCTCATTATCCAGGAAGTTGACATAGAAACTCAATTCAGTACCTTGGAGCTTACATACCTCAGTGGCAAGTTTCCTTTCTCTTAGCGATAGATCCTCATCATTGGCCTTCGACCAAAATATTTTGTGTGGTGTTCGACTTTAGCTCATTCATTCACACCACATAGATTGTACTATAATACCTTGAGAGCCATTATCATTATTGGTGGTTTTTCTCGCATCTGTTAACAACTTACATCATTAGCTTGTAATCAAATGGTGTCTACCATGTTCAACTCCAACTCATTTATTCACATGGTTAGACTCGTACTATTGAGTGATGAGGTAGAAGACCCTGTATCTAGTTACATCCATCTGGGGTTTGATTTTAGGGTTCATACAAGATCACAAAGTATGATGGCTATGATCATTGAGATAGTTATCAAAGCATGGTTCCACATTATGTCATTAGTGGATGAGACTTCTTGATCATTCTACATGTGATATTGACTTATATGTTGATCAAGGGTATGCCTTCCTAGCTAATGATATCACGATGATAATATGTATTGTAACAGATGGTGATCTCGACCAATTTTTTCTTGATCTAAACTTGTCACAAGGTAAAGAAATTCAATCCTTAGCCACTTCTTCTAACTTTTTACTTTAACGGGCAATCTATTACAGGTCATTTTGTCACATTCGCTCAAAAGGCCTAAAAACCTATATCAATCAGGATCCTTAACACTTTTTCATTATCCCTTTGAAAATCCCTAAGCATAAACTCTCCGAAAAGTCTGATTTTCTGGATCAATCAACTCAAAAACCATGTTTTAGCCCCAGTGCACCCTGCACTTTAGTCCACCTACAATGGTTGTAAGTTGAATAACTGAGCACCTGCGCTGATCAGCAAAGGCTCCTCTACTTTGTAGGTGTGATAGTTCTATAATTTTGGGAAAATAAAAAATATTTACGAAACTTCTCCTTCCATAAGCTTCTATGGCAGTTTTAACCATTTACCATGGATGAAGATTTAAAATTCCTTCTCTAGAGGTCTTATCTCTTATCTTTTGAGCTTATCCTCCTTCATATGTGGATATCAAGCGTAGATTGGTAAATCCTTAACTACCATTTTCACCCTATAAATTTATTAGCCTCCCATAAAGTCTGGGTTGGATATTTTAGATTATTAGTGCCCTCATGCTGCTGGTTTGAGCTTAAGGAATCATCATCCATTTATGCATTAAGGTTGAGTATGGAGGTTTTCTTTGTGGCAATGAAGGATAGGACAATTGGGGAGACATCTACAAAGTCAAGCATCTATAAATGGTTGTAACTCTCTCCTTCATTTATTAATACAAAAGACATTATGTTTTCCTATACTTGTGTCATGTTGATTCTTATGTATTTCAATTCCATTTGACTAACTGATTAGAGACATTAGTTTATGTTATGTGGATATTGTAGTTCTCTTTCTTGTTTTAGTCATTGTTATAGGTTCCATTTATTACGCATTGATCTAGAGTTGGATCTCACAAGAAAAGAGAAGAGGAGGACTTACTACAAATTCCTGGTAGGTCTCTTTTCTGTATTCTAATCTCTCAAAGAAAAACATAGATCCTTTTTCCCTCTGTTGTTCTAGATCAGACCACTAGATCTAGGGAGTTCATTTTTGTCTACAGGAGTGAATTTTCCATATAACAACAAGAAGAAAGTGAAGGCGATAGGGATGAGGAGTTTCATCTCACAATAGATGGCTTGGTTAGATTCAGGAACGAGATTTATGTACCAGATGACAATGAGCTCAAGAAGATTATCTCGAGGGAGTTTCATTTTAAGCCATATTCAAGTCACCTAGGATATCAGAAGACATTGAAAATAGTTAAGAAATTATATCATTAGATGAACTTGAAGAAAGAGGTGGATGATTTTGTTGCGAGATGTTTGGACTGCCGGCAAGTAAAGGCATAGTGTAAGAATCTAGGTGGTTTGTTACAACTGATCTTGATTCTAGAATGGAAATGGGAGGTCATTTCCATGGAATTCATTACAGGTTTTTCGAAGACATCGAGACAACATGATTCCATCATGGTTTTGTTTTATAGGTTAAATAAGGTAGCTCACTTCATTGCACTACAATCTACGAATTTAGCTAGTGAGGTAGCTCAGACCTTTATCAGCAGGATAGTGAGATTGCATGGTGTTCCCAAGAATATCATATTATATGAAGATTCCAAGTTCACTGCTAGGTTATGGAAGGAGTTGTTTGCAGGTTTGGGGAAAAATTTGACTTTCAACACAACTTATCATCCTCATACAGAAGGGAAGATAGAGAGGGTGAGCATATTTATTGAGGATATGCTGAGGATTTACATTATGAATCAACAAAGGAAGTGGGAAGAGTATCTTCCAATGGTATAGTTTGCATATAACAATGGGTATCAGGAATCCTTTAAGATGAGTCCTTTTGAGGTTCTTTATGAGCAGAGTTGTAATACTCCTATCATATGGAGTGATCAAGTTAACAGGGTGTTGATTGGACCAGATATGTTGGATGACATGGAATAGGAAATGCAAGTTATCAAAAGGAATTTGAGGGCAACACATGATAGACAGAAGAGTTATGCAAATCAACATAGGACATTCAAGGAGTTTCAAGTTGGGGAGCATGTGTACATGCACATCAAGCCCAAGAGGAGCTCCTTTAGGATTGGGTCATGTGCCAAGATGGAACCTTGGTATTGTGAACCTTGAGAAGATCGGGCTAGTGGCATACATACTTGCATTGCCTCCAATAATGATATTACATGATGTTTTCCATTTTTCATTACTTAAGAACCATGCCCAGGATGTTGATCATGTGATTGACTAGTTTGTATTGTAGGTGGAACTAGAGGGAGAATTCCATCCAAAACCATAATGTATATTGTAGTGGAAGTAACTCATTCTCTGGAACAGAGTAATCAAGTAGGTCAACGTGCAATGGAAGAACTTTGAGCTTGATGAAGCTACATGGGAGACGATTAATCAAATGTGTGATTTTTATACTTCATTATTTGCGGGATGTTGTTGTAGATACTGCAATGTGTTGTGTTATAAACCTCCAATAAGTGATAAGTTTGTTTTTCTTTCAGTAGGATGTCATTGTAATACTGCATCAAGCTATGTTATAAAGCTCCATGAAAAGTATGTTTTGTTTTCAGTGGTTTTCTAGTCATAGATGTCATAGAACACCGATTATGATGTTCCCTCAAGGGGGAGGGGTTTGTAGCGACCCCTAGTTGATTTTCCATGTAAATAAAATAAGACCAAGGTCATGAGACACATTCCAAGATGAATGTTGGGAAAAATAATTTAGTGGGCATCACTTGTGATTAATTAATGGCTATGGAAATTGGAAAAGGGATTGGTAAAGTAAAATAGGCAATAATTGCATTTATTTATGAGAAATAAAGGAAAATAGGAGAAAATAAGGTGAAGAGACACAAATTTGCATGCTAAGGAAATTAGAAGGAAAATGAAGAAAATAGAGGCCTCAATGATAAAATGGTTTTATGAGGATCAATCCACAACTTTTTGTCAATTCGAATTTGGAGCTCTCATTTCATTCTTTCATTCTATCATACTCTTGCAAACTTAGAACATTAATGGAGAACTCTAGTATTCATTTTAATTTGGAGAAAGAAGGAAAAGGAAAGTAGGGAAGCGCAAGGAAACAATTGGATCAACTGCTACAATTAGATTCTTTTGTAGGTAACAGGTTGCATGTGTGATTTCCTTGCTGATTTTTGGATGCATGGTATATGCATGTGATTCTCCGGTTATGTGTTTTCATTGGCATGGAGATTTACCTTGATTAATAGTGGTTTTAGCCTTGCCTTTCCATTTCTAGGATAGCCATGGAGTTGTGGGTTTTTCCACTTTTTTTTATTGATTGGTTCTTAATTTCTTGATGGTTGTGGGTCGAAACAAATTCTATGGAAGCTCTGGAGCAAAGGTTGAGTTACTAGTTCTTGGAGCCGTTGGTTGTGACAAATTCTCTGGAGCCCTTGGTGGGTTGAGTTATTAGTCCCTAGAACCGTGGTTGGAACAAATGCTATGGAGCCCTAAAAGGTTGTGGGTTTAGTTACTAGTTTCTAGAGCTCTGGAAAACTTGGGTAGAGATTGATCTGGTTGGTGTTAGTGATTTACAGACTATAGAAGTGGAATCACTTTGGTTGAAGGTTGAGGTGGTTTAGCCTCTAGAAGCCGTGGTTGGTTTTGTCTTTCTTTACTCCACAAGATATCACATTCATGATTAGAATATGGCACAAGGGTGATTAGTTGAGAGAGAGATTTGGTTCAACCCAACCTATGGTCAGGTGGTACGTGGAATTCCATGAGTTGGTTGGAATTTTCATATGTTAATATGAGGAATTTTCCTATTGTGATCTTTGAGCATATGTATTGATTATGATGGTTATGTTATGGATGATTTTCCATGGTGTCTATGTTGGTTATATGATGCAATCTATCTATGGATCTTCACATGTTTTGATAAGTTATCAAATGGTTGATGAATGCATGGATTAACTAGTTTTGTTGCATCTACTTAAGAGGGCATTAGGCCTTCTTGGTGATTCTCATCTAAAGTAAAAATATTTACACTCATATATTCATTCATTACATGTAGCTTACATGTTTACCATATGTTTGACGAAATGTCTAGTGTTTTCTAGGCAGTTTAGGTCAAGTTTCTAATTCAAGTTTGAAGGTTTACCATTGTTGCTATGTCAAATGTGATTATGGAATGTTACAAGAAGTTTTTGGTAGTGGTATGGAGGCTAGCCTGGAAAAGTGGCTTAGATCTCATGACCGCAAGCACTAAAATGAATAATTTAGTCCATAACCACATGGAAGAAGGCCTATACATCTAGTTGGATGCCTATAACCACACCCTTGCCTTATTATTCATGTGGTTTGGGTTCTAGGTCAAAGAAAAAAGGTTCCAACTCAGGGATTGACTACATGGAGTCTTCCTTGAGCTCATGGGTGATTTGTAGCCCCTGTAGGATGTTTGTAAGTGTTAGTGTGTCAGCCCCACCTCCATAATGAGAATTTGGAGGTTGGGTCATGTCATAGTGACACTCGTCTCATGTTTACCTTGGCGAGCCGGTGAATTGGGTAAATGTGGGAGGCGAAATTTACAATGCCTAAAAATTGATGTAATTAAAGATTGAAGAAGATAAGAATATTTGTGGTTTTCTCCTACAAGGGTTTCCACATATATTTGGTGTTCACATGTATTGAAACACTCTTATGGTTTTGGTTATGATTAATTCTAAAATTGTTTTTAATTGATTAAATTGGCCATTACACTAATTCGCCTCCTAGTGTAATCACAATTCCAATAAATTGGGTTGCAATTCTACCATATTTCTTCACAAATTTCCTGTAGTAGCTAGTATGGGCAAGGAAAATCCACAAACTTTTGAGAGTCATTTGGCATATATAATAATTCATTACCTTAATTTTCCTAGTGTCAACTCCCACCCCATCCTACTTAAAATGTGACCCAAATATACCTCTTTAGAAGTTCTAAAAGTGCATTTGAAACATTTAATTAACAATTTGTTATTCCAGAGTAATTATAAGGGTTGAACCAAGGGGAAAATTTATATCTTGAGATTTTTCATGGATCAAAATCACTAGTACATATGGCATAATCTCTGACATCATTATGACACTAGTTCAATAAATACACATCAGGTGTTCCAATGAATCTGATTAGGAGTGTTTGTTGAAGAGGTTTTGTTGCATCATCGACCCTTGTATGTCATTTTCATACATTTAGTGCTCTCCTGCAATCTTATATTTGGAACACAAAGCATCCTTGTGGTAGCTATAGAGAGATGTAATCATGCCAAATTATTGATGAGCCTTTCCATTGAACCTCTAACAAAAATATATAATGGTATTTCTTTAAAAAAAATTTAATTATTGCCACATGGAAACTATAGAGAAATTTAATCCACGAAAATTTCAACTATCTACTCATCATAATAGTGATAATATCATGCAACTTTTGTTGAAATAGAGACAAAGAGGAGGGAATTTGTGAGGAAAATAAGGCGGGTATGTTACAATGGATATTCATCGAGGGTGTCGAAGTTATGATGAGAGAGAAAATTGTATAAAAATGAATTTTTATTGTACATTTAAACCCATGCTTATGATGCATTGGACATAAGCACCCTAACTAGTTTTTAGGCACATACAGTTGTGGTATATGTCTTGCTGTATGTCATTTTAATTGCTTGATTCCACCACTAAAATTTGTATCTCTTCACATATGGAATTTTCTCCTTTGATCAATGTGTTAATCCCATGTACAAGGTTGATAAAATTTTAGATTTACAAATTAAACAACCAAATGCAAACAATCATGAGGATTCGACTTCTCTTCCTTCAATTAAAAAATTAATCAAACTATATTTAGTAGTGAAATGGAAGTCAATGTCTCACCTTCATTATTCATTGACTTATTTAGAATATTTTGGGAAGTTTTCAAGGTATACTCATGCCTCAAGGTAACAATAAACATATTTCATCGCCAAATGGATTCTATGAATACCATAAAAGAGGGTTGAGTTCCAATTCCATCAAAGTGGACAGCTATAGAAAAATCATTGGCAGTAGGATGCCAAGATAAAATTGTTCAAAATTTAATTTGTTGAAGTGTCAAAAGAAATATTTTCATTTCCTAAGGCATGGCATGCATTTACTGAGGCAGGGCATACATTTACTGAGGCAGGGCATACATTTCTTGAGGTTGAGTATGCATTTCGAGAGATTGGGCATGCATTTCGTGAGCCAAAATAAAGAAAAAAAATGGTGTGCCTAATCCCATTGTAGAGGTGTATAGTATAGGCCCAACATTTAAAATATATTCATTATGCATAAAATATTACAATTGCAAATATTTTTTTTTAAATTCACATTGAATTGAATGCATGAAAAATGTAGCCAAAGAAAACCTTTCAATTAATAATCATAAAAGGCATACATGAGATTGAACAATATGCAATGTTAGATTTGCACAACTAAAATTGGTTTCCTCATTTTATTAGTACCTAGTTTGTTGATTCATGTTCAACATAATTCCATCCATCAAGCATTGATCACATCAACCCACATCGTTCGCCTTCCTCATGGTATGGAATTTAATGTATATGATATCATAAAATATTTTTACATTTGTTAATCAACGTAGGAAGTTCATGTTGTTGGTCTTGTCCTTGATGGCAATCTACTTGATGAGTTGTCTTTTGATGGAAACCTACTTGATGAAGATGTCAACAGGATGTGTCTACATATGAAAGAGAGTTTGGACAAAGGAATAGCAGTTCAGAGACAGAGGAATGTTGAATGGGATGTTTTGATAGATATAGACAGGTTCTGTGACGCAAAGTCACTTACACACACTGTTATGAAGAAGAAAAGGAGCGTACAACTTTCACACCATGGTATTCTAAATACCAAGGGTATTTACCATGGTATTGACGAATAGTATTGAGCCCAACGACAAATATTTTATCTTGTCAAAGAATACCATTGGCATTACTAAGGATTCAACCTATGGTATTGGATAAGTCCTAAACTATATAAGGAGATTAAGATCAAAGTGTTTGTGTGTGTGCAAGTGATGAATATTTCATGAATAGTTAGATCTAAATCAAGTGTGCATCTAATGGGATATTAATGAATTGTTTGATCTGAAACTATGTATGCACCCATGAATTTGATGATGGATCAGATCCAATAGATCTAATGACTATATTGATAATGGATTGATTTAATCTGTAATATTTATGTCTAGCGCATATTTTATTATATATGTTGAGAGATTGGTTTGTTCTGAAGTTCTGATGTGCAGTGAAGCTATAAGTCAATAGTTGCAGATATGTACATGGGTTTGATAACTTGAAAGGCACATATGTACATGGGTTTAATGCTAATAATTCGTGTGTTGATTCCACACTTTGGACAGATATGTACGTGGGTTTGATTCATGAAGAGAGCATATACACACAAAAATGTTTTCTGGAAAGAATGTATATAAGCTATGGTTTTTCTCAATAAGATGTATGATCAGTCAAATCAGTCTTGTTATGTTTCTGTTGTTTGTCAATGAAGTCTTACTTGATGATCTGGGTTTAACAATGATAATTGAAGTTGAATTGAATGATTGAATAATGATGATGCTGCTAGATGTATGTGATTGAAGATCCATGATGGTTTTGTGATTATTTCAAAATGATTCAGTTGTTTAGGGTGTAACTCAGTGTTTGATTAAGAATGACAATAATTCAGTTTGAAGGTTCAATTTTTTGAGATCTGTACATAGGTATGCTTCACGTATACACACATATTTGATAAACTAAAGTAGCATATATATTCTGACATTTTATTGATCAGGGTTTTCAGTTGGTTCAGTGAGTTGATGCAGTGTTTGGGTTCAATATTGGTATTCTAATTACAATTATCTAACTACTTTGGTTGGTCGAGAATACGTTGATTGATTTGGGTTTCAATTGGTTCAGTGATTGTTTGATTCAATTGGTTCAATGGTTTTGTGATTTGTTGCAGTGATAAGTTTTAGTTTTAATATTTCGTATTGAGCTTAAATGATGGTAGTGGGTCTAGTCTAAAAAATTGATGAAACATGGCCTACAAGTTGTGACATTTTTTATTAGGTGGATCTAGTGTGAAAATTTATGAAACGTGGTCCATGGTGGTGTTGAGGGTTGGAGCCTTCAGTAAGGGAGTCAAAGCTTCCTTCCAGTGGTAGCTAGTAAAATAGATCAGTGGGTAGGTGCTCCCTTCCAGAGGGCGCCGATAAACAAGATCAGGGGGTTGGAGCTCCCTTCCAGTGGGTGCTGGAGAACAAGAGAACGTTGTAGCCTTCTACATGTGGGTGCCTATGTGCTGGTATGAGTCTGCACCAGCAAAAGATTTTAATATGTTTTTTTTTATAATAAAAGATAAAGAGATAGACGATAGTAGAGTTGGTTTTTTCCCACATTGGGTTTCCACCTAAAATCTTGGTGTTCATGTGTGTCTCTTATGTGTGATGATTTATTTTTTTCTTACTGCACATAGTTACTATTTAGCTAATGCTTAATGAGGTTCTTCTACATTGGTTCAAGACAAAAAAAAATTATGAATTAATTGAAAAGTAAGTTAACTAGATATATGTTAGTTGTCTTTATAACAATCACGCATATACGCATGTCTCTTTCAGTAAAGTTGCATACATAAATATGAGTAAGAAAAGTAAAGTTTAAGTGAGTTTTAGATATTGATCCAACCACCCCCCCATCTCATTATTTTTCCCAACAATTGGTATTAGAGCAAGTCCTTCAGAAGAAGCTTGATCTCTTGAAGGAGATCCCTCAAGTTGAGTAGTCAAGAATGAGTATTTTCTATCAGACCACCTTTATTCAATGGAACTAACTTTGTCTTTTGGAAATTCATGACAAGAGCATACCTACAGTCATTGGGAGATGATGTATGGGAAATTGTTGAAAGTGGATACCAATATCCAGTCACCATTCCCACAAATATTGCAAAAATGAAACAATATGAAATAAATGCAAAGGTTGTTAATTCCATCTTGGGAAGTCTGTCCAAGTCCAAGTTCATTAAAGTAATGCAACTGAAGGCAACAAATCACATGTGGGATAAGATTATCCAAAGTTATCAAGGAAACACCAAGGTAAAAAGTGCTAAACTCCAAACATTAAGAATACAGTAAGAGACATTGAAAATGCATGATGATGAAAGCATTGCAACATTTTTCCTTAGAGTAGATGAAATTGTTAATTCCATGAGAAATATTGGCGATAAAATAAAATATGCTACTATTTTTGAGAATATTTTGAGATCACTAACTCCGAAGTTTGATTCTAAAGTCTAGGCTATTGAAGAAATGCAGGAACTGAAAACTATCACACTTGATCAACTCCATGGAATATTGAAAGCATTTGAGATGAGGAAAGGTGGTCCTTCAAACATGAGAGAAGAAACCTTCAAAGCCACATATAAAGGGAAACAAAAGGAATCACTCAAAGTCAGAAGCTACATATCATATGAGGAAGAAGCAAAATTATTAAGAAGGTTGCAACTGGGAATTGGAAAATTCAGAGGTAAGCTTCGCTTTAAATGTTTTTCTTGTGGAAGAGTAGGCCATTATGCATCCAAATGTCCTTATAGATAACATCATAAAGAAAATGGAAGGAATGTTTGTACAAAAAATTTATCTGATAAGAAAATATTTTATTCTAATGAAGATAGTCATATCACATCCGAAAACCAATAAAATTTAGATTCAGATTATCTTGTATTTAGTCTTTTGAAGATCAGGAAGTACATGAATAAGATAGTTGTGAGATAGATGATTTAATGAAAGCTCTAAATGAGAATGATAAACTCGAGAATTTTAACAAAGAGTTGGAATCAAAATAAAATATTATGATTGATGAAATCAACATGTTAAAGATGGAATTAGAAGCGTCTAATAGAAGAATTGAAAGCATAAGAAAACAACTTCAGGAAAAGGAAAAGTAATGTGAAACATTAGAATCTGAAATTATGACCCTACAGGAAAATTATGAGAAGATCAACAAATGGGAAAAACATATGAGTCTCTAGAGAATATTATTAATGAAAAATTCTCTCATTTTATCAAGACAAGCATTGGGTATGATCATACACAATGTGATGACAAAGACTAGTATAGTGTTGTTCAAGGGAAATATGAATCGAGTCACACATCTCCTAGATCAAGGACAAGGTATATTCCTAGGAACAAAGAATGGTTTTATGGAAGTTGTTTCTCCTGTAACTCATTTGGGCATAAGGCCATTGATTCCAGGTCAAGTATGTAGAACAAAACCAGGAGGTGGGATAAGTTCCAACACATAATTAGAAATTGCAAGCAGATATGGAGGAAGAAGCAATCTCATTCAGAAACATAGGGAAGATTGACCCTAAGGCAATCCATTATTTCTTAAAGCTTAATTCTCATAGTGAATGTAGAAGTGATCTAAGGTACATGACCTCATAAGACCAGAATATGACTATCAGGTCCTGAGGATTAGTGATGTGTAATCTAAGGGGGACAAATACATATGTTGTATTGATGATGAATCCCATGGTGTTTTTTTTATATTAATGTTGCTTACATTACTGATAGTTCATATGATGAAGTAACAATGAACATGTGCAAACAGAGCAGGCACAGGGGGCATTGTGGTTATAAAATATCAACATTTTACTTTCTATACATGGATATTATAAAGGACAGTCACGTATATATGCGAGTTCTGAAACATAAAATTGCGTTTTTTTCCTATGGTGAAGAAATAGTTGGACAGAATTAGGGAAAGGCTATGATATGCTTCAGGCAGTTATTTGGATTTCTTGTTCTGATGCTGTTACACTAAAAAATGTCACCTTGACTACTTACAGTTAGTATGGCTCAAATCAACAGTCATGCTACCCTCTTAGGCAAGTCTCATGCCTCTGTTATCCATCTCAAACTCAAAGAAGAGAGAAAGTCTTGTAAAAACTATGTTTATCTCTGGGGTCGCAGGTTCTCTCTAGCCTTACCTGCGGGGACGCGGACCATGTTCACAAAATCTGCGTCCATGGACGCTCTGTATGTTAAGGGACAGGTGCGTCCCTCTGTAAAAGGCAAAATGCGCGAGTTTTATCTTGAAAAAGTTACTTGTGGTTACTTCTAGAACATTCTAGAGGTCGGTTTGATGAAATGGATGCGCCTCCAGTTGGTTCATGTATCTCTATTAAGGGGGAACTTATCCCATCAATAAGGGAGCTATCCCACCCATAGAGGGGGATGATCCCATTGATAGTGGACCTGAATAACCTCTTTACAGCACTATAAATAAAGGCATTGAGCCAGAAGGAGAGGAGGTTGGAGCTATACATTTTCTTTGGGTAAATGCTGCAGGATTTAGGTCTTCCATTAGAGCCTTTGTGAGGAGAGATTGTCTTCACTTGATTCTACTTGGGAGAGGGTGAGCTTTGTCAAAGTAGAGGAAAACCCTTGATGGACCCTGGGAGGAACTTGCACAACACCAAGGCCAGGTTGTAAGAGTTTCTTTGTTTCGTTATTAATACAAACTGGTTTATTTTTCTCAATAGCTTGTGTTAATGAGTTATTTCATGTGTTCCTTGGTCTGCATGTTGAATATATGTTTTATTATATGAAATGCAAGTGCTTGGTAATTGTTTGATTGTTTGTGGTTGCAGGAATTGACTTGAAGGAGGAGCTCATCCGGATCGTCAAGAACGGACTTCAACAACAGCGTTTTGGAATAAGGTAAGCCTAAACACTTGTAGTTTTCATGTTGTAAAAGGTGTATTTAGAGAAAGATCACTCCATTTTGTCTTGTTTGTCATTAGAATGTCTTAGACTTCTAGGAAGGTCAGTCGTGTCCGCACCCTTGACAGATTCCGTGTGACAAATTGGCGACTCCGCTGGGGAATCCATTAATGAGAGAGTCTTTTCCTTTATATGAACTTTGCTTTGAGAAAATCATTTTTATTTTCTGGTTTTTGACTGTGAGAATTAGTATTTGGGTGGCTTAGCTTTAGATTTAGTTAGATTTGGTTTTTCTTCATTTTTCCAGAAGGACGCACCCTCTTAGTACTGCACAGTGCGTCTTTGGACGCGCTGTTGCCGTCTGCACAGAGCGGGGCCGCACCTGTGACAACGGGTTGCCTGCGTCTTCCTGTAAAACTTAAGAAAATTCCATTTTTGCTTTAAATTGCTTTTAGATTTTGTTTTTCCTTAGTGTTTTCTGCCCAGATCCTTTAGTACCCTGTCAAGAATTTTCACCTGAACTAGTTTTGTGAGCTTTGAGTGTTTTAGTGGTTTTCAACGAAGTTTAGACCTAGGGTTTGATTTTTGGGAAGGCTTTGTAGTGACTTTGATAGTAGAAAGTTGTCCAGCCTTAGATCTCTCTGGTTAGTCAACCTTCTTAGAAGTCGGGCCTGTCGTAAAGTCTCCTTTTGTGAGCAACTTGCCATTTGAGTTGTTTTGGGTCAAATTTCGAATTACTTGTTTATAAAGTATTGATTTCCATTTTACAAAAAGAACAAAAAGATTAGAGTTTTGTTTTGGCTAGTTTTTGATTCTGCAATAAGCTAGTCCTTGATTTGATTGTGATCAAGTAAAACACCTTAGAAATAATCATTGTTAGTTTTGGCCTCGTTAAGATTGCTTAGAGTAAATTTGCCTTTAGTTTGCTTATGAGTGCATTTTCATAGATTTTAAGAGTTGTTAAGATTGATTTTTGGTTATATTAGATTTATTTGCTTTATTAAAAGAAAAATACAAAAACATCTTCTTAAAAAGTCTTGTTTCAAGTAGCTTTTTGTTTTCGAAAGAAGAAAAGAGTTTTTTCGTGCATGTAAAGAGAGGTTATGTTTTTATGCTTGGAAAAGAAAAACGAATTGTTTCTTTGATTGTCTTCAATTAAGAAGTTGCTTTTATAAAGATTGCATTCTCTCAACTTTTTAGTTAAGCAATTCATCGAAAAAGTAAAGTAGTGGATAAATCATTCTAGGTGCATTTTGTAGTGGTTTCGAGTCGAGTCAACACACCACTAGTTTCACTTCCATCACCTTTTGACTTAAGAAACAACCTTAAAAGTAACGCTTAAATTAAAATCAATCTAGTAATCTTTATTTTTCTAGGGCTCTGAAGCACCAACATAGCTTAGGCTAGGGTCTTGGAGTAGGTGAGTACTTAACTCTCCAAGACTACAAAACCAAACAGATAGTCTATCTTGAGTAGAACAAATCCAATTGTTTCAGTTACATTCTGGGAAAGCTCCTCTTAAAGGAGAAACACGAGCTCGTGTCCGAACCAGTGAGGGGATCATTCCTCCCTCGTTGGGAACGACGCCAGGCAGTACGTATTACAAACGGTAAACCTTGGATTGTTGTCAAGGAGCCGGTAAGGGGATTGGAGCTTGCTACTCTGCCCTTGCGTGCTGTCGGAGTTTAGACTGTTCCCCCAGGTGTAATTGTTGTGATTGGTAACCTTAGTGGCCATAATATCTAGGATTCTACCCAAGGTGACGGTGGAGGGAAGGTCCCACTGTACCTGGAGCAGACGTCGGTTATACTCACTTGGATTTTCTGGGGGGTTCGCTTCACTTCGAGACGGTTAAAGTGGAGGAACTTGGTCCAGTCTATTCATTAAGCAGGTTGCCGGGGTAACTGTTCCACCCACTATTTCTGTACTGAATCCTGCGAGGTTGGGCCTAATCACCAACTAGCGCTTTTGGTCCGGAAGACTACTGTTTGTGTGTGGTTTGACGCTCTAGATTATTTAGGCGTGTGCTTCAAATTTGATTGGTTCTTTAGAAGACTTTAGGTGGTTTGATTTGAAATTTTTTACTTTGTTTTCGTGTGTTGTAGTTAAAATCTTTAATTGTGGCGGAATTACCGAGAAGGTCCCGTCGAATTGCGGGCCAGTCTCCTGAAGTTGTTTCTGTGGCCGAATTGTTGAGAAGATCCCGTAGACTTAGGGGATCCCCTCCTCGAGACGACCCAGGTAATTTAGAAGGGTTAAAGGTCCTTGTAACTCCTCCTAGTGGCAGTAGAGTAGGATCACCTGAAGAAGGAGAATCTTCCTTGGTAGTCCATCCAGATTACCAAAGTTTAGAAACAGGTTACAATCCCGAAGCTGTTACAGTTTCCGAGCTTGCTGGTAGTTTTTCATCTGCCAGTGAAACAGGCGAAGAACCTGAAATTTCAGAACCTGTTACTCCAACTCCTAGTGTTCCTGATTCACCAAGAATAGAAAGAATTATCACCGAAAATCTTCCTGTTGGATTAATTGCTATAGAAGAACTTGTTCCAGAGGAAGAAATAGGCGTTTCTGATTCTGAAGATCTAATTACCCTTGATCTAAGGGAGCGTGAATCCATCTTTTACAGTCCTCCTAGAAGTGAATCTTGGTACCTTGCATTAACCAATTTTTTAGACAACTCAGTAGGTTTTTCTACACCTCGTACTCCGGTTCCACCTAGAGGAATTCATTCTCCTGTAAATATGTCTGGTCAGTCATCTGTGTTTTCACAAAGTCCTGAATCATTTTTACATGGCGGTCCTTCTGTTCCTACTGGGTATCAATCACTTTCTGGTACCTTTGCGGGAGCATCTCCTCAACCTGTTGATCATGGGTTATTAGTTGGAAACAGTGGTAATGTACCATTGAGTATAGGTGAAGTTTATATGATGTCAGGTTCAACTCCCATTAACCAACCTCAAGGTGGCCAATTACCGCCTGGGGGGCAACCTTCGTTAATGCCTGGGGGGCAACCTCAAGGTACTTCATTCGTGACTGGGGGGCAACCTCAAGGGTATCAACCCCAAGGGTATCAACCCCAGCCTCAATATGTACCCCAAAGTCAACCTCAGTATCAGTATCAACCTCAAGGATGGCAACCTCAAGGATGGCAACCCCAAGGGTATCAACCCCAAGGGTATCAACCTCAAGGATACCAACCTCAAGGTCAAGGTCAACCCCAGTATTCGTATTTACCTCAAGGTTATCAACCTACGGGTCAATACCCTGGTCAAGGTTATCAACCACCTCAAGGGCAATCATATGGGACTGCACCTTACAGTTATCAACCCTATCCTCAATACGGCTATGGATCTCAGTATCCTCAACCTGTTACGAGTCAATACCCTGGAATGTTAACATGGGATCCGTCACAGGGTCAACAGATGTCGCAACCAAGTATACAGTCGGTACCTCAAGCAGGACAACCTGCAGTTCCTGGTCCACCCCAGCAACCGCAACCTGTCCAGTCAAGTGTTCAGACCCCTGTAACTTCTGTAGTTACTCAGCCGCCAATTGCACCTAGTACTCCACCTCACACGGCTGCAGCAACTACCGCTTCATCTACCATGCTTACTTCTGGAGTATCGGCAGCTCCGGTTTCTACTGTCCCTGTAACCACTCCTCAGACATCTGTACCGTTGTCTGGACCCACGGTTCAAACCACAGTCCAGATGCCTGCAGGCCAACCTGGTACAAGTACGGTTGTTACTACTCAACCTCAATTTGTTCAACCTCCGTACCAGGGACAGTATCAACCTGGGCAAGCTGCCCAACAACCGGTTTACCAGTATCAACCGTATCCTGGGTACACTTATCAACCACCTCAGCAACCCCAGTACGGTCCGGTTAATCCTGGTTTTCCAGGAGGATATAATATCCCCAATGCGACTCCTGTTCCTAGTTATCCTGGATATCCTCCTCCTGGGGCTGGTATTGTGACTCAGAGTTTTAGAGATCCTAACCGGCAGTTACCATTTATTGCGACTTTAGATTTACCCGACTTGACGCGCCTAACGAACGATCCAATTCAATATCTTCCGTTCTGGCCGCCAATGCCAAATAAGTTGCCCAGCGATATACCCAAGTTCGAAGGTAAGTCTGGAGAGGATCCGTCTAATCACGTGATGACTTACCACCTCTGGTGTGCATCAAATTCCATCTCAGATGATTCCATCCGCTTACGTCTTTTCCAGCGTACACTCATTGGTCTCGCAGCCAAGTGGTACATTGAGTTACCACGGGCCTCTTTTTACAACTTTAGCCAGTTAGCTACCTCGTTCTTAACTCATTTTCAGTTACCAGTCAGATACGATAATGGTACAGAATTATTAACTTCGCTAAAACAATCGACATCCACGTACATTTCTGATCACATCCATGAGTGGAGACGTCGAAGAAGATTAGTGAAAGTTTTTATCCCGGACCAAATCTTAGCTGAATGGTTTGTCAAATCATTATTACCAAGAATTACTGAAGATGTAGCTAAGGCCGGAGTAGTTACTGAGGAGCAAGTCATTGCTCAGGCACAATACCTTGACTTAGTTTACACTCAGTCGGGTACGTTACACGAGAAAATTCCGGATCTTCCAAAGTCAAACCAAATCGCTGCTGCTCCTTCGGGATCTCATGCCGCTGATGGTATGATCGGTATCGTGACTACGAAGAGTAAGAAGAAGTCTTCCAAGGCCTCCAATACTCCAATTATCACTTTGCCTGATTCTCCGACAGGAGAGTCTTCTCCTCCTGAACTTACCGCCGACATTCACGCTGTAGAGTCATCTACGGCCAAATCCAAAAACGGTGGAAAGAAGAAAGGAAAGAAGAAGGCTAAAGCAGACAAGGCTCCAAAGGAGAAAACGGAAAAGTCGGAAACCAATGACGAAAAACGCAAACCTCGATATCCTTGTCTTATTTGTGAAGAAGATCATTTTACGAGAGACTGCCCTCATCGGGCCGAGGTAGTGAAAATAGTCAAAGGTTCTCCCACTCCTGCTGTGTTAAAAAATCCATTTCCAGAGCAGGAGAATAAGATGATAGGTTCTTCTTCGAATGCCAGTGAAGAACCCATTTTGATGATGTCTCATGTCAGGATTGCGACTCGATCGCAAGATTATGGTAGTAAGGCTCCTGTTGATGGTAAGGAAGCAGAATCTTCTCACTCTAACCCATCAACCTCAGCTCCTGGTTCCGATCCACTACAGATCGAAAAACCTAACCCAGACTTAGTGATTAAGCCGCCCGCCAAGGGTGTACTTCGAAGGTCTGCTTTCAATCCACATGCGAGAGCAGCCCAGAATTACAACATTGTTGAAGACTTAGCTGTTTCACCTTCAGCAATGTCGGCACTCGAAGTGCTGCAATCATGTCCAGCGCAACGAAAATTGCTTTTGTCGGCTATTGGAGCTGTCGATGTTCAGGACCCGAACCTAATGATCTTTGATCTAGAAAGTAGTACACCGCGTCTCCCCCATCAAATGGCTTTCCAAATTCCAGTGATAGTCAAAAACAGGCCTATTCATCGGACTGTGATTGATGAGGGAGCTTCTACGTGTATTATGTCGATTCAATGTTGGAGATCGCTTGGTTCTCCTTCGTTGAACCAATCCCCCACCATCCTTAAGGCCTTTGATGGCCGTGGGTTCCGTCCGTTTGGTATTCTACAAGAATTGCCTATAGGGGTCGAAGGTAAAACCGTTAGTCTGGATGTGGAAGTGGTTGATGCCCCTCTAGACTACAACCTTCTTTTGGGTCGAAGTTGGTCATATGCTATGACAGCGGTCGTTTCATCGGTCTTCAGAGTCATTAAGTTTCCACATAACGGTAAGATCGTGACTATTGATCAGCTGACATACTTTTCATCCGACCCAACCTCTTTAGAAACTATCCAGCATGTTGGTAAAACGACAATCCCTTATAGGGACATTGGTGTAGGTTTAGTTAAGGATTCCGGTTTACTGGGAACTTTTCCTCTCCCTCCACTCAATGCAGACCCTTCGTTCGCAACAATTCATATGATCACGTCAGAAAACATTATTTATGATGATCCTTGGTATGTTCCCTCTGACTCTGAGCTAGACTCACTCGGTGATGTTATGCCGTTGAGTCCGTATGAGATTGCTTATGAAGCTCTTATGTCTTTTACCGACTTTCATTCAACCGACCAAATGAATGTGGTCAGTGAAGAGTCACTTTTCACCTCACCCTTAGAACGGATAACGTTTCCCGAAGAAGTGTCATCTGACGAACAACTTCGCGAAATCCTAAGTGTAGATGATCTACCATGGGAAGATCTCCATCACAGATCTTCGTTTTTACCTAAGGATGATGCATTTGAAAATGATTTTTCATCTATCTTTACCGCTGAATATGTCAAAGACGCTCAGGATCCAACGAAACATTCTGATTCAGAGCTGAATTTAGGGAATATTTCTCGTACTATTCCCATTGATATTTCAGTGAAGCCCGGAATCGAGGAGAACATTCATATAGGTGCCGCATGTACTGAAGAAGAAATCCAAACTTACAAGGCCCTATTCCAAGAATTCCGCGACGTGTTTGCCTGGTCTTACGAGGAAATGCCGGGAATTGATCCTGCCATTGTTGTTCATGAAATCAAAACCTACCCGGATGCTAAACCCATTCGGCAACGGTTGCGTCAGATTCACCCTCGAAAAGCGGCTGCGATTAAAGCAGAAGTCGAAAAGCTGTTGAAAGCAGGTTTCATTTATCCGATCCCGTTAACGGATTGGGTATCGAATATTGTTCCCGTCAATAAAAAACAAGGAACAATAAGAATCTGTATCGACTATAGGGATATCAATCGAGCTTGTCCAAAAGACAACTATCCTACGCCTTATATCGATCAAATTATTGATGATTGTGCCGGAAGTGAGATGTTTTCCTTCATGGATGGTTTCTCAGGCTATAATCAAATCAATATTCTACCTGCCGATCAACCAAAAACGGCATTCATTTGTCCATGGGGGACATTTGCTTATTGCAAATTACCTTTTGGACTTAAGAATGCCGGGGCCACTTTTCAACGGGCGATGTCTTATGCATTTCATGACATCAAGCACATTGTGCAACCCTATCTCGATGATTTGCCTGCTCATTCTTTACAACGAGCTGATCACCTTGTCCACCTACGAGCAATCTTTATGAGGTGTAGGCATTATCGAATTCGGTTGAATCCCCACAAGTGTGTTTTCTGTATAGAAACAGGTCGATTGCTGGGATTTGTTGTTTCAAAAGCCGGCATTCGCGTCGATCCCTCGAAAGTCGAGGCTATCATCAAATTGCCTCCTCCTTCGAGTTTGCGCCAACTCCAAAGTTTGCAAGGGAAAGCGAACTTTTTACGCCGATTCATCCCAAACTACGCCGAGGTCACTAAAGGTTTTACACGGTTGTTGAAACAGAACGCACAATTCTTTTGGGACGAGATTGCCCAACAATCTTTTGATGCACTAAAACACGCGTTGACCCATGCACCGTTATTGCATCCTCCCAACTACAACCAGGACTACTTCTTATACCTCGCAGCTTCGCATTCCACCATTGGAATGGTGTTAGTTCAAGAAGATGAATTCAAAGCAGAGCATGTGATATATTATCTTAGTAGAACCTTAAATCCCACTGAGTTAAAATATTCGCATGTGGAGAAATTGGCCCTGGCAGCCGTTCAAGCTGTCCAGCGTTTTCGTCACTACATTCTTCTCCGCAAACTACAGTTATTTCGGATTGCAACCCTATGATTTATATTTTGACAAAACAACTGCTAGGGGGCAAGTACTCTAAATGGATTGTTATCCTGCAAGAGTTCGACTTGGAGTTCGAGAAGTCCAAGTCTAAGAAATCTTTAGTTTTTGCGGAATTGATGTGTGATTTCCCGAGTGCTGACACAGAGACTGTGGCAGAGGAGTCCATTGCGGACGAATCTTTGTTTCTTATTAGCACTTTAGATCCGTGGTATGGGGATATAATCATCTATCTCCAAACCCAAACCTTTCGGCCTGAAGCTTCCAAGGAAGACCGTCGAAAAATTCGGTTTCGATCCCAGCAATACAGAATTATTGGAGATACACTTTATCGCCGGGGGGCAGACTTAGTTTTTCGACGTTGTTTAACTCACGAAGAGGCTGAGAGAGTTTTGAATGATTGTCACTCTGGAGCATGTGGCGGTCATATGTCTGGGTATGCCACAGCTCAGAAGGTGTTGCGCGCTGGCTATTTCTGGCCGTCTATGTTTAAAGATTGTATCCTTGCTGTCAGAACATGCCACAACTGTCAAGTGTTTGATCGAAAGATGCGCGCTCCACCTGCTCCTCTCCACCCTATAATTGCCGCTGGTCCATTCGCCAAATGGGGCATTGACTTTATTACTTGTAACCCTCACTCGGCCGGGGGGCATGCGTATATCATCCTCGCGGTTGATTATTTTACAAAATGGGCCGAGGCGATGCCTACATTCGACGCAAGCGGCAAGACAGCTGCAGTTTTCGTATTCAATCATATCATAACTAGGTTTGGTGTCCCACAAGCAATCATTACTGACCATGGGAGCCATTTTCGAAACGTCATGATGACTGAGCTTACAAGCCAGCTTGGTTTGCGCCACGATAGCTCTACTCCTTATTATCCGCAAGCCAACGGTTTGGTTGAGTCAATCAACAAAGTTCTAGTCATCATGATTCGACGGATCATTGGTATCCATCGAACGAATTGGCATAACATGTTATTTTCGGCGCTATGGGCATATCGAACTTCAGTGAAAAATTCAACAGGTTTCACCCCTTTCCAGCTAGTTTATGGCTTAGAAGCTGTGTTACCTATTGAATGCGAAATCCCATCACTTCAAATGGCTGTCGAATTACTTCCAGCTACTTCCGAAGAGGAGAAACGGTTATTATACTTGGCTAAATTAGATGAGACTCGACGTGACGCTACTTTAGCTATCGAGACTCACGCGAAACGAATGAAAGCTCAGTACGATAAAAATGTAACCCCTCGAAGTTTTTCGGAAGGAGACCTAGTACTATTATATGATCAAGCTAACGATAAGCTAGGTGCCGGAAAATTCGTTCCCATGTGGCATGGGCCCTACATTGTAAAGCGAAAGCTAGCAAAAGGGGCTTATGAGTTAGTTGATTTTGATGGGGACTCTTTGGGTAAACCCAGAAATGGACTTTACCTAAAGAGGTATTATGCTTAAAATGATGGGTATGGAGAAATTTTTAGATAGGTTAGATTTTCTTTCTAGCTAGCAAGTGTGTTAGTTTAGTCAGTGTGCTTAGCTTAGCAAGTGTGGTTTTTCGTCATTATTCTGGCTTATCTTGGTTTTACTCTTGATATTGTAGATGTCGACGCCTCTCCAAACATACATTGGATTTGCTGATGGTGCTTGTCGTAGTACACGGAATATCTCTTCCGCAGCTTGGGTTATCTATTCGCCCTCTGACGAGTTAGTTTCTATGCATGGGGTAAGCCTCGGTCAAACAACGAATAACATTGCAGAATACAGTGCAGTGGTTGAATTATTATCCGAATCTATTTCATTTGGAATTCGACGTTTGATAGTGAGGTTAGATTCTGAACTTGTTGTATTACAGCTTAATAGAGTTTATGCCATTAGAAATCCTGTGTTATTAAGGTTGTTTTTGAGAGTGCGTCTCTTGGAACGTGAATTTGATTACATTGAATATCAACATATTCCAAGGTCTTTGAATACATTAGCAGATGCAATTGCTTCTCGAATGTTGGACAGACATTTACGATAATCATGCAAGTAAATTTAAAAACATTTCATCACATATGTTAAACAAGATAAGCCGGTAATAGTGATATATATAGATAGAAGTGTGTCAAAAAATATATACATCGTCTTCGATCATAGGTTTAAAACACCTTATGATCGGCAAAATGATAGTACAAAAAGTCAAAAATGTCACATGTGACTACAAAAGTGACTAGTCAATCACTGGTGGTGCTCTCTGTACGACACCACTGCGCGGGCTACCTTACGCAAAAATCTCCTAAACGGTCCAGGGACCGCGACTACGAAGCGCTGAAGCCTGATAGGAATGTCGTCCATAGTAGTCTCAGGTATATCTGCCGTGAGACGCTCTAGATCATGCTCCAACTCAGCTAGTACTTCTGCTGTCGCATCCTGTGGGGCCGGTACCGGTGCAGCTGGATGTAGTCTATCATAAGGCCGGAGGTTGGCTGGACGCTGTGGACCAACATCTGCATTTTGAAAGATTTACTATTAGTTTTGAGACGATATATATAAAAAATACAAAAAATACATAACTAGAAAACTTGTGAAAATAAAAAGTACCTCTGTCGTCCCATTGTTCTCCCTGTGGAAGAACCATGTCCGGATCACCTCTGAAATCCATTCCGGCATACGGAAAGTCCTGTATCACAAAAAGCTGGCCCTCTAACCAGTCAAAATAACTATCTGAGAATCGAACTACTGTCGCGCCCTCGTCAGGATGCCGGGCCATCACCGCAACCCATCGTATCAGCTTTGGCTGCTGAGGACCCAAGATATCAACAGTGAGTTGCTGAGGGATCAGCATTGGAATTCTCTCCAAGGCAAAGCTCACGACTATAGGCCCATATCCAAAAGTCTTTAGTCGTCCGTTCTTTGCCTTGGTCAGTTGGCTCTTCATATGAGCCGACACAGCTTCACACCAGTTGAAAATGGTGCCTTGGTAACAGTCAATTGCCATCCGCATTTGGGATCCGGAAGCAATGTGTAAAGCGGCCGCGCCGCAAATTCTGGTAACCGTGAACGCTATGACTTTGAGTTCCGGCAGAGTGATGTGTTTTATCTCTATGCCTTTTGAATGGTGAGCCCCAGGTGTGCACCAATTCTCGCGGAGACTATCAAGGGATTGGCCACCCGGCCTAGTCCCCGCAAGACTGAGTTGCTCACCTCTGTTTGGCAAGCCAGTGAGAAAGTATACATCCGAGGGCTCTATCTCGAGCTGGTGCCCTCCTATGTAAAAGCATTGTTCTTGTACGTTCCATCGCTCAACCAGCCATTCCAAGAATCTTACCTGGCCCCTCATGCCCGGTATGGTCCAATATTTGTATAATCCGCATGCTCTTAGGGCATCCAGGGAAGGTTGATGATTTATTGCAGCTTCATCTTCCTCTACATGCTCTCTTTCTCTCCAGTCTAACATGATTAATGCCCTGCATATCAAAAATAGCAATTAGAAATTAATTTGGGAATTTTTGGTGGTTTTTTGAGAGAGTTGGGGTTTTGAAATGCGCGTTTCTCGGAGGACGCACCCCGGCTTTGTAGCACAGGGCGCCCGGACGCAGCTGGCCTGAAGGCGGGCTGCGTCTTCCGACCGTTTTCCCGTATGAGAAAAAGTCGGGGGACGCAGGTCACCCGAAGGGCACCTGCGTCCGCCGAGAGGCGCATTCCAAAACCAAAACCCCCCCAAAAAATGAAACTAAAACCTAAAAATTGATTCTAAACGGATAGAAATGCAGAGTAGGATGTGTAAAATACCTGGATGAGACGGCGTTCGATTCCAACGGTCAGATTTTCCGCAGCGACCACGGGAAGTTTCTTGTCAAAAGCTCCTTTTTCAACCTCAACAGTGAAACGGTAAAAATGACATGGTAAAAGGTCTTTTTATAGGTTTTTTGGATGAATTAGTTCATTTTTTACCATGAAAAGATGTTTTTGAATGTATTTTTGCCTATTTTAAACAGGTATGAGTAATGTGTCGCTTTTGTGCAGGACAAAGGGATTTCGAGGGAAATTGTAATTTTTCACAAACAAAATTTCAGAGTCATCTTTTAAGCCCTTTTCTGACTCCTAAAACATGAAAAGATCGCCGAGTGTTTCTTTTTCACTCGTTAAAACGGAATTAAAAGACGGTCCCCTTTTAGCTCTTTTCTGACCGCAAAATCAGGAAAAGATTGCCGGGTTTTTGTCGTTTCGAACTCGATAAGGAAATAAAACGACGTGTCCTTGATCGCTTTTTACTTTTCAGGTTAACGACACTATTATGAAAGTACTCCTTGGTCGCAAGATCAAGCGGTTCCCCCAGGTATTATTTTATACTTTTTCGGGCTTGAGGGACACAAATATACGAAAAAGTTCAACGTGGAGTCTCCTTTAGTTTTTTCAGACTCTCTAAAAATGAAAAACGCCGAGTTTCTCCTATACTGGGCTCGTTAAACTTTTACAGTAAAGGACCTGTTCAATTACAAACAGGAACGAACCACTCCTTCCTAGGGTTCGAATTTAAACTAGGTTGGACTCGTCCGAAGGATGAGCTTATAATCAAGCATATGTTATCCTCCTCAAGCTTGTTAAAAATAAAGAGGTACTTGCCAGAAATGGTGGGGGAAAAAAGAGAAGAATGAACCTATTTGTCACCTTTTGTCTCAGAAGAAACTTTATTACCGCTCTTGAACACGACACTTTTCATTCACCTGGGTTGGGAAATCTTTTACCTCACAGTTGACCAAATCACTTTGAAAATCTTTAACCGGGTTCAGGGGTTAACTTTGAGTTATTCGTCACCAAGCCATCTGTTGTGTCGTTATGTGTTCAAGAGGTCTGCAAGCAAAAACTTTCATCTGCAAAATACTTGTCATCCATTTGACCATCCCTGAGTCAGTCCTTACAGCAACATTTCTTCAACTTGAACAATGATTTCGTGTTGCGGGCTTGCCTGCAACGGGTCGCTTTCTATCGACATCGACACATTATCTAGAAAGATGACTTAGGAATCGACAGTACCTTGAAGTCTGCATGCATCAATGGCAGGTTTCTCGCCTTTGACGTCAGTTTACATCATTGACTTTCGATCAGAGGATTCCGTGAAGTGTTCGACATCAAAACATCTATTCACATTTCACGGGTTGTGCTTGGTACTTTGAGAACCATTGACATTACTGGTGGTTTCTCTCACGCTTGTTAACAGTTTACATCATTGACTGGTAATCAAGTGGTTTCTACCATGTTCGACATCGAATCATTTAATCACATGGCTAGAATCGTACCAATTCGGGAAGTAGAAGTGAAGACCCTGGATCTAGTTTCTACCATCCAGGCTGCGAGGAGTTTTGTATTCATTATCTATGTAGACTAATCATAAACAGATGGCTGCGTCCATACTGTGTCTACAAAAGTCTATAAAAATGATGTACTGCAAGATCATTCCTGTATCAGAATAGTTAGTCCATTAGTTAAAGTTTTGAATCTGAGTATGGGAATGCCTACCTCAGTGATGATATAATCTTATCCATGTATTTTGTGTTGAAAATTGCAGGTTCCAACCAGGCCATCCACAAGGCAATCCTTGAAATGATAAAGCGCTTCACCCTTCCTAGAATTACAAAACCCTATTCTATTCCAGGCTTCGCACTTTAGGGGGCAATCTGTTACACTAAAAAATGTCACCTTGACTACTTACAGTTAGTATGGCTCAAATCAACAGTCATGCTACCCTCTTAGGCAAGTCTCATGCCTCTGTTATCCATCTCAAACTCAAAGAAGAGAGAAAGTCTTGTAAAAACTATGTTTATCTCTGGGGTCGCAGGTTCTCTCTAGCCTTACCTGCGGGGACGCTGACCATGTTCACAAAATCTGCGTCCATGGACGCTCTGTATGTTAAGGGACAGGTGCGTCCCTCTGTAAAAGGCAAAATGCGCGAGTTTTATCTTGAAAAAGTTACTTGTGGTTACTTCTAGAACATTCTAGAGGTCGGTTTGATGAAATGGATGCGCCTCCAGTTGGTTCATGTATCTCTATTAAGGGGGAACTTATCCCATCAATAAGGGAGCTATCCCACCCATAGAGGGGGATGATCCCATTGATAGTGGACCTGAATAACCTCTTTACAGCACTATAAATAAAGGCATTGAGCCAGAAGGAGAGGAGGTTGGAGCTATACATTTTCTTTGGGTAAATGCTGCAGGATTTAGGTCTTCCATTAGAGCCTTTGTGAGGAGAGATTGTCTTCACTTGATTCTACTTGGGAGAGGGTGAGCTTTGTCAAAGTAGAGGAAAACCCTTGATGGACCCTGGGAGGAACTTGCACAACACCAAGGCCAGGTTGTAAGAGTTTCTTTGTTTCGTTATTAATACAAACTGGTTTATTTTTCTCAATAGCTTGTGTTAATGAGTTATTTCATGTGTTCCTTGGTCTGCATGTTGAATATATGTTTTATTATATGAAATGCAAGTGCTTGGTAATTGTTTGATTGTTTGTGGTTGCAGGAATTGACTTGAAGGAGGAGCTCATCCGGATCGTCAAGAACGGACTTCAACAACAGCGTTTTGGAATAAGGTAAGCCTAAACACTTGTAGTTTTCATGTTGTAAAAGGTGTATTTAGAGAAAGATCACTCCATTTTGTCTTGTTTGTCATTAGAATGTCTTAGACTTCTAGGAAGGTCAGTCGTGTCCGCACCCTTGACAGATTCCGTGTGACAGATGCTGATAGTTACAAACTATGGATGCTACTTAGAAGTGGTATTGGCTAATGATGATTTACGAATTGTTGCAATATGACATTGATGAAGATTCTTTGATGACCTTACTAATGGATGAGTTGATGTGATCAGACTTGACAATGAACAATTGGCATAGGTTTGGGGAGGGGGGGTATTTTCTATGCTTATAATACTGAATTATTGGAATTATGATTGCTTGATAATATCTTGTTACATTATGATGCTTATATTAATGATTCTCATGTTGCTAAATTTCTTGAATGATGCATCATGGTATGCTGCGGTCATGAGTTGCTTATGATGAAATCATGGATGATACTTATATATTGCTTGAGCCACATAGTTGTTATGATGCTATTGATCCTATTTATGATGATGGAAGACTCTTTTGATGATGCATATGGTACTTATATTATGTTGCTTACATGTTGATCTTCCTAAGTTTAAGGAGATAGACAAAGCTTGAGTATACAACCTTATTATTTGATGAGGATAATGTTGATTGATGCATGAAAATACATGTTGCTATGCTTTGGATGAAAATGGATTGAAGCTATTCCTACTAAGGGAAAAAGTAATTTGACCTTGATGAGGTCAAGAGGGTGAGTTGATAGCAGATATTTATGGAAAATCTCATGCAACATACTTTGTTAGGCCCCTATACTACTAGTGTAACCCCTTATTATTATTAGTACAACCCCCTTATTATATTTTTGTGCCCATGTAGTCCCCATATTGTTACTATTGTGCCCCATAGAAGCCCACTATTGTTATTATTGTGCCCTTACATTATTATTGTTATGTCGGCTCTGATTATGTTGTGACCCCTTAGACTCCGATATATAGAAAGGAGGTCTTCTCATTTGTATCATCCAAGAATTTTTCATTTATGTAATGTAAAGGAGGTTTCCCCCTCGAAGAGGCTGAATTCTAAGGCGTTGATCTATCTTTTCTATCTTTTTGTGAGCTGGTTTCATAACATTTGGTATCAGAGCTTTGGATTCTAGGGTTTCGCTGCTCCAAATAGGTCATCATGGAATTTTCGCTATAACTTGTTTTCTGCGACATTTCAGAAGTTAAAAAAAAAAACCTATTTGAGAAGAAATTGCGCTGAACCTCAGATCAAAATTTTAGAGCTTTTCGCGCTATATTTGCGGAGATATGATCTGAGGAAGTTGGTCTTTTTGCAGAATCCTGAATTACATTCCAAACAGGTGATCTGGGGAAAATTGTCATAACTTTCTCTTTGAGCATTGGATTGAAATTTCGTAAGAAGGTAAAGAAATAGGATAGACTGAAGTTTCTTGTATATGTTTTTTAGAGCCAAAGGTCGAAACAGTGACTCATGGCACGTCGTACAAGTTCGCTCTACTGAACTTGTCTATAATCAGGTCACTATGGGAGATTTGGTATAACTCTTCCTTGGAGAATCCAATTTGGATCAAAATGGTGGCATTGGAAAGAGGACATAGAGGGCTACTGCAGGTCACAATTTTAGAACTGGATGATCTGAAAGTACAGAGTTACAGTCGTTTCAAGATTGAGCTCCTAAAATCAAGAAAAAGCAAGATGAGGAAGTTTGATGGAAAGGATCTGATAAATTGGATACTTCAGATGGAGCAATATTTTGATCTACATGGTGTACCACTATTACAAAAGGTATGTATTGCATCTTCATATTTAGAACCGGATCAATTTTTATGGTATGAAGGGCTTTGTTCTCGTAAAAAACTTGTTACGTGGTCAATTTTCAGGGAGGAAATGATAGCACATTATGAGGATACAAAGAGCAACACCACAACAATTGGAAAGATTAAAAGGGCTTTGTGACATAGTGGAAAGCAAAATTATGGAAACCAGGAAGCATAGCCCTCACAACTATAAAGATGGAAGTGTTGTTTCTCCTAACCTTCCACAACCTACAAGGGTTACACCAGAACAATTTGAAGAAAAAAGAGAAAAAGGGCTTTGTTATAATTGTGATAGCAAATTCACTAAAGGTCATAAGTGTGTTGAGAAGAAATTATTTTACATAGAATATGAAGAGGAGGAAGAAAAGGATCAAGAAACATTAAAAGAAGAGGATATATGCCAGGAACCCACCCCAGAGAAAGAAGAAATGAATCAAAGCATATCTTGTAAAGCATTGGCAAGAACTACCACTCCTCAAACTCTTAAGATAGAAGGACATATCAAGAAGAAAAAGGTGCAAGAAGTGAAAGATCACATCGAGAAAGAAGGAATGAATCCAACCATATCTTGTAATTCATTGGTCGAAATTACCACTCCTCAAACTATCAAGATAGAAGGACATATCAAGAAGAAAAATGTTCAAGAAGTGAAAGATCACATCGAGCATCAAGAAATGAATCCGACCATATCTTGTAAAGGATTGGAAGAAATTACTGCTCCTCAAACTCTAGAGATAGAAGGACATATCAAGAAGAAAAAGGTTCAAGCAGTGAAAGATCAAATTGAGCTTCAACAACAAGTTCTCCAACTTTTAAAGGATAATGCCACTTCGGTGCAAAATCAAACGAAACAACAGGTAGATCAACATCGTAGTGAAAAATGTTTTGATGTAGGTGATTGGGTATTTTTACTGCTACATCTCAAGAAAAATATTTATGAGAAGGAAATGTTGGCAATACTACATGCACTTAAAAAATGGAGACCTTACCGAATGGGAAGACTCTTCAAGGATGAGGATGTGGAAGCATTGTTTTGTGCTATTTCTATTATCCAACTAGATTGGATAAATGAAGCAAGGGATGAATGGAAGAAGGATGAAGAAGTATGGCCACTCATTCAAAAGTTGTAGAAGATCCCAATTCAAACAATATCGCCAAAACTTGAAGAGGAAGGAAAAATCATATTGGAACCTAGAGCAGTCATAGAAACAAGAACCAGACATCTATGAAATCAATCAATTTCAGATTATCTCATCAAGTGGAAGAACTTACTCGATGAAGATTCCACATGGGAGGACAAGGATTTTATACAGAAGCATCAAGAATTACTCAAGCATTGAGGACAACACGTTTTGAAGGAGAGGGGCATGTTAGGCTCCTATACTACTAGTGTAACCCCTTATTGTTATTAGTACAACCCCCTTATTATATTTTTGTGCCCATGTAGTCCCCATATTGTTACTATTGTGCCCCATAGAAGCCCGCTATTGTTATTATTGTGCCCTTACATTATTATTGTTATGTCAGCTCTGATTATGTTATGACCCCTTAGACTCCTATATATAGAAAGGAGGTCTTTTCATTTGTATCATCCAAGAATTGTTCATTTATATAATGTAAAGGAGGTTGCCCCCTCGAAGAGGCTGAATTCTAAGGCATTGATCTATCTTTTTTATCTTTTTGTGAGCTGGTTTCATAACATACTTGGTCACAGGTTTATGATATTAAAGCTACAATGTCTTATCTTGCAAATTGACGATGAAAATGTGCATGTTGTTGTTCATGTTTCCACTGACAGGTGCTTATGGTGTAGATCCTATATGGTGTAAGATAGTTGTTGATAACTATCATGGTCCTATTGAGGTATTTTGTTTTGGTTATAAATTCCATATCTATCTCTTGATGTAAAGTTCATGTAAAGACCTATGTTATAAATCTTTGTGAAATTCAGTCATGTATATTGTGGTCAAGTAATGTAATCCCATCCTTTTGGGCATGTGATGTAGTTTTTAACCCCACTATTTTGGGTGATCAACGTAAGCATGAGTCATTGGTGATAGGAAAGGTCATGTTTGGTTGAGTCATAGGGTCATTTACTTCTTTGTATATATTCAGAAAATTCAGCATGTGCTCAGGGGGAACATGGTCAGTATTCATTATTCATACTCAACATATCAGATCTACAATGCTCATGTAACCAAGGAAAAAGAATTCTTCATTCAACATTGGTTAGCCCTTTTCCCTTGATATCAAAGGGTAAGAGTAACTTGGTGCTTGAGTTTCCATCAATTCCAAAGGGGGAGATTGTTGGGATTGTGACCAATGTGTTGTCCATGATGGAAACCTACTCGATGCAGATGCCAACAGGATGTGTCTATATATGATAGAGAGTTTGGACAAAGGAATAGCAGTTTATAGACAAAGGAATGTTGTAGGGGATGTTTTGATAGATACACATGGGTTTTGTGAAGCAAATTCGTGTACACACGCGTGTATGAAGAAGAAACAACGTGTATATTTTACGCACCATGGTAGTCGAAATAATAAGGTTATTTACCATGGTATTGACCCATAGTATTGAGAACAACAATAGATATTTGATCCCGTCAAAGAATACCATCGACATTACTAAGGATTTGACCTGTGATATTGGATAAGGCCTAAGTTATATAAGGAGATTAAGATCAAAGTGTTTATGTGTGTGAAAGTGATGGATATTTCATGAATAGTTAGATCTGAAGAAAGTGTGCATGTAATGGGCTATTAATGAATTGTTTGATCTGAAACTAAGTATGCACCTAGGAATTTGATGATGGATCAGATCCAATAGATCTGAAATGACTATATTGATAATGGATTGATTTGATATATAATATTTATGTATGATGCATATTTTATTACTTATGTCGAGAGATGGGTATGTTTTGAAGGTTTTATGTGTAACGAAGATATAATTAAATAGTTGTAGATATTTACATGAGTTTGATAACCCGAAAGGCTCGTACATATGCGAGTTTAATGTTGGTAAGTTGTGTGTTGATTTTGCACTTTGGACAGATTTGTGTGTGGGTTTGATTCATGAAGATAACGTATACACGGGAAAGTGTTTTATGGAAAGTGCATATATAAGCTAGGGTTTTGTTGAATAAGATGTTTGATCAGTCTAATCAGTCTTGTTGTGTTTCTGTTGTCTGTCAATGAAGTCTTACTTGATGATATGGGTTTAACAGTGATGATTGAAGTTGAATTGATTGATTGAAGAATGATGATGCTACTAGTTGTATGTGATTGAAGATCTTTGATGGTTCTATGATTATTTCAGAATGATTCAATGGTTTAGGGTGTAACTCAGTGTTTTTTTTCAGAATGACGGTGATTTAGTTTCAGGGTTCAATGTTTTGAGATCTATACCCATGTATGCTTCAAGGAAGTCACGTATACACACGGATTTGTTAAAGTAAAGTAGTGTATATATTCTGACATCTTTTTTATCAGGGATTTCAGTTGGTTAAGTGAGTTGATGTAGTGTTTGGGTTTAATATTGATATTCTGATTAAAATTATCTAACTGCTTTGGTTGGTTGAGAATAAGTTGATTGATTTGGGTCTCAGTTGGTTCAGTGGTTGGTTTATTTAGTTGGTTCAATGATTGAATTATTTTTTGTAGTGACAAATTTCATTTTTAATATTTGGTATTGGGCTTAAATGATGGTAGTGGGTTCAGTCTGAAAATTTGATGAAAAGTGGTCTACAAGTTGTGATGTTTTGTATCACGTGGATCCAATGTGAAAATTTATGAAACGTAGTCCATGGTGGTGTTGAGGGTTGGAGCCTTCATTAAGGGAGTCAAAACCTCCTTCCAGTGGTATCTAGTAAAGCAGATCAGGGGGTAGGAGCTCCCTTTCGATAGGCATCGATAAATGAGATCAGGCAGTTGGAGCTGCCTTCCAGTGGGTGCTGGAGAATGAGAGAAGGTTGTTTCCTTCTATAGGTGGGTGCCTACATGCTAGTATTAGTCTTCACTAGTACATGACTGTAATATATTTTTTTATAATAAAAGATAAAGACAAAGACGACAATGACAGTGGTTTTTTCCAGCATTGGGTTTCCACCTAAAATCCCAGTGTTCATGTGTGTCACTTATATGTGATGGTTTATTTTTTTCTTAGTGCACATAATTACTGTTTAACTAATGCTTAGTAGGGTTCTGATACATCGGCTCAATACAAATAGATGACAAATTAATTGAAAAGTAAGTTAACTAGATATAAGCTAGTTGTCTACAAAATAGTTGCGTATATACAAACGTTTCTTTATGTAAAGTTGTGTACAGAAATATGAGTAAGAAAAGAAAAATTAATTGATTTTTAAATATTGATTCACCCCCATCTCTCATTATTTTTCCCAACAATTGGTATGAGAGAAGGTCCTTCAGAAGAAGCTTGATAGCTTGAAGGAGATCCATCAAGATGAGTAGTCAAGGAGTATTTTATATCAGGCCACCTTTATTTAAAGGAACTAACTTTGTCTTTTGTAAAGTCAGGACGAGAGCATACTTACAACCATTGGGAGTTGATGTATGGGAAATTGTTGAAAGTGGATACCAAAATCCAGCGGCCATTCCCACATATACTATAGGAAAGAAATTGTATGAAATCGATGCAAAGGTTGTGAATGCCATCTTGGGAAGTCTAGCCGAGACCGACCTCGTGAAAGTAATGTAGATGAATATAGCAAAGGACATGTGGGATAAGCTTATCCAAATTAATGAAGGTGGCACCAAGGTAAAAAGTGATAAACTCCAAACATTCAGAATACAATATGAGACATCGAAAAATGCATGATGATGAAAGAATTGCAATATTTTTCCTTAGAGTAGATGAAATTGTTAATTCCATGAGAAATCTTGGTGATGAAATAAAAGATGCTATAGTGGTTGAGAATATTTTTAGATCAGTAACTCCAAAGTTTGATTCTAAAGTCTCGACTATTGAAGAAATGAAGGATCTGAAAAGTCTCACACTTGATCAAATCCATGGAATATTGACAACATTTGAGATGAGGAAAGGTGGTCCTTTAGACATGAGAGAAGTAGCCTTCAAAGCCACATATAAATGGAAACAAAAGGAAGCACCCAAAGACACAAGCTACATATCAGATGAGGAAGAAGAAAACTTCATAAGAAGGTTGCAAGTGGGAACTAGAAAATTCATAGGTAAGCTTCCCTTTAAATGTTTTTCTTGTGGAAGAGTAGGCCATTATGCATCCAAATGTCCTTATAGAGAAAATCATAAAGAAAATGGAAACGATGTTTCTACAAATAAGTTATCTGATAAGAAAAGATTTTATTCTAATGAATATAGTCATAACACATCCGATGACCAAGAAAATTCAGATTCAAATTATCTTGTACTTATGGCTCTTGAAGATTAGGAAATACATGAATTAGATAGTTGTGAGATAGATGATTTAATGAAATCTCTAAAGGAGAATGATAAACTCAAGAATTTTAACAAAGAGTTGGAATCAAAAGAAACAATATGATTGAGGAAATAAACATGTTAAAGATGGAATTAGAAGCATCCAATAGAAGAATTGAAAGCATAAGAAAACAACTTCAAGAAAAGGAAAAGAATTGTGAAACATTAGAATATGAAATTATGACCCTAAAGGAAGATTATGAAAATATCAACAAATGGGAAAAGGCATCTGCGTTTATAGAGAAGATTATTAGTGAGCAACACCCTCCTTTTATCAAGACATGCATTGGGTATGATCATACACAATGTGATGACAAAAACTAGTATAGTGTTGTTCAAGGGAAATCTGAATCAAGTCACACATATCCTAGATCAAGGACGAGATATATTCCTAGGCACAAAGGATGGTTTAATGGATATTACTTCTTTTGTAACTCATTTGGGCAGAAGGCCACTAATTGCAGCTCAAGTATGCAGAACAAAACTAGGAGGTGGGATCAGTTTCGGCACATATTTAGATATTGCAAGTAGATATGGAGGAAGAAGGAATCTCATTCAGAAATGTACGGAAGATTGACCCTAAGGCAATACATTAGTTCTTAAAGCTTGCTTCTCATAGTGAATGTAGAAGTGATGTGAGCTACATGACCTCATAAGAGCAGAAGATGACTATTAGGTCCTGCGGATCAGTGATGTGTAATCTAAGGGGGGTAATACATATGTTGTATTGATGATAAGTCCCATGTTTTTTTATATTCATGTTGCTTACATTACTGGCAGTGCATCTAATGAACTAACAATGAGCAAGTACAAACAGAACAGGCTCAAAGGGAGTTGTGGTTATAAATTATCAACATTTTACTTTCTATACACAGATATTATAAAGGACAGTTGCATACATACATGAGTTTTGATAGAAGAAATTGCGTATTTTTTTCCTATGTTGGATAGACTCAGGGAAAAGCTATGATATGCTTCAGACTGTTATTTGGCTTTCCTATTTTGATGTTGGTAGTTACAATATGTGGATGCTACTTAGAAGTGGTATTGACTAATGATTTTTTATGAATTGCTACAATATGGCATTAATGACATGGATTTACCGATTGATGAAGTTGATTTGATGACCTTACTAATGGATGAGTTGATGTGATCAGACATAACAATGAAAAGTTGGCATAGGTTCAGGGGGGGTACTTTCTATGCTTCTAATAATGCATTGTTGGCATTATGATTGCTTGAGAATTTAGTGTTACATAATGATTCTCATGTTGCTAAAGTTTTTGAATGATGCATCATGCTATGTTGCGGTCATGGGTTTCCTATGATGAAATCATGGATGATACTTATATATTGATTGAGCCACATAGTTATTATGATGTTACTGATCATATTTATGATGATGGAAGATTCTTTTGATTATGCATATAGTACATGTGTTATTTTTCTTACATGTTGATCTTCATAAGTTCAAGGAGATAAACAGAGCTTCAGTATAAAACCTTATTATTTGATGATGATAATGTTGATTGATGCATGCAAATATATGTTGCTATGTGTTGTAACAATTTTGGTTTTGAGAAGTTAGCATATTAGAAAAATAAAAATAAAATATGATAAAATGTTAAGTTAGGATATGAACAAAAAGAAAAATACAAAAAAAAATGTTAGGAATATTTTATTTCATGTCCATATGAGAAAAAATGATAGGTTAGATTGCCCTAAAAAAGGAAGGAAAAATCAAATAAAATGTTAGACAAGAAAATGAAAGAAAAAACATTGCTTTAGTTGAAAATCAAATAAATTTGAGGCAGCCAGTTTAAATGCGCCGTCAAAAAAGTGTTTTTCTTGATTATAAACTTAAGGTTTCATTTTTAAGTTTAATTTATTTTAACATAAGGTTATAAAAAGAAAAGGGTGCTAAATTGTCTAAAGTCGCAAAATGACAAAAAGTTAAATCAATGTCAGATAAACTCCCGACACTTTTCAACAGACATGATCAACGTTGCCTGGATCAACGGCGAAGGTAGCATTTTGTCCCCCCTTTAGTTGTTTCCCATTAACGTGAGGGGGGGGATCCGAAAAGTTGTTTGAATGGCCACCCATTTTTGCTATGTGTCACTCCCATAACATTTTGGGCCCCGAAATCCCAAAACCATAAACCACCTCCCCACCCTCTTGAAATCCTGCCAATGGTTTCTAGCCTTCCAATGGTTGACCTCGCTTCCATGCCATATCATCCACTTGTGATCCCCTTCTCCATACAGGAGCCACCACGTCATAAATATGTTACCTGTCCGTTAGCCCTCACCCACTAACAAGCCGCCACGTCATAAAGTTGTTGCGCCATACGCTTCTATCCAGTTGCCAGGTTCATTTAACCGTTTTACCCTCCCGTTGGACAATTAATCTTGCTCCTCTGTAATAAATTGCCTACAGTTAGATGTTAAATGGAAAATTAAGCCCAATTCTACTTATAAATAGCCCATGGCTCTACCCTTTACCACTTTTCTTCTTCCATCCATATCGTCGAAAGCTTTATTTTCCCTGTGTATATTTTCCCTGTCATCCATCCTTTAGTTACCCTACAGCAAGATGGCCCCCAAAATTAAAACATAGAAAACTGCCAAAGAAGAGAATCCATCTACAACCTTGCTCGACTTGGATCACCTTCCCCTTGTAGACTCCCTATTCAAAGTCACAGACTATGAATGCAAATTCAATTTCCACGAATTGCATTTGTGGCTGAAGCAGAAATATACAGATAAAGAAGATCCCATTCGTTTCTGGGAGACACTTTTGCCCTTATTCTCCTTTCCCAAAACTCATCATTTCCTTGATTTGATCACTTGGTGTCAAGCCAGGTATGATCCTGTGCAGAGAACAATGATGACTCAGGATGGAAAATCTTGATCACCATTACTGCTCAGAGTATAAACCAAATGCTGATGATACCTTCATTTGACTCCCTTAGCTATTTCTCACCAACAGCTCTCATGGACCTTTATAATAAACTCACCTTCCCACAGAGAGCCCTTATTTTTGAACTTTTTCTACCAGAAGATGTTGAATTACCTAAGAGAAACCCACCTTATTCATCTTCTATGTTCCCTGAAGCCACTAGAAATATCATCTCCTTGCTATCATACCTCCTAGGCTATGAAAATGATCAAATTGTTGATGAGTCCATCCTTGGATTCTTTTCCATTTTCATTAAGGAATATCAACCTGTTTTCATGTATAATTATAGCCAATTCTTGGATAATAATATACATGAACAATTTATGAATTTTACCACACAAGGAGTATTCAGATATAGCCTAGTCGTAATTCATTTGATTTTGTTTCAACAAGGAGATTCATTGCAAATTCAACTTAACGTGCAAGATGAGAAAGGAATGAATCAATCGGTGATTCACTGGACAGAGTTAGTTAAAGCATCATCATCAAAGTTTACATTGTCTTGTTAGAAAATTATATATTACGGAGCAATGGAACACATAAAATATTGCACAAATATAAACACAGAAAACGCATAAAACAAGAGACACACAGATATACATGGTTCACCCAGTTTGGGCTACATCCACCCCGAACAGCTAATCCTTCCTTTCTATTATCCAGCAAAATGAAGAGACACAACCTACAGCAGATCCATTGTAATATCCTCTATTTTATCTCACAGTCTCACCTCTCTACTTCTCGCTTGGAGAATACACACATATTACACAGAATCAATACAATGCCCTCATACAAAGAGAGGGTTTCCTTCTAGGGAAAAAACCCTAAACTAAACATAAGTTCTACTATCAGATCATCCACCTAATGAACAACCCAGATTGACTAGAAATTACTATACTTTTACAAGGCAATTTCACATCTGTTTTTTTAGCTTCGGGGGACTGCTGGCCCCCGTACTCCCCAGCCGGGGGGGATTGGTCCCCCCGGACCCCCACGGGGGGGGTGGGGGGGGAACAAGTCCCCCCGGACCCCCCTGCATGGAGGGGTATACAAACTTCCTGGGGTATACATCCAGCTGAAACAAACACCTCTGAACAATCATGCTCCACATCCAACATGTCTTAGTTTATAGATACTTTTGTACATCCAGTTCTTCAATTAATCAATGGCTAGGCAGAGCCCAGAATTGGAGAAGAAATTAAGAAAATATTGCACCTATCTGAACAGACCAAGACTAGTGACTGGTATCTATACCAGAAGTACACTGAAATTAGGATATGTGGTAGTAATTTAGCTCCATACAAACTGCCTAAGTATGTGCCAATGAGGATATTCTCACTGGAATACATCAGGCAGATGACACATATGGATGAAGTCCATTTTGCCTTAGGTAAAAAGAAGTCACAGTTCAAACTCAAAGCCAAGGTAGGGACATTCATCTATAATACTAGGTCTATAGGTACAGAGGTAGACAAATTATTGGAGAACATGAATTTGCAGCCAAGCTTCACCTGGTCTTATGATCCTTTTGGGAAGTTTATGAACCAGGAGTAGAATTGGAGAAGTTTATGAACTAGGAGTAGTGGTCTTAAGGAACTCTCTTAGAAGTAGATGAATAGGTTACAACCACTCAACAGGTAAATACTCCAGTCACTCAGAGTACTCAACAAAAAAGAGCCAGAGAGGAAACTCAGTCAGCTACATAATCCATTAAAGAGTATTCTATACTACAAAAGAAATTGAACACCAGATTGTCAATATCATCAGGAAGCAAGCCACCAGAAATAATTGATCTTGGAGATTTAGAAGATATTTCATCAGCAGGGATCATTGATCCCAAACCTCCTTCTACTTCTTCAACTCCTTCTTCAATTGAACCTATGGATATTATACGATCAACTAAGATCTGCTCATTAAAAGACACTACTATCTTCTAAAGATTTTTGGAAATTAAACAAAATAATGAAAATCTTAAGTCACAAATGTCTAGTCAGTTTTGGAAATAGACATTAACTTCTCAGCACAGACTTCTCTTTGCCTTTGACAGTGAAAGAGGAAGGACGCAAATGGCATCATTGCAGGCTCAAACTCCATTTTGTAAATCCACAAAAAATTAAAAGAAGACCATATTTTCATTTGATGTAAACCAAATACATCCTATTGATCAAATGGATTTTCATAAGAAATCAGGTGAAATGTTATTTTCAACAATGACTACAACTGCCATGTCTCTTTCTAAGCTCAGAACTGCCTTGTCAAATATGCAGTCACAACTTGAGATTGAAAAACTCTCATATTTAGCTAAAGATAACAAATTCAATTCTTTAGAAGATCTTATTTTTGAAATTGGATATGATCCCCAAGACTATAAAGTAATTGAAGAAATACTCAAGAAAAAGAATACAGAGATAGCAACCTTGAAGAAATGGTTGAAATTGCCTTCAACTGAAGATCCACAAACCATAAATATGGTAGAAAATGAACAAAAAAGGGAGGAGGTGTTGAAGCTCATTATTGAGCAAAACATACAGATCAAGAATATGGAATAGTAGATAGAGCAACTACTTAAGGAAAAAGGGGCAGCATAGCTTCCTATGACCCCAGTAACAACAATTCCCATGGAAAGTATAGATCCAAGTTCATCCCCCATTGACATTGCTTCATCATCAACAATAGTTGAAACATCAAGGTTATCACAGGAGTTACAGGCACAAAAACAACATAATGAAAAGTTACTCTAGAAGTTCCAAACCCTGGAGTCACAGAAGGTAAATAATGATACCTTGTATGTAGAGGAAATGCAAATGTAACACAGGTTAGAACTCAAGGTTAAACAATTAGAGAGTAAGACTCTAATCGCAGACACTTTGGCCCAGGCAAAAGAGGACATCTAGTTAGACATCAACCACTCCATAACAGAAGTATGGCCATCCATACAAATTATTTTTGAGCAACAAGAATTGATTGCCAAATCTAGGACAGAGATAAATAATCAGAGGGAAGCATTGAAGACAAAACCCAAAGAAGCAGTAGGGATGATAAAGGTATTAAACTCTAAGACTAAGCAATAGTTATAAATATTCCAAATAGGACAAGTACTATTTTGGAGATTAAGAAAGTCCTAATGAATAAGAATCTACTGACTCAGCTGAAAACAAAGTGTGAAGCTTTGAACATTACAGTCTGAAGGTTTCATTCTAAGTTCATTATATTGAATAAGAAAGGTTTACCATAGTTAGTGTCATCAAATGATCAGTTAATCAAATTGGATGATTACTGTGAAAAATTATATACTATTGCAGCAGATAACAAGGGATAAAAATACAAATTACTAGCAAAGAGCTTTTGGAAGCTTTGAGCCTTGACCTCACAATCAAATATGAAGTTGGAAATCTTTTTCTCACTAAACCCAATTTTGTAAGATACACCAAAGTTGATGAGATATTTAGAAGAATGGTAAATCTAGAGATACCAGGTGAGGAAAGGTGGGATCAATTATGTGAAACAATTGATTAACTTTCCCTCCCAACAAGAAGACAACACAACCGTTTTTGAAGGAACAGTCATCAACAACTTCCTGCCTAATAGGGACACATCATTCAACAATTTTCTTTTCCTATTTTCTTTCAAGCTATGTTTGTAATCAGTTTAGGATATTCTGTTTACTATCCAAACTAGTATAAATAATTCTCTTCTATGAGTTATTAAGGTTTGCGCCCTTACATAAGCATCTTGTAAGAATTCCATGTACACAACTTTTCTAGATCATTAATAATAAATCAGAGGATTCAGAGTTTTGTTCCACACAGTTTGTTTCTCTTGTAAGTTTTTCCAATACATCTTCCATTATCTATTCTGCATACATTTAAGTTTTATAAAGGTAATTTGGTAATTCTGATTGTGTTTTAGTTATTATTATTTCCTTTCTGAAGTTATAATCATTAAAAGTGAATGAGTTACTGAACTATTTGTTTAAGTATCTCCCTATAAATCATGAAATTATCAGTATCTTTATAATATTAAGTATATTTTGTTAAATCTTCAAAAATTTATTGAAGGTTTTCTAGCTTATGATTATTTAATCTTTTGTCTGAAACTAAATTAATCATATTTTTGTACATGTTCTACTTGACATCAACAAAACCTGAATCACTGTGGGAATTAAATCGTAGCCCTTTGTTTACTTGTTAGTATTATTCAAAAGGTTGAGCATTATTTTTATAATTTGTTTCATACATTGGTCTTCCAACTAAATCAAAATCAGAAAAACATTATAGATGCTTTGGCATAGCCAATTGACCTTAGGTTATCTCAAAGGACAACATCAGATTGGCGTCATTGCCGGGGAGCGAAGTAAAGAAGATATCTTTCTCTGGGGAACGATAAATATTAGATCTATTCCTTGCTGGTAAACAAGGAGTAGGCATTTATTATTGGTTGCATTTCTTTCACTTGATGGCTCCACTTTGTCATATGGCGATTCCACTGGGTAACTGATCCCATTGCTTCGAAATTTCAGCTGCCTTTACTACTATACAAGGTTTGTTGATACTTGCAATCAACAGTGTATGGATTTCCCTCTCAGCCATGGTTAGAAATCTAAAATGTCTATAGAGGATGCAACTTTTAAAGTACACCAGTGAGTATAAGTTCTCCATGGGATTTTATGTTCATATTGTATATATTCTTTAGATTTTCAGCTGCTGGCAACATGGTTTGTTAATAAATCCACTTTGCACTTGGTTACATTGGAAAGCAGATTACACCTAACAGTGTAAAATTTTCCAGTTCAGTTAGATAGAGGTGTGGGATTGATTAACTACTTTCAGATTCAGGGCGCAGTAGATCTACAATTGTTTCACTTATATTTCAAGTTTGTAGTATTAAGTTTGGTTTGGTAGAGTGCAATGATTTCCAAGGGATTAACTGATTGTCTCCATAGCCCATGAATTAGGCAATCTTGTGTTTATTTCCACTTACAGTGTTAGTTGTTTCACTTCAACAGTTTTCAATTTTCAGATTTCAGAATGAATAAGTCTCTGGATTAGTGCAGGAAATATAAGTTTCCATTCACAGTTGCAGGTTTAATATGCAGTAGCTGGATGATGGGTATTGGATATACATTACATGATGGCAGATCAGTGATCAATGATTTTATGGTATGAATCCATGCCCAACACATAAGGCATCTGGTCTACTAGTTCTCTGCATCCCGCAGGGGGAAGCAGTCCCCATTGGAGCCGATGTTGTAACATATTTTGGCACACTGAAAATTAAAAAAAAAAATCAGTGAGAAATTGCCACTTTCCTTCTGGGCTAAATGTTGAGAGATATAATTATTATGCTTTTGAATGGTTTATTCTTTTATATATATTAATTTTAATTTAAAATATATTATTTTTATAAAAATATAATTATATATTTTTATGGAAATATTTACTTTAAATTAAAATTATATTATAAAAATTCGATTGTAATTTCAAGCCAAGTCAAAAGGTAAACTTATGGCCCCCGCACTCATACGTTTAAAACCCCCCTTTTCCCATGCCTAGAGATATGGGCACATTAATCCAAGGGTTAAAAATACTTTTGGGGGGGCTTCAAAAAGTAGTTTTAATGGCAGGCCCTGAAACCTATGTGTCACCACCTAGTCTTATGATCCTTTTGGGATCATTTCAACCCTGAGAGTTCAATTCAAGGCAACACCTTACAACCATACTCCCAGGCTAGAATTGGAGAAGTTTATGAACCAGGAGCAGTGGTCTTAAGGAACTCTCTTAGAAGCAAATGAACAGGTTATAACTACTCCACACGTAAATACTCTAGTCACTCAGAGTACTCAACAAAAAATATCCAGAGAGGAAACTCAGTCAGCTACATAATCCATTAAAGAGTATTCTATATTACAAAAGAAATTGAACACCGGATTGTCAATATCATCAGGAAGCAAGCCGCCAGAAATAATTGATCTTGGATATTTAGAAGATATTTCATTAGCAGGGACCATTGATCCCAAACCTTGTTCTACTTCTTCAAATCCTTCTTCAATTGAACCTATGGAGATTATTCAGTCAACTGAGATTAGCTCATCAGAAGACACTAATATCTTCTCAAGATTTCTGGAAATTAAACAAAAGAATGAAAATCTTAAGTCACAAATGTACAGTCAGTTTTGGAAACAGACATCCACTTCTCAGCACAGACTTCTCTCTGCCTTTGACAGTGAAAGAGGAAGGATACAAATGGCATTTTTGTAGGCTCAAATTCCATTTCCTAAATCCACAATAGATTACAAGAAGACCATATTTTCATTTGATGTAAACCAGATACATCTTATTGATCAAATGGATTTTCATAGGCAATCAGGTGAAATGTTATTTTCAACAATGACTACAACTGCCATGTCTCTTTCTAAGCTCAAAACTACCTTGTCAAATGTGCAATCACAACTTGAGATTGAAAAACTGTCATCTTTAGCTAAAGATAACAAATTAAATTCCTTAGAAGATCTTATTGTTAAAATTGGATATGATCCCCAAGACTGTAAATCAATTGAAGAAATACTCAAGAAAAAGAATACATAGATAGAAGCCTTGAGAAATAGTTGAAACTACCTTCAACTGAGGATCCAAAAATGAGAGAGATGGCAGAAAATGAACAACAAAGGAAGGAGATTTTGAAGCTCATTATTGAGAAAAACATATAGATCAAGAATATGGAAGAGAAGATAGAACAACTGCTCAAGGAAAAAGAGGCAGCATAGCTTCCTGTGACCCCAGTAACAACAACTCCCATGGAAAGTACAAAGCCAAGTTCATCCCCCACTGGCATTTCTTCATCATAAACAACAGTTGAGACATCAAGGTTATCACAGGAGTTAGAAGCATAAAAACAACAGAATGAAAAGTTACTCCAGAAGTTCCAAACCCTGGAGTCACAGAAGGTAAATAATGATACCTTGTATGTAGAGGAAATGAAAATGTCACACATGTTAGGACTCAAGGTTAAAAAATTAGAGAGTAAGACTCTAATCGTAGACACTTTGGCCTAGGCCAAAGAGGACATCTGGTTAGACATCAGCCACTCCATAACAGAAGTATGGCCATCCATACAAATTATTTTTGAGCAACAAGAATTGATTGCCAGATGTAGGACAAAGATAGATAATCAGAGGGAAGCATTGAAGACAAAACCCAAAGAAGTAGCAAGGATGATCAAAGTATTAAACTCTAAGACTAAGCAACAGTTACAAGAGATAAATATTCCAGATAGGACAACTACTATTTTGGAGATTAAGAAAGTCCTAATGAAGAAGAATCTACTGACTCAGCTGAAAACAAAGTGTGAAGCTTTGAACATTGCAGTCCAAAGGTTTCATTCTAAGTTTAGTATGTTGAATAAGAAAGGTTTACCAGAGTTAGTGTCATCAAATGATCAGTTAGTCAAATTGGACGATTACTGTGAAAAATTATATACTATTGTAGCAGATAACAGTCAATTTGCAAGGATAAAAAGATAGATTATTGGCAAAGAGTTTTTGGAAGCTTTGAGCCTTGACCTCACAATCAAATATGAAGTTGGACATCTTTTTCTCACTAAACCCAATTTTGAAAGATACACCAAAGTTGATGAGATATTTAGAAGAATGGTAAATCTGGAGATACTAAGCGAGGAGAGGTGGGATCAATTATGTGAAAAAATTGATTAACTTTCCATCCCAAAAAGAAGACAACACAACCGTTTTTGAAGGAACAGTCATCAACAACTTCTTGCCTAATAGGGACACATCATTCAACAATTTTCTTTTCCTATTTTCTTTCAAGCTATTTTTGTAATCGGTTTAGGATATTTTGTTTACTATCCAAACTAGTATAAATAATTCTTTTCTACGAGTTATTAAGGTTTTCACCCTTGCATAAGCATCTTGTAAGAATTCCATGTACACAACTTTTCTGGATCATTAATAAAGTAGAGGATTCTAAATTTTGTTCCACACAATTTGTTTCTCTTGTAAGTTTTTCCAGTACATCTTCCATTATGTATTTATCATATGTTTAAGTTTTATAAAGGCAATTTGGTAAGTCTGATTGTGTTTCAGTTATTATTATTTCCTTTCTAAAGTTGTAATCATTAAAAGAGAATGGGTTACTGAACTATTTGATTAATTATCTCACTCTAAATCATGAAATTATTAGTATCTTTATAATCTTCAGTATATTTTGTTAAATCTTCAAAAATTTATTGAAGGTTTTCTAGCTTATGATTATTTAATCTTCTGTCTGAAACTAAAGTAATCATATTTTCTTACATCTTCTACTTGACATCAACAAAACTTGAATCACTATGGGAATTAAATAGTAGCCCTATGGGAATTACTTGTTAGTATTATTCAAAGGTTGAGCATTATTTGTATAATTTGTTTTATACATTGGTCTTCCAACTAAATCAAAAAAAAAAAAAAACATTATAGATGCTTTGGCATAACCAATTGACCTTTGGCTATCTCAAAGGACAACATTAGATTGGCGTCATTGCCGGGGAGCGAAGTAACGAAGATATCTTTCTTAGGGGAACGATAAATATTAGATCTATTCCTTGCTGGTGAACAAGGAGTAGGCATTTATTATTGGTTGCATTTCTTTCACCTGGCAACTCCACTTTGTCATATGGCGATTCCACTGGGTAACTGATCCTATTGTTTCGAAATTTCAGCTTTCTTTACTACTATGCAAGGTTCATTGATACTTGCAATTAGCAATATATGTCTTTCCCTCTCAGCCATGGTCAAAAATCTAAAATGTCTACAGAGGATGGAGCTTCTAAAGTACACCTGTGAGTATAAGTTTTCCATGGGATTTTATGTTCATATTGTATATATTTTTTTATTTTTTAGCTGCTGGCAACGTGATTTGTCAATAAATCCACTCTGCATTTGGTTACATTGGAAAGCAGATTACACCTAACAGTGTAAAATTTTCTAGTTTAATTTGATAAAGGTGTGGGATTGATTAGCTACTTTCAGATTCATGATGCAGTAGATCTATAATTGTTTCAATTATATTTCAAGTTTGCAGTATTAAGTTTGGTTTGGTAGAGTGTAACGATTTCCAAGGGATTAATTGATTGACTCCATAGCCCATGAATTAGGCAATATTGTGCTTATTTCCACATACAATGTCAGTTTTTTCACTTCAACAGTTTTCAATTTTCATATTTCAGAATGAATAAGTCTCTGGATTAGTGTAGGCAATATAAGTTTCCATTCACAGTTGCAGGTTTAATATGCAGTAGCTGGATGATGGGTATTGGCTATACATTACATGATGGTAAATCAGTGATCAATGATTTTATGGTATGACTCCATGCCTAACACATAAGGCATATGGTATACTAGATCTCTGCATCCCGTAGGGGGAAGGAATCCCCATTGGAGCCGATGGTTTAACATATTTTGGCACATTGAAAATTTAAAAGAATTTATGTGAGAAATTGTCACTTTCCTTCTAAGCTAAATGATGAGAGATATAATTGTTATGATTTTGAATGGTTTATTATTTTATATAGATTAATTTTAATTTAAAATATCTTATTTTTAGAAAAATATAATTATATATTTTTATGGAAATATGTACTTTAAATTAAAATTATATTATAAAAATTCGATCGTAATTTCAAACCAAGTCAGAAGGTAAACTTATGGCCCTCACTCCTTTTTCCCATGCCTCGAGATATGGGCACATTAATCCAATGGTTAAAAATACTTTTGGGACCCGAAACCTGCGTGTCACCACCTTGTAATTTCACACCCCCCTTCCTAAACCACTTACCACTACCCCCCTTCGGAAACCATGAACTTTATTGTTTTGACTTTTATAAATGTGGCGGGAATGGAATTTGATACCATTATGAAATAAATGCTATGTGGATGGGAGGCCGAATGCAAATATAAGGAAAAATTACATTTTAAAGGAAATTCATAGATGGAATACCAAGTTGGTGAAATGAAATAAGTGTAAAATGATTTTACAACAACACATAAAATGAAATTTACGGATGCCATGAATTTATCAGAAAAAATAAAAGGGAAAATTTCATATGAAATTAATGTACAGGTGAGCAAAGATAGCATTCATGTAAATGCATTTCACGATAGGAGATTAAGGTAAAAGAAACATGGTGAAATCAATTTACAGCCATGGTGAAATCATTTATAGGCATGGTGAAATCAATTTACAGGTGTAAAATCATGTTGCATGTGAAAGTAAAAGAGTAAAGTGAAAATACGCTACCAACCACACAAATCAACACATGGTTTTGCAAAATAGGTATTTTACAAGGGTAAAAGGAATTTAGAGGCATAAAATAAATTTACAAAGAAAGGTGGAAAGGAGAAACAAGCCATGGATTTTAAAAGTACACACGGTTTTGTGAATCCATGGAAATGGAAAACAATACACGATTTGGAAAACCAGATGGTTTATCAATTCATTTAAATAAATATATTGAAATTATAAATCTTGAAATTCATTTGAGAGTTTAATCAAATATTTGAAAATTTTATATTCCTCAAATATTTGTGACAAAATAAAGGATGATGAAAATCAGAAAATGACAAAAATAGAATTCAAAGGGGCAGATGGCAAACCAATCAGGTTTAAAGGGACAATTAGCAGATTATGGGAAAATAGTTTCAACCTTTTTCTAGACCTTAGGGGAATGAAGATCAGTCTAAAACACTTAGCAATAGAGGATCAACAGATTGAGGATTATGTTGCATATTTTCAGCAGTCATTCAACCAATTCCAAATATCAAGGCACAATACTTTCAAACTGTTCCAAATTTTTGGCAGAGTATCCAGGAATTGTTTTATCTTTAGTATATTGTTTAGGATATTATTCTAGAGATATTTGTAACAAATATTGATATTTTAAATCAAGATATTTTGTAATACTTGTATAAATACTTCATCAATTGAGATGAAAGGTGTTGGCTTTTGATGCCAAGGCTCTTAAACTATGTAATAGCTTCTCTTGTAGAATTCTAATGAAAGCCTTCCGGCTCTAGTTATGATAGAATTTTGTGTTTCTCGTATGTCTTTCTAGTGTTTTCATAACTTGTTTCTACATATGTTCAAAGCAATTGTAGGAAGGTTTGGGTAAGGTAGATTAAGTCTTAATCTCTCTGAAATTCCCTGCAAAATCATAACCTTTAGAAAGAGATCAGCTTATTGGACTGTTTGTCCAAGATAACTCCTCTTTGACTGGTTTTTGCTTTATGTTTTTTGATAGCCATTAAAAGAGATTAACTTATTAGACTATCTATCTGAAATAGCTCCTCTTGGAATCAGTTTCACTTTGGCCTTCTATTACCTTTGAATATGTTTTTGTTGGGTTGTAGAAATCTTCTACATGCATCTAAATTTCCCTAGTTGTTAAGTAGCCAGTCTGACTGCTCAATTATTAGGAATCCCCTTATATTCTTCTACCATAATTCTTGAAAAAGCTAAGTCATTCTATCAGGCTGGAAACTAACACTTTCAGAAGGGACCCTATGAGAGAGGCCTTTAATCATGATTAGGGATTATCATTGATTTCCAACCATCCCCAATTAAAACCATAAATATGGCCATTGTGCTTCATAGGCTGATGTTCAGTGATAGGTGAACAACGTTAAACAAAGCCTCGTAAACTTGAACCTAAAGGCTGGTTGAGTTGTTTTCTTGGCGTAGTTTTTGCAGCCAAGGATTGCCTATGGGAAACAGGTACAACACTATGCTTTTATGAACATGGATTGAGGCTCTTCCTACTAAGGGAAAGAGCAATTTGACCTTGATGAGGTCAAGAGGATGAGTTGATAATAGATCTCTATGAAAAATCTCATGCAGCATACTTGGTCACGGATTGATGATATTAAAGCTACATTGTCTTATCTTGCAAATTGATGATGAAAATGTGCATGTTGCTGCTGATAGATGCTTATGGTACAGATCCTATATGGTGTATGATAGTTGTTGATGACTATCATGGTCTTATTGAGGTCTTTTGTTTTGGTTATAAATGCCATATCTGTCTCTTGATGTAAAGGTCATGTAAATACCTATGTTATAAATCATTGTAAAATTCAGTCATGTATATTGCGATCAAGTCATGTAATACCATCCTTTTAGGCATGTGATGTAGTTTGTAACCCCACTATGTTGGGCATTCAACATAAGCTTGGGTCATTGGTGATAGTAAAGGTCATGTCTAGTTGAGTCATAGAGTGATGTACTTATTTGTATATCTTTATAAAATTTAGCATGTGCTGAAGGGGAGAATGGTTAGTATTCAATATTCATGAGCATATCAGATCTACAACACTCATGTCAACAAGGATAGAGAATATTTCATTCAACATTACTCAGCCATTTTCCCTTAAATGTAAAGGGGGAGAGTAACTTGGTTCTTGAGTTGCTAGCAAGTCCAAAGGGGGAGATTGTTGGCATTATGACTAATGTTTTGTCCTTGATGGCAACCTACTTGACCAGTTTTCTTTTGATGGCAAGTTACTTGATGAAGATGTCAATAGGATGTGTCTACATATGACAAAGAGTTTGGACAAAGGAATAGCAGTTCAAAGAGAGAGGAATTCTGAAGGGGATGTTTTGATAGATACACACGGGTTGTGTGAAGCAAAGCCGTGTACACATGCGGGTTTGAAAAAGAAAAGGTGCATACAATTTCCGCACCATGGTATTCTAAATACCAAGGATATTTACCATGGTATTGACCCATAGTATTGAGCCTAGCAACAAATATTTGATCCTATCAAAGAATACCATCGACATTACTAAGGATTTGAACCGTGGTATTGGATAAGGCCTAAGCTATATAATCAGATTAAGATCAAAGTGTTTGTGTGTGTGCAAGTGATGAATATTTCATGAATAGTTAGATCTGAAGCAAGTGTGCATGTAATGGGCTATTAATGAATTGTTTGATCTGAAACTAAGTATGCAACAAGGAATTTGATAATGGATCAAATCCAGTAGATCTGAAATGACTATATTGATAATGGGTTGATTTTATCTGTAACATTTATGTATGCCACATATTTTATTATGTATGCTGAGAGATGGATTTGTTCTGAAGGTCTAATGTGCAGTGAAGCTATAAGCCAATGGCTGCAGATATGTACGTGGGTTCGAAAACTTGAAAGATGTGTACATACGCGGGTTTAATTTTGGTAAATCACGTGTCGATTCTGCAATTTGGATAGATCTATACACAGATTTGATTCATGAAGAGTGCTTATACATGTGTAAGTGTTTTGTGGAAAGTGCGTATATAAGATAGGGTTTTTCTATGTAAGATGTATGATTAGTCTAATCGGTCTTGTTGTGTTTCTTCTATCTGTCAATGAAGACTTACTTGATGATCTAGGTTTAACAGTGATGATTGAAGTTGAATTGATTGATTGAAGAATGATGATGCTTCTAGCTATATGTGATTGAAGACTTGTGATGGTTCTGTGATTAGTTTAGAATGATTTAGTGGTTTAGGGTGTAACTCAGTGTTTATTTGAGAATGATAGTCATTGAGTTTTAGGGTTCCATGTTTTGAGATATGTATGCAAGTATTCTTCAAGGAAGTCACATACATACTCAAATTTTCTAAAGTAAGGTAGCATATATATTTTGACATTTTATTGATCAGGGTTTTAAGTTGGTTGAATGAGTTGATATAGTGTTTTCGTTCAATATAGGTATTCTGATTACAGTGATCTAACTACTTTGATTGGTTGAGAATAAGTTGATTTATTTGGGTCTCAGTTGGTTCAATGATTGGTTGATTCAGTTGGTTCAATGATTGAGTGATTTTTTTTTGTGATTAGTTTCAATTTTAAATATTTGGTATTGGGCTTAAACAATGGTAGTGGGTCTAGTTTGAAATTTAATGAAAAGTGGCCTACAAGTTCTGATGTTTTGTATCAGGTGGATCCAGTGTGAAAATTTATGAAACGTGGTCCACGGTGGTGCTAAGGGTTGGAGCCTTTAGTAAGGGAGTCGAATCTTCCTTCTAGTGGTAGCTGGTAAAACAGATCAGGGGGTAGGATCTCCCTTCCGGTGGGCACCAGTAAATGAGATTAGGGGGTTGGATCTCCCTTCCAGTGGGTGCTGGAGAATGAGAGAAGGTTGTCGCCTTCTGCATGTGGGTGCCTGCATGCTGGTATGAGTCTACACCAATACAAGATTGTAATATGTCTTTCTTTATAATAAAATATAAAGACAAAGACAACAACAATGGTGGTTTTTTCCCATATTGAGTTTCCACCTAAAATCCTGGTGTTCATGCGTATCACTTATGTGTGATGGTTTGTTTTGTTCTTACTGCACATAGTTACTGTTTATGTAATGCTTAATCAATTTTTGATACATTGGTTCAAGACAAACACATCATGAATTAATTCAAAAATAAGTTAACTAGATATACTCTAGTTGTCTGAATAATAGTCGTGTATATACGCAGGTTTCTTTCAGTAAAGTCGCTTACAGAAATATGAGTAAGAAAATAAAAGTTTAAGTGAGATTCAAACACTGATTCACCCCCCCACCCCCTCTCAGTATTTTTCTAGACACATGTATATAATATCATAAGAGGATTTTAGCATTCATAAATATACATATTATGTAAAATTATAAAGATAGAAAACAAATATTTGTCAATATTAAAGTTTCGATTGAGAAGAAAGGTGAATTTTAGATTCTAGGCCTAGGATGATGAATCTAAAGTGTTTGTTGGGAATGTTCTTCTGAAGTTGATGCTTGATAACCCTCCTTTCCTCCTCATTACAACATCATTTCTCCTCTATCAATGCACTAGGAACTTCTCTTGGAATTATTTGGGCTAGAACAATATGGGTCCCCCTCCTTCATGATTTTTCCACTCCCTTTCATAATTTTGGTCCACAAAGTTTTCTTAAGCTTTTATCCTCTCAATTTTCCTAACACTCTATCATATTGTTTCTTTGGGTGGTGAATTTCACATACTTTGTAGCCTAATTTCCATTCGCTTCCATTGTTGGTCCATCATGTCATGGAAGAGGCCTTAGTTAATAAATATCTCATGAAGTAAGGATAGAACATGGGTATTTTAGAATAGCTCATAGGAGATAACCCATTAGTCAATTTATATATGAAATTTCAAATATAGTTGACAATTTTTAGGTGTGTTAAAGAGAGAGTCCATACAGGTTGGTAGAAATTTTATGTTTGTGGAAAAACCTGTGAACAATTTTTGAAACCAACATTTCGGACTAGCTTAGTGAGTCCATCATCAGGGCAATTAGATTTGTGTTTGAGAAGAGAAAGCGTGAAATCATGGAGCTATTAATAGTTAATAGAAAAATATTTGATGTCTTCTTTTATTGTCGGTTTTCAATTGACTAACTGATTAATACTTATTTATTTAAATTTTTTATTTTTATTTTTTTTGGTTTGATTAGTGATTGATTATATTTAAATTTATTTATTTTTATTTTATTTTATTTATATTTATTTATTTATTACTATTATTATTTTTAAGATTCTATGTTATATATTTAAGTTCTTTGTTATGTATTAAATGCTTTACTAGTAATGTATATAATCAAACCAAAAAAAATATAAAAAAATAAAAAAATACTTATTAATCAGTTAGTCAATTGAGAGCCGACAATAAAAGAAGACATCAAATATTTTTCTATTAACTATTAATAGCTCCATGATTTCACGCTTTCTCCTCTCAAATACAAATCTCGTTGCCCTGATGATGGACTCACTAAGCTAGTCCGAAACGTTGGTCTCAAAAATTGTTCACAGGTTTTTCCACAAACATAAAATTTTTTAGGTGTTTTATAAATTAATTAGTTCTCCCCAAAAATACTTATTTTAGAATTTTGTAATGGACTTAGGATGTTAAATTCCCTTAATATATTTTTATACCTAAGGAAGGTTGAAAAGCATAGGAAATTTTTTGTAATAGACAATGCTGCAAATTGGAAAGGAGTCATAAAGATAAAAGACAAATTAGTTTTGTTGTTAAATATTGTAAAAGTGTTGTTAAATGAATGAAGTTATTATATTTTCATCTTGATTAGATCTATTACTAATTATCACATTGGTTAGTATAAAACTCTTTCACTAGTAAAAGTAGCTAGTGTTCTTATTTACAAAAAAAGTTATAGTATTGTTATCTATGAGATGAGCATTTACCTTCAAAGTCCACCCACCATATGTTCCACGTAACTCACTTTAATTTTGAAGTCCTACAACACTCATTTTACATTGCTAAATTTATAGCATTTACCTGTGAAGTACACCCGCCTAATGTTCCACGATAGTCACTTTATGCCCAAAGTATCGTAGCACTCATTTTGAATTTCTTTAAAACTTGGTTTTATTTCATATATGATGATCACATACCTCATTTGTGTCATTTTGTAGGTATGAAGTCCTAAATTTCTTTTGGTCTATAGTACATATAGCATCAATAGAGACAATTTCAACACTTAGCCATTTTTATGACTTTTGAGAATGTGCCCTACATATCATCACCCACTTGTCATTTATGTCATTCATCTATGTGTCATTTTTCATTAATCCACACATCATCTCTATCATCATCCATGTGTGATTCTTCTCACCTTTAAACCACCAAAAATTAACCCTTTTCAAGGATCATTTAAGTATCCAATCAAGTCTTATCTCGTGAAATATGCCCCAATCCCATATGGATAAGTAATGTGAACCTTTCATCAATCAGGTGGTCTAGAAACCTAAGGCTTGCTAGTAGTAATACATGGCATGTATTGCATTTAGCCAATATACCTCCCATGCATTGGTCTATCTCTTGAGGGTAAGGTCATTTCAATCACATTCAATAAGAATAAATAATAAACATTTGGAAAGAATTAAAATATGAATTAAATCTATTTTCAAAACTTGGGGTATAATAAGGAAATCAATAATTATAAATGAATATTTTCTCCCAAGTGAACAATGCAACAAGAAATATTGGGATAAGCATTGTAGTGATCTTAAAATCTTGATATCCAATCTATAAATTTCTTACTGAAACCCATATTATTACATCCCTTTCCCTTCAAAGGGTTTTATTAGCATTTGTGATACTATTAATATCTCCACCTTCATTGAATCCACAAAGTTTTCAATCAAGATGGTAAGCCAATACAAATGGCATGTCCCTAGATCGAAATACTGCTTGAGTAAGGCTACGAGAAAATTTAAGTGTTGGCGTTGGTATTCCAACATAATGGAAAGGAATGGGTGGAAGTGGAAAACTAAGTATGTCCCCTAGAGTTTGTAAACAAGTTATGGGATATTATCACCTCACCTCAAGAAAAGACCTCCCCTGCTACATGCCCTTTTCTAGAAACAATTGTTATAGAGATTTTTGTGCCTTACAGCTATAAGCATGAAATGTCCATAATTCAAGGGATCCAAAGTCCCTAAAGATGTTGTTACAGCTCCTAAAGGAACAATGTCAACCAATGACAGCTTCTCCCAGAAGTTCTCCACCAAAAACCACCCAGAAACAATCAATTCAGGATCAATTCAGATGCTCTACTAGCTGCCTGCGTTGCAAAGCACCCAAATGCACTAGCTAGGTGCATTGCAACGCACTTGGATACACTACCCAGGTGCGCTGAGCGGGAAATGACAAATGGCAAGCTCATTCAACGAGGTGGAAAGACCATGGAAGCTTCCAGAATCTTCTCCATTGACACTTGCCTCAATGAATTCGACTAGTGATGAGTAAGAGGCTCTCAACCTCCAAGTGGAAGCAAGAACTGACAGAGAGAAGCCACAAGTCAAAACATAAGCTGACTCATCCTCTCTGCTTACATCTATATATGGATCCCTCATCCCAGAGATCCAGAGGCTGGAATTTTGTACTTTGCAGAGAATTGTTGTTGGTTTGAGATTGAGATTAGTACATTGGGTGATTTATGCTTTGTTGGAGGAGAGGAAGGGATTCCTTTGCTGGGAGGTAGATGCTAGATCAGAACTCACTTGGTTGTATCTCCTCTTGGACTTTCTTATTCTATCAATAAACTATTTGAGTTTCTCCTACATGCTGTGTATCAATGATGTTTGGTTATATTTGCATGTTTAGCTTAATCTGATCTTGAGCTTTTTATGAATGTATATCTGTATCTTCGTGTAGTTTCTCTCTCTTGTGATCTTGCAGGAATTCGGTGAAGCTGGGCCGGTGAAGGAGCAAGGAGCTGGGAGCCACTGAAGAGAGGAGCGATTGGATCGACAAACTAGCGGAAGACACAGGTTAGTTACATCCTTTCTCCTCATTTACATTCCATAAAGAAGAATACTCAATTAGTTTTCCTTGTTTGTTGCTAAGGCACTATCACACCTTAGAGTGGGATAGGGGCATTCCGAATGGATACTTTTCCCAACAACAAATTGGCGACTCCACTGGGGAAAGTATCTTGTTAGTTTATTTGTGTTTCTATTGTTGTTCTTCTCATAAACTCAGGAGTGCCGAATCGAAATGCATTTGTCATTTTCAAATGCAAAATAGAGATCTGTTACTCTAGTCCATTCACTGGGGCCTGTTTATGATCTGAACAGCTGATCCACAAGTGCTCTAACAGCCCTTTGTGATAGATCTTAGTCCTCCTTTAAATCATCCTTCTAATTGTACCTAATTGATAGCTTTTATCCGGCCAAAAACTGTAGATTAAACTGCAAACCGTGACCCAGAACCCAGAGACAATTCTCGTTTCTGCTTCAGCGCAGGCTCTGTGAAGAGGTTCTGCATTTCAACGCAGGTCCCAAGAGGGCTACCTACGCTGAAGTTCAGTTTCTCTGTGCTGGGGGTGCGCTGATCAGCCCTTGCCTTGTGCAGCTGTGGTTCCCTGCTTCCTTTTGCTCAGTTTTGTCTCTGTTTTGCAGCCTGTTATCAGTGTGTGTACCTATCTGAAACCCCTTTTCTTTGCCTTAATTCTGCCTCAGTTGTATAAAGAAACTGTATTTGTTCTTTGTGTATTTGTTACATCATTTGCAGTTTCCCATTACAAAAGTAAACTAGTCATATTGTCGCCCTTAGATCTAGACCTGTCGTAAGTGTCGTTTTGATCTTAGGAGTGAGTTTGTTTGCTGTTCACAGTTGATTAGGCTTTTACTTTTGTCTTTTGGTTTGAATTTATGTATTTCTAGTGTTGAAACAAGTGTTTACTTCAAAATCATAAAGTGTCGTAATCGTCTTTTTGAGTTCAAAAAGAAACTTGTTTATGTTTTCACTTGAAACCGAATTCAAATTTTGTACAACAGCTTTATTTTTAGGCATCAATATTAAGAAAGAGAAAACAAATACATGCATATGTGCATTTTCATTTTGACAGTTTGTATGTTGATTTAGGAAAAGTGCATTTACGGTGTGCTCTATGCTCTTTGAGAAAAGATTGTGTCTTTCTTTTCCCCTTGTAGCTAGGATTTTCATTGTTGAAAAGATATAAAAGCTTGCTTATCATCTTTAGACTGCATTTAGGAATTGTATCATACATCTCGTGGTGATCCAAAAAGGCAAACTTCTAAGAAAGATCAACCTAAAATAAATTGAATGAACTTAACAACGCTTTGTAACTTAACGCACAACATAGAGGTCTAGGCTAGAGACGTGTTCCGGCGTCGTAAAACCTGGTGACTGTCGATCTCGCTGATGGTTGGGTGATTCCTCCTGAGAGACGATAAGCACCAGTACGGATTGTGCTCCCACGTACCATCGAGTATATATTGGGAGACCCCTATAGGCATAAAACCTTTATCCATAGGAAGTAGTGTCGGCCGCCCTACTGATCGCAATGCACTGAACACAGCATTCGGGAAGATTGACCGCCCGTACCTTAAAAAGTATTCTGCGGTTTTGCGAAAAGTTCGGCACACCCTCTACCTAGAACTCCAGAGCAGTTCCTTTTGGCCTTTTTCAGACTCTATAACGGAAAAAGTCCATCCGAGCATTTCTCACTTCAGGCTCGTTAAAACATCGAAGGAGACTAGAGTCATCTTTTGCTTTTTCTCAACTCTTTAAAATTGAAAAAGCAAGTTGTGTCTAAGCGTCGTTAAAATTTATTTTAAACGGAATATTCATACCCTTTTTCCTGCGTTGATCTTTAGGTTGAGAAAATGGAGCCTACCAACCAAGGAATTCCCCTTGGTGGAAATCCTAGTCCTTTATCCTCTTGGGGAGATGTTGGTGCGCCCCATATGGCCACATTGTCGCTTCCAGGACTGACAATTGGCTTGCCGATCTGGCTCTTCTCAACCAATGTCGTTCAGAACACCACTATTCCTGAACAGTCGAATCAGCAGTTTGACCAGTCCAGAGTTACCCACCAGCCTTCTACTTCCTCTAATTCTTCCTCTCCTCCTTCCTCTTCGCTTGACGGGACTGGTAAAGATAAAAACCAAGTTCCTAAGGAGAAGAAGGAAAAGAAGAAGAAAGAGAAGAAGAAGAAGGAGCCAAAAGCAACTGGGGGCAAACAAGTGTCGTCTAACAAAAATCCACACACAGCACTGACTAGGCCTAAATCGCCATGTGTCATATGCAAGGGAGACCACTTTCACAGAGATTGTCCCTGCATCCCTAGGATACTAAGGGATTGGTCTCCCCGTTTGCACAATCTGGTGGCGTCAACCTCTGATAGCCATGTTGAAAGCACACCGTCAACTAGCGAAAGTGAAGTCCTAGGACAAAAAGGGAGAGCTAGATCTCCCTGTAGACTGTGCGAAGGCAATCACGCCATCCACCGTTGTCCCTTCTTAGACGAAGCGAAAAGAGTTTTGGATGATCGTCCGGTTTCACTGTTACGACTTCCTCCTGGATATAAAAAACTCTTGTCGAGTCCTTCATTAGTTGAAAATCCAGCTAGCCCGCTCAAGTGGTCAGTTGAAGCGCCGGTCATTGAAGATGAACCAGCTGGATCCATACCCGACGAAAGTCAAAAGTTTGAGGCGGCAGTTGACCCGGTCTTGCCTTCAGAGGTTTTATCTTCGAATGATACAGTCACTGAAGAGAACAAGGATGACACCATCCAAATTCTCTTCATCAACACAGACTCCGACGAGCATGGGGGCAATTCCCCCATTCCTTTATCGCAGGAAGGAAGTTCGTCAGAGCGATTCCCGGTCATCTACTCGGCCCCACCACCAAGCAACCTAGTTGTTTCCTTCGACTGGAACCAACTAGGCAGACCCCGTTTGCCAGCAAGCATACCATTCAGAATTATCGTCCAAATATACAGAATGGTCATGGCTGGCACCATCATTGATGAAGGGGCATCTATGAGTATCCTTTCCTCTATTGCTTGGAAAACGCTTGGTTCGCCAGCGCTTTTGCCTGAAATGAAAAATCTGACAGGCTTTGATAAAGGAACCAGTCGACCTTTAGGGATCCTCCCCAATGTGCCCATAACATTGAAAGGGAAGGTCATTCAAATAAACGTGATGGTCGTTCAAGGACCCTTGGATTATAACCTACTCCTTGGACGAGACTATATATATTTCATGGGAGCCATCATCTCCTCACTCTTTAGAGTAATGTGTTTTCCGCACGAAGGAAGAGTGGTCAAGCTCGTGGACCAGCTTTCATTTCCCGGATCACGCATCGCAAATAGTCATATACCATCCCTAAATGGTCTCTTCACGCAAGAAATGTCTCAACCCACAGTCCGTCCTCCCGATGAGCACGAGTAATTCGGAGGGATATGACTGGAACCCAGGGGGCATGCGTCTTGGTCTGCTTCGGCAGGAAAACTTTGGGTATAGGGTAGGTTTCCGCGGGAGAATATGACTAGTCCGTACCCCATCCGTGATTGAGACAGGGGTTGTTCTAGAATAAGATTCTTTTGTCAAATTTATGTGTTTGGCGCTCGTTGTCACTCACCTTTGTCTATCTCGGTAGACATCGCCGAAGAAGTGTTTTGTTTGAAAGATTAACAGGACAATCTTTGGGTAACCTGAAAGAGGTAGGCCTCTCTCGGTAAAACAATTGTTTTGGAGGAAGTGAAGAAGAGGTAACCTTGAAACTCTGTTTTATACCTGGGGGCATGCAAACCTTTTGGAGTGCAAGCAAGGGGCGGCTATTTATTTTTTAAATTTTTAGGTCCTCCCTTTAAACCTGTAGGTCTAACCCTTTAAACTCGTAGGATTATTCGTTTACGAACTTGCATAATGAAAGGATGCGGGGCATAGCTTTGTAAGGTGCAAGCTCCATAAAAAATGGAATCTTACATGAGACATTCTTATCATATGACTGGATTATCGAGCAGTTTTAGCGCATAGTTCATGCTCGTTAAGAAATAAACATAAGATCGAGCAAGTGTTTCAATCCGCGTTTAAGCTCGTTAAAAAATGAACTACCCTCCGGTAAATAACCACCGTGAATGTAACATTATCAGCCATTAAAGCCTTGGTCGTGTTTGCACTGTCACCTCCACTTTTTCATTGGCCGATCATTCACCTCCATTTGATTGTTTACCCATTTTGAGGAACAGCTGCGAAGAGTGATTTCACTAGCCATCCTTGTGACACTGCTGTGCTTGGAAAATTCCAACCCTTACCTAGAATCAGCTGCTACCCGTTTTATCACTCGTTCCTCAAAAGACGAGTCTTCTTTAAGCTCTTTTCATTTGACTCGTAAAATATGAAAATATTGCCGAGTTTTGGCCTTCCAGCTCGATAAAGTGACCGGAAGAGCTATCCCTCCTCTATATTTTAATCTTTTTGGACCTGAGGGATTATTGCACAAAAAGATCGAGCGCTTGTTTTGTTCGGCTCGTTAAAACTATAGAAAATTCATCCCTTCTGTATTGTTTTATACTTTTTCGGACTTAAGGGATTAGATGACGAAAAAGTACTTTTGGAGTTAACTTTATGTACCTTTTCAGACTCTCTAAAAATGAAAAGGACCGAGTTATCTTTGTCGTTAGACTCGTTAAAAAGATTAATAGCGACAAACTTGTCTTTAGGCGAGAACGAGTTTCACTATCGCTAGGCTCGTTAAAACATAGCGATGGGTTTGACCGAAGGGAAAATTATAGAGCAAGCATATGTTATCCTCCTCAAGCTTGACAAAAATAAAGAGGTACTGGTCAGCAATGACTGGGGAAAAATTGGGAAGAAACTCAAAGAACCTTTATTGGTAGCAAGTCGCTCTTGAACATGACACTTCCGCTCCGTGCCTGAGTCGGGTTGGGTTGTTTCATTCACCGGTCACATCACCATGGTCTCGCCATACCATCCACCTTTGGGGTAAATGCTACCAATCCATCACATAAGTGTCGCCGATATGTTCAAGAGAAGTCATCCAGAGAAGTCAACCGTGTCCCATCCACTACCATACATTATCCTTCATTCTTTCATGACCGCCACCCTGAACCATATATCATCAGATCGTTTTCACCTCCATCAAAATCATTTGCTCCGTTCTGTGTCACTGATGTGGGATACATCAAGGCCCTCCTTTGACGGATCGCTTCTTGTCGACATCAGCTCATTATCCAAGAATTTGGTCTAGGAACACCTCCTTCAGTACTTTGAAGCTTGCATGCCTCAATGGAAAGTTTCTCACTTCCGGCGACAGGTATACATCAATGACCTTCGACCGAAAGATTTTGCGCAGTGTTCGACGCCAAGTCCTTTATTCACACCACGTGAATTGTACTGCAGTACCTTGAGGGTCATTATCATTATCGGTGATTCCTCTCGCGCTTGTTAACAGTTTACATCATTGACTGGTAATCAAGCGATGTCTTTCCATGTTCGACTTCAAAACATTTCTCACATGGATCGACTTGTACTTAGAGTGAAGATCGGACGAGATTGAAGACCCCGGATCTAGTTTCATCCATCTGGGCTGCGATATATATTCAGGAAAAATAAAGACATTGACATGTACAACATTGCAGAACAGATAATCATCCTACCAAAAGGATGATGATTTCATCACAATCATCAGTCTACCATCAGACGATTGTCTGTCCTATGTACATAAAATGAATTTATAAAGCTGAGCATGGGAATGCCCGCCTCAGCTAGATCATGAAAATAGTATGAAAAATAATGTATTGTATTGTATCTTATTACAGGTCTCCTCCCAGCATTGAATGAACTTCGGGTCCTCCTAATAAAGCATTTCACCCGATAAACGACCTCATACTTTAGGGGGCAACTGTTATAGACATTTTTGTGCCTTACAGATATAAGCATGAAATGTCCATAATTCAAGGGATCCAAAGTCCCTAAAGATGTTGTTACAGCTCCTAAAGGAACAAGGTCAACCAATGACAGCTTCTCCCAGAAGTTCTCCACCAAAAACCACTCAGAAACAGTCAATTCAGGATCAATTCAGATGCTCTACTAGCTGCCTGCGTTGCAAAGCACCCAAATGCACTAGCTAGGTGCGTTGCAACGCACTTGGATACACTACCCAGGTGCACTGAGCGGGAAATGACAAATGGCAAGCTCATTCAACGAGGTGGAAAGACCATGGAAGCTTCCAGAATCTTCTCCAGTGACACTTGCCTCAATGAATTCGACTAGTGATGAGTAAGAGGCTCCCAACCTCCAAGTGGAAGCAAGAACTGACAGAGAGAAGCCACAAGTCAAAACATAAGCTGACTCATCCTCTCTGCTTACATCTATATATGGATCCCTCATCCCAGAGATCCAGAGGCTGGAATTTTGTACTTTGCAGAGAATTGTTGTTGGTTTGAGATTGAGATTAGTACATTGGGTGATTTATGCTTTGTTGGAGGAGAGGAAGGGATTCCTTTGCTGGGAGGTAGATGTTGGATCGGAACTCACTTGGTTGTATCTCCTCTTGGACTTTCTTATTCTATCAATAAACTATTTGAGTTTCTCCTACATGCTGTGTATCAATGATGTTTGGTTATATTTGCATGTTTAGCTTAATCTGATCTTGAGCTTTTTATGAATGTATATCTGTATCTTCGTGTAGTTTCTCTCTCTTGTGATCTTGCAGGAATTCGGTGAAGCTGGGCCGGTGAAGGAGCAAGGAGCTAGGAGCCACTGAAGAGAGGAGCGATTGGATCGACAAACTAGCGGAAGACACAGGTTAGTTACATCCTTTCTCCTCATTTACATTTCATAAAGAAGAATACTCAATTAGTTTTCCTTGTTTGTTGCTCAGGCACTATCACACCTTAGAGTGGGATAGGGGCATTCCGAATGGATACTTTTCCCAACAACAACAATATGCACCTTGCAATAATGCATCGAATGGTGTATAAGTCAGGATATACACCATTTAAATTCAATAGTGTATATCTCAACCCATGTAGGAGATGACATAATTGCATGGGGTGAATATTTTTTTATATGGAGGAATGTTTGCCCTAGAATTTGTATGGGCTTGAGAAATATTTCATAGGGAAAAATGAACACGTTAGTAGAATCCAGTCTAACCAAGTCAACCAAAAGTGGGGGAAGGGCATGCCTACCAAGCTTTAACTATTCATGAGTAATCATCGGTCAAAATCACATTGGAAACCAATGGGATCAGCATTCTAGTTTCCCTAGCTTTACTGATTCACTATTCATGGTATATATGCTAATATTAATCTCTAATTACTACTATATAATAGATCATTCAAGTAAAGGTACTCAAAATTAAATTTATAGATAGAAGCCATGGGTCTCAAGAGCTGGGAGAAAATCCGAATTAGGGAAAGTAAAAGAGAGAATGGGAGAGGATGATGATCGAGAGGTGCAAGTGCATGAAAAAGAAGCTAAATACCAATAATGAAAGAGTTTATTGATTGAAACACTTCACTAAGGTTGTAGAATAAATAACGAAGCTCAATATAAATTGGGGTGAAAAAATATGTGTCAACAACAAATTAGACTTGCCACTGCAATGACTAATTATGTAATTGATTCTAACATGCTAAGGAAGCCATGTGGCTAGCACATAATGGGTGAATATTTAAATTCAGCTAGTTGATTTTATCCTTGATAAGTGCATGCCAGATTGGAGCACCAAATTTAGTTTCATGATTAGACCTTCCTAGATTCAAGGGGTATGGAAATGCTTTTTGAAATACTATATATATATATATATATATATAGATAGATAGGTTATGCCCCATGGAAAAGGGGTTGGGAAATTTTGTATTCAAGGGGATTTAAATATGTTGTTAGAATTACTTCTACTCTATGGTTAAATGAGAAGCCAATTTCCTAGCCAAGATTTTGTAGTTGAATGTTGTCTATCTCTTGGATTATTATATAGATAGTATGTGTTTCTTTTGCAATTAGAGATCAACTTATTTTTCATTCCTTTTTATTTCTTAGAGTAATTGTTCGATTTAAGGGGCATGTCAAAATGAAAAATACCCTAGTAATTTTAGCACAACCAATAGTAATAAACCATTGTGGCACCCATAATTAAATCCTTAGGAGTGGCCCATCTTGGATCAATGAGTATTTGATGATGAGAAAATTTTTGGTTTGAAACCATTATTGGACATATGTTCAAAGAAACCAATTGTGCATTAGGTATTTGTATACACACAATAGGGACATTTATTTTCATGGGACATTACTGTATCTCCTCTAGAAGCTAATGATGTCCCTATTTAGTAAGAAATATGTGAGGATTTATTACTTGTAGGGAATAACAAAAGCACAAAGGTAGAAGTTACACTTACTTGCAAGTATGTGTATTATCATATTTCTTGGCATGAAATCTACTACGATAATAGATCCTCACATATCCCCAATAGTTAGCTCAAGAAATCCAATGGGAAATGGACCAAAAGCATTAGCATGCTTGAAAACATGTGGCTGTTGGCTAAAAGGAAATAGTTTGATAACTATGCTATTACTAATGATCAAAGGTGGAAAAATTATTACATGCAGGAAAGAAAAATAACAAAAAGGTGGAAGTTATAATTACTTACATGTATGTGTGTTGATATTCCTTAAAAAATGATTTCCTGTACCACCAAGTCTTCCTATAAATCTAGTAGCTGACTTAATAACTCCAATTGGAATGGTTATTTTCCATATCCATTTATTCAGTGTGTAGCATGGCCTAGCATCATGTCATTATAAAACATGCATATTATATCATTCATGTAACCCTAAAATAACATGTCTATCTTACCTTTAACTCCAAATTAACTTTATAATGGTGTTTTTATATATGCATGTTGTCACATTTTCCAATATTAAAACATAATAGTGAGGTGGAATTTCCTACCTGTTGTCGATGCTACAATGCCCTCCAAAAATTGCACTACATTCAAATTTTGGATCCTACTTTATCGTCATGTCAAGTTTCACCTTGGCTTTCAAGTGTTGTTTCATGTATTCCTATATGTTTCAAGTGTTCTTGAGTGCTCTCAAGTGTTGTCACATTTGGTAGAACATATTTTGTGTATTTCATGGTTGCGTCATCTTTATGGTTGTAAAACAATACTTTGTGGTCACAGTTGCACATACTGCATCCATTGTACTTGGGGAATGCATGAAAATAGGAATTTTGATGTATACTTATCGTTGTTTAATATTTTATAACTTTTTGTGATGAGTTGGCATGTGTCGCACATGGTTTTATGTCTAAAACTCATCATATTCTCCTATTTTCCTATCTTCTACACTTTGACAAATTTTAATTTCAAAGTGAACCCATTAAGGCCAAGAGTGCATGTGAACACTATGAGCCTTAATTAGGAATCCTTTGTTGGTTTTAAGTGCGAGATGTTCCCTCCCAGAGCACAAAGTGCACTTTCCAAGCCCTTTCCCCTTCCTTTTTCCAAATTGGACCCTTCAAGAAACCAAGTCTTACTTTGAGCACACTACTTCGACTCGAAGAAGTGCGCCCTCATTGAGTGCATGAGCACACCCCAAAGGCCTTAATATCAAACCTTCATCCTTCCATAGTGTGCTATGAACCCTCTTGAACCTGTTGAGCACATGAGTGCACCTTGAAGGCCTGAATCCTTCTTCCTTCATCCTTTAGGAATGGATCCTGCACCATCCCGCGCCAAGGATAATTTTAGGGGCGAATGTTCGCCCTTTGGCGAAATTAAGGGGTTTTAAATTTTTAGTGGGCGAATATTTTGTATCATAGTACATTTTTACAAATCACCTCAAATAGCCCACCTTATTTTAAGGGAGAGGGTAAAAAAGGTAAATTTAGCCCTTGAAATTAGGACTTATAACCTTCCATTCGCCCATTTTCAAGAATAGGTTTTATTTAAGTGAATCCATTCGCCCATTTTCAATAATAGGTTTTATTTAAGTGAATCCTATGGGCCAAATACCATATTTATAAAAGAGGTATGGTAAATTAATAAAAATATAAATAAATGAGAGGTATCGTAAATAAATAAAACATTTTTTATATTTACTCCATAAGTCACCTTATATACATGTAACGGTGTAAACAAATAAAAATATAAGTAAAGTGGAGGTATGGTAAATAAATAAAACGTCTACGTCTTTTTATACTTACTCAAATGGTATGGTAAATAAATAAAAATATAAATAAACTAGATGTATCGTAAATAAATAAAACCTCTTTTTATATTTAGACCATAACCCTCGTTCTATTTATGAAGGCTCAAGAAAGAGGTTTTATTTAAGTGAATCCTATGGGCCAAATACCATATTTATAAAAGAGGTATGGTAAATTAATAAAAATATAAATAAACGAGAGGTATGGTAAACAAATAAAACATTTTTTTATATTTACTCCATAAGTCACCTTATATTTACGAACACTCAAAAAATGGGTTATATTTAGGTGAAACCTATGGCCAAAATACTATGGGACAAATACCATGGACTAGATTGTTATTAATACCATGCAAAAAACCATTATTAACCCTAATATTAGGATTAATAAAAATAAAAATGGCACATGGTATTGACCCATTGTATTCACCAAAATGGCACATGGTATTGACCCATGGTATTCACCTGGAATGTAGCCTATTTAAATGGGGGAACTAAACGAGCATGTAGCCTATGCTAAGATTCACTGGGACTTTACAAAGTTTTATTATTTAGTGAAAGACTTGCCAAGATCTTACAAGATTTTATAATTGAGTAAAATATTCGCCATGCCTGGTGAGAGATTCGCCAAAAAATTATATATACATATTATATTATTGATAAAATCGCCTTCCATTTTTCCTATATACCATGGAGATTCGCCCATTTATTATATTATAAATTTAGGGGGGGTTCTTAAAATTTTCCCTGTCCCGCGCCTTTTGAGCACATGAGAGAACCCAAAAAGCTTCAAGCCTTCCTCCTTTAGCCTTCAGGAAGGTGCATTGTGTCCTCCCTCTCTCCTTTGAGCACATAGTTCACTTGGGAAGCCTGAATCCTTCCCTTTCATCCTTTGGACTTGCACCATGCACCTTACCTTGATTGTCTCTTCCTCTTGAGAACATGAGCACATGCCAAAGCCCATAAGCCTCTCCCTTTCAGCCCTTCAACCTTTTAAAGTGTTCCCTTGTGCCCAAAAGCTCTCCTTACTCTTTCAAAAGTGCACTGAAAAGGAATGAACAAACAAATCTACATAAACCATGTTAGACTAGGATATTTTCAAGCTGATGGTTACCTGTCATGAGTGATTTTAGCCACATGTATCTCAGGAATAACATGGCAAGCACACATGACGAAGATCAAGAAAAGAAGACAAAAAAGGAAGCATTGAAGAACAATGAAGACATTGAAATATTGATGATTGAAGCACCCTACAGACTCCAAGATCAAATACCCTTTAGAGGGTGAAGGCATCAAAGATCCCAAGCTACATGAATAATGAAGACATAAGTGGCAGCCATGTCACCACTGGAAGAAGTCCATGTCATAAGTCACTATTAGTCCCAATCATCAAATATAGTGACATGTCATATCTTCATCATATGATGATGTGGAAGTTGTGATGTAATGTTGTAATCATTGTAAATACAAATAAGTGGAAGTCTAAGAGTCATGGAAATCCAAAAGACGTGTAATTCCATAAGTCATATGTAATTGCAAAAGTCATTTGGAAGTCCAAAGGTTGTAGAATTCCAAAGGTAATTATGAGTTGGATTATCAAGAGTGATGGGGAATCTGTGAAATGTCATGCCTCAAGCTATAACATGATCTTCAATTCTCATATAAAGGAATTTTAACCTTGACTTATCCCGTAAGGCATTACAGAGGCTGAGTTAGTACTTTTAGGGAGCAAGTAGTGGCTCTAATGCTCCACTATTGGATCTAGTGATGTTCATTGTATTTATGTATCTTGGGACTTTTTCTTAATATCGAAGCCTTCTAGGCCAACACATTTTCACACATGGATTGTAGATGTTTCTACGACTATTCTTTGAATGTTTATGTTTCATGTTTTCTTTCACTTGTACTTGTGTAATTGAACTATTGAGGGGCCTTCGGTGCTTAACTTGTTAGAAATGTGTTGTAATTCTTATAAATATCACAACATGTATGTGAAACTATTGTACTTTATTTTAGACGAATATTTATCAGCTGTGGGTCTCTCCATTAGAGTAGTACTATTACTAAATAATGAATCCATACAGGTGAAGATAATTTAAGATAGAGGAGGAATGACCTGTAATAGAGTTTTACTTCTCTCTTAGAGGCTTACTTTATCTTCTACCTTGTAGTAAGAGAACCTTAATACATCTACGATCAACCATTCACAAGGCCCACTCACTTGCTCATTCAAAAGGACATTTGTGATTCTCTCTCATGTTGACATTTGAAGCCAAGGCATATATTTAATTAAACTATAGTCAGGTCGTATTCTAGATGGGATTCCTACACCAAATGGTGTTAGGTTTAATTGTGGCCTTATATCAGGGAGATCCCCTATATGTTGGAGGTAACCAAAATTGTCAACATTTTGGTGCTAGAAGGAGGGAAGCCAATTTTTTAAGGTTGATAACTCCACACACCCTAACCATTAATCTCCTCGACAAGGTAGCAACATTCCAAGCACAATTCCAACTTATATTCCTGAAGTAGGTGGGATCTCTTAGTGTGGCCTTGAGTTGACATATGAGGTTACAGGTGAACAAATTTGAGAAATTCAACCTATAACCCATCTGTTCGCTAAGGAAATATGTTTACATCCAATTGTACAAAATTTTGTACGTTACCCGAAGAAGAAAGAAACAATTTGTACCGGTTTATTAGTCTCTACAGTGGAATATTTGGTTTTCTACACTCTTGAAGAGTTAGCATAATCCTCTAAAAACATGATTCAACAAGATCCACTTTCAGCCGTTAAGGAAGGGTATGAGGAAGATATCATGCTTTCTAATGGAAATTTCTAATGGAATTCAACAACAATTTAGATAGTCAAGGAGGAGGCTCCTTGGATTCTGAAAAGGAGGAGGAAACCAGAGATGAAGACACGGTCGACCTAGACTTTTTGGATAATCTTCATAAGGTGCCTAGACATCTGGAAAAGTTGTTATCAAATTTTGATCCAGATAAAAGGACAAATGTGGAAGATCACATAGAAAATTTCTACAAGCATCTGTAGATGCTGAAAGTAAGGTATGAGGATGTTTCTTGCAAACGTTTTCCTTTTATGTTATAAGGTATAGCAACAACATGGTACCATAGTCTGCATATGAATTTGGTCCATAGCTTTAGGGAGTTTAAGAAGTTATTTCTAGAGAAATTTTCTAACAAAAACACTTCCACCACGTCACTGAAAGAGGTTGAAAATAGTAAAATGGGGGAAAAGGAGAAAGTGAAATATTTTAATCAAAAGTTTAATCGCATATTGGAAAAGTTTCCCCCATGCAGGCTATTGCATGATTCAATTACTATTGATTGTTACAAAGATTCCTTTCCCACTAACATTTCCTCATTTGTTAAAAGAGATGAAAAGGAATCATTGGCACAAAACTGTGCATAAGCAATCACTGTCGATAAGGATTTTCACGCTATTGGAGTTATTACTGATGATGATGAATCAAAAGACTCCAAGGAAACTAGTAGGAAGTCTCATCCTTCTTCAAATAAGGCTTAAGATAAGGAGTCATTAGATATTGAAAGATTGACTAGAACAATGAAAGTGCTTACCAATGAAATTTTAGAATTAAAGAGAAGGTGAAGCGAGACTTCTAATAGCAGCAAGCCTCCTAAGTCCTTCTTATTTCAAAGAAATAGTAATAATAACAAAAAAAATCAACCTACAAAGTTTTCCAAAAGTTCAAATGTTGTGTTGAATATAGAAAGTATGGGTATGGACAATTATTACTCTTTCCATCAAGAATATCATTTAGAAAAGACATTTCCACAGTGGAACCACAACATGAATGCTCTGGTTGCACACATTGTGGATTCCTTATTAGCAGATTGACAGATGGAACAAATGGAAGAAACATAATAACCTACTATGAATGAGGAAAGTACAAGCATTGGACATGTAGTGAATACTTTGATTGTATCTATAATGCTGAAAAGAAGAGTATTGAAGAACCACCATTGAGTGAGGCGCCCCGTGAGAAGAAAAATGGTCGATATAGTTTGAGGAGAAAAGGGATTTTTTCTGAATAGGAGGTGACAAGACATAAATTAAAGGAGAAATTGTTAAGAAGGATCTCACCATGGGTGAATTGTACTTAGAATGCATAGAATAAATATGGAAATACAACCACTTCCAAGAACACTTCCTCCAACAGTAAAATTAAGTCCATCACTTTGGAAGTGTCAAATAAAGTTACTCTTCTAGACACTTTAGCACAACATGTTAGAAGTAAAACCATTGATTATAATAATGTTGAATATTTAAAGAGAGCTCACGCCAATATTTCCATCAATGAGCTTGTAAAGATAGCAATATAGCGTGAGGTACTTCTCCATGCCTTTTCATAACCTTCACCAGGTGACAAAGCTTCTTCCTCTCAAAAGGTGTCTTATAAGTCTTCAGTTCCCTTGAATCTGTAGTTAATGTTGTAATATTAGAAGCTAACAAGTCTCGAAAAGGAAAAGAAGGAGACGCGCAACAAAAAAACAATCATGAAGCAAATGTGACAGGTGATGTGGTGCAATATGCTTTGATTCTTTCATTAGAAAATATTATTGATGCATGACTGGTAGATTCAGGGGCCTCATTCCATGCCACACCTGATAGGAAACATTTTCATGATTATGTTCAAGGAGATTTTGGACAATTTCGATTGGGTGATGATAAACCCTGTAAAATCATTGGAATGGGTATAGTTTTCATAAAACAACAGAATGTAAATCAATGGCTATTGAAGGAGGTAAGGCATGTTCTAGATCTAAAGAAAAATCTGATTTCAATAGGGCAGTTGGGAGGTGTAGGTTGTGTGACTACTTTTATAGATAAAACCTGGAAGGTCACTAAAGGAGCCTTGGTAATAGCAAAATGAGAAAAGGTTGGTACATTGTATTTATGTAATGGTATTTCTAATTATGTTAATTCTTTAACCTCTACAGGAGGAGATACGACATTGTGGCATCATAAGCTTAGGCACATGAGTGAGAAGGGGATGCAAATTCTTCACTCAAGAAATTTGTTGCCAGCTTTGAAGCATGTTGATTTAAAATTATGTGAGAATTGTGTTTATGGAAAACAGAAGAGAGTTAGATTCCTTAGAGTTGGGAAATAAAAGAAGAGAGAAAAATTAGAGCTTGTGCATATAGATGTATGGGGACCTGCTCAGGTATCATCTGTCGATGGATCTCCTTATTATGTTACTTTTATTGATGATGCAACCAGAAAAACTTGGATTTATTTTATTCGAAATAAATTTGACGTATTTGATACTTTCAAGAAATGGAAAGCTTTGGTTGAAAATGAGATAGGAAAAAGGTTGAAGTGTCTCAGATCAGACAATGGAGGTGAATATTGTAGCAAATAACTTGATATTTATTTTTTAGAGAATGGAATTCACAGAGAGAAGAGAGTTCTAGGAACACCACAAGAAAATGGTGTGTCAGAAAGGATGAACAGGACAATCATGGAGCATGCAAGGTGCATGAGATTGCATGTAGGATTGCCTTTACAATTTTGGGCAGATGCTATAGATACTGTTGTTTATCTAATAAATAGAGGGCCTTCAGGTTCCTTGGATGGTGGTATTCTAGAGGAGGCATGGATGGGTAAAAAAGTAAACTACTCTTTTTTAAAGACTTTTTGTTGTGAAGCCTTTGTCCACATTAATAAAGAAAATAGAACAAAGCTTGAGGAAAAATCAAAGAAATGTACCTTTATTGGATATGGTGTTGATGATTTTGGTTATCGATTTTATGCTTATGAAAAACACAAAATCATTAGGAGGAGAGATGTCATATTCAATGAAAAGGTTTTGTATAAAGATCAGATGTAGGAAAAGAAACAGGAAAAGAAAACAGAGAATACATAGTTCTTGATGACATCACAGAAAAAGTGAAGCTTCCTGAAAATCATAACGATCAACAACCACAATAGCAACAAGCACCCCAAACACTTGAAATTGGTGTCAGAAGATCTACCAGGATAAGTAGACCCCCCTAAAAAATACTTTCCTTCATTATACTATGTATTGTTGACTGATTCTGATGAACCAAAATCTTATGAAGAAGCAGTGCAGGTAGAAACTAGGAAGAAGTGGGAGAAAGACATGGAAGAAGAGATGGAATCCTTAGCACATAATAGAACTTGGTACTTAGTTAGGTTGCCTATAGATAAAATAACATTGCAGAATAAATGGGTTGATAGGTTGAAGGAAGAAGATGGAGGTAGAAAAGGGTATAAAGCTAGACTTGTGGTGAAGGGGTTTTCACAGAAAAAGGTTATAGACTTTGATGAGATATTTTCTCCTATTGTTAAAATGACATCAATCATAACTATTTTAATTCTAGTAGTAGCTGAAGATTTTCATCTTGAGCAGTTAGATGTAAAGACAACCTTTCTCCATGGGGATCTGGAGGAAGAGATATATATGCAGTAACCACAAGGATATGAGGTAAAAGGAAAGGATAAACTAGTTTGCAGGTTGAAGAAGAGCTTGTATGGTTTAAAATAGGCTCCAAGGTAGTGGTATATAAAATTTGATAGGTTTAGGCTAAACAAGGCTATACTAGATGTCACTCTAATCATTGTGTTTATCTCAAAAGGAAAAATGATGGCAACTATATTATATTGTTATTGTATCTAGATGACATGCTTGTTGCAGGTTGTAACATGCAGGATGTTAGGGTCCCACCCTAACCCCCTTATTTATGTAGTAGGATTGAGTCATAGTTATAGTTAAGTAACGAGTCAATAAAGCCCATATTAATAATTGTAAGTGGTTAACCCGCATTTAATGACGGGACCACAGTTAGTTGCAAATGGGCCATGGTATTAGATAGATGGTATTAATAAGAACCATGGTATTGCTCCATGGTATTGCATGTATGAGTCATATATAAAGGATAGAGACTCCCTGCGAGGAGCATCATGTCTTATTTTGTAATCGAGCTCTGCTCTATTGGAGGTTGTCCCCTCGAAGAGGCAAGTGAACATTGCTATCTGAATAATAAAATATCGGCTGTTATTTCTCACTGTTCAATGTTCTGGGTATATTTCTGCGCATATTTGGTATTCTTGTATCGTCTTGTAGGTTAAGAGTATAACAAGTGGTATTAGAGGGCTTTCCGGGGCCAGTGGGATCTCCATTTCTTAGCAATTTTTTTTTTGGCTAGAGACATGTTCCAGCGTCTTTAAACCACGAGATTTGTCGTTCAGCGCATAAACCTACGGATTTGGGGAGGCATGCATGCAGGAAATACAAGAGGTGGTCACGCTTGTTGGACTCCCTTGTAACCCCTGTGGGTACCCCTTCAAGTAGTAGCGCATTAGACAGAACCGTGCACAGACTGTCTTCCAAGTACCCTCTGGGTATATAGGAAGCCCCCTAGCTCCATTGAAACCTCTCCATAGATAAACCGTCAGTTGTCTTGTTGCTACAGTACACCGATAACAACACTCGGAGAGTTTACTCGCCCGTACTATAGGGTAGTCAGGTTGTACGGCTAAGGGTATGGTTGATCCTCCTTAGTTAGTGCCCTGAAACATTGGGCCGAGTACTACTGTCAAACCCTTATGATCTGTAGCACCTGACACTCCTCGAGACCATAGTTCCCTTCTCTATCTCTGGATCACGCATAACCTTGGCCATATCAGATGTCACACGTGGGGGGTTTTACAACAGAAGCAACAACTAGTCCCACCGTTCAGATTTTTCAGAAAACCATTCAAATCTATTAGATCCATCAGAACCATAGCAGAAATCTAGTCCACCGTTCAAGATCTCTCCGATCAACCATTCAGATCTCTCAGATCCATCAGATATGCCATCCAGATTTGAGTAGTTGTGTGGGTTCCTATACCCGGGCGTGATTTTTGCAGGGCTTTTGGCAGCATTGACAATTCGGAGATTCAGCGACTGCAGTATTCCTAAGCAAGGAGTAAAACTCCGTTAGGAGTTTTCAGGAAAAATAAAAAAAAGGTAAAAAGTCTGAGACCCCCCGGAGCACTTATTGGTGACTTAGCCCATAAGAATCAGGACGACGAACTGAGCAAGAAGGTACCATTCAATTGTAGTGCCAAAAAAAAATTCTGAGACCCCCCGGAGCACTTATTGGTGACTTAGCCCATAAGAATCAGGACGACGAGTTGAGCAAGAAGGTACCATTCAATTGTAGTGCCAAAAAAAATTCAGGCGGTCCCAAATTTCAAGTACATCAGATTGGTGCATGGTAGAAACTAGAGCTCAAGCTATGGCCAATGAGAAGATCGATAAACTTGAACAAGCCTTGAAAGATATCTAAGACCAACTGACGACAATAACTAACACACTCTCTAAGGGCAAGGCGGAAGCCCGCGAGGAGGTGTATATTGGCAATGAACACAATGAGGGTGAGTCTAGCCACTCTCTTCACCTCTGGGGCACCCACCAACAATCCCATCCATGACCACCCAAGCTGGATATGCATAAATTTGATGGTTCTAACCCGGTAGCATGGGTAGCACAAATGGAGTAGTATTTCAATCTGAATTACATCTTGGATAATGAGACTCAGCTTACGGTAGGGAGCATGTACTTGGACAATGAAAGATGGCAATGGTGGAAATGGCCTCAACGTTGCAATGGAAGGCCCTTGACTTGGGACACCTTCAAAAAAGATCTTATAGAGCACTTTGACCATGACTCTGATTTTTTGGGTCGTCTCACTAAGATCTGACAGAATGGCACAATGGGTGAATATATTACAGCCTTTGAAGCCTTAGCTTTGCGCACTATGGGTCTCGAAGATGCGTTCTACACTGAATGTTTTATCAGTGGTCTTAAAGAGGCCATACAAGCTCACGTCCGACTGCACCACCCTCCCACATGGTCAGAGGCTTGCAAGGTAGCTCGTAATGTTGAACGTGCGTTAGTGGCCCAGTCCAATCACCCAAATTTCGCCACCAAGGGTCGCCCCCCATAGGCTCACAGCACTACTCAAACACTTAAGGTTCAAAAAGTGTCACCTGCAGAAATGGCAGAAAGATGAAAGCAGGGATTACGTTACTACTGTGATGAAAAATACTCCCCCGGTCATAAATGCAAGGAGCAAAAATTCTTTCAAATTGATGCCACTGATCACAGCTCATCAGAGGAAGCCCCACCACTTGAGGAACCTGAGGAGGAAGAAGAGGACACCCAGAAGGACAATGTCCCTGACGAACCAGTTATTTCACTGCATGCTTTGGCAGGGATTTTTTCACCTCAAACTCTCAAAATCAGAGGTTTTATTCAGCATCGCCCAGTGGTAGTCCTGATTGATAGTGGAAGTACACATAATTTTATCCATCAAAAAATTGCGGAAGCAGTGCATTGTTTTGTATGAGAAGTTCCTAACTTCCAAGTCCAAATTGTGGATGGGGGAACAATGAAATGTGACGGCCGCTGTGAAAATGTCAAACTTCAAATGGGTGATTATCAGTTGCAGACCCACATGTTTGCCATACACATGGGTGGGTGTGACATTGTCCTCAGCTCTGAATGGCTTCGAACACTTGGGCCAATCACAATGGATTTCCAAGAGTTATATATGAGCTTTAAGCAGAACGACTACACACATACCCTCCACGGACTCCAGGCGGAAGCTCCCTCTATCATCAGCTCACATAGGATGGAAAAATTGTTAAAAAAGGGCCATCATGGAGTTATAGCTCAATTTAATGCCATCCAGGCCGTCGAACCCAATTCTCTTCCGATTCATCCTGAGATGCAACAGATTTTAAATAACCATCTGCCAGTCTTTGACAAGCCTCATGAGCTTCCACCCTCGACAGGGGAACATGATCATAGCATCACTTTGGTTTCAGGGGACCAACCACCAAATGTGCGTCCATATAGATATCTGTTCGCTCAAAAGAATGAAATAGAGAAAATCATCAAGGAACTTTTGGAAGTAGGCGTCATTCGTCCCAGCATTAGTCCTTATTCATCACCAGTGGTCATGGTGCTCAAGAAAGATGGGGAATGGCGTATGTGTCCAAACTTCAGGGCCCTCAATAAGTTGACAGTCAAAGATAAATTTCCCATCCCAGTTGTTGATGATTTTCTGGATGAACTAAATGGGGCTCAATTCTTCATTAAGTTGGATCTTTGCTCAGGCTACCACCAAATTCGCATGAAAGAAGTCAACATTCCAAAGACTGCTTTCAAAACTCATGAAGGCCATTATGAGTTCTTGGTCATGCAATTCGGTCTTTGTAATGCCCCATCTACTTATCAGAGCCTTATGAACCACCTCCTCAAACCATATCTCAGAAAATGTTTCCTTGTTTTCTTCAATGACATCCTCATCTACAGTCGCACTTGGGCCGCCCATCTTCAGCATGTAGATCTGCTCTTGCAATTTCTCCTCCAGCATAAATTATTTGTTAAGATGTCCAAGTGTTCTTTTGGCATGGAAGAAGTTGAGTATTTAGGCCACATTGTGGGGTGTGAAGGTGTCAGGGTGGACCCCAAAAAGATCTAGGCAATGCAGGATTGGCCTCAACCTAAGACCTTGAAGAGCCTGAGAGGATTTTTAGGTCTCACGGGCTACTATCGCAAATTTGTCCGCAATTATGGTCACATTGCGAAGCCCCTCACTCAAGTCCTCAAGAAAAATTCATTCCTCTGGAATGATGAAGCACAACAGGCCTTTACAGCTCTAAAAAATGCCATGTGTTCCACTCCAGTCTTAGCACTACTCGACTTCACCAAACCTTTTGTCATTGAATATGATGCTTTGGGTACGGGTATTGGGGTAGTGTTAATGCAGGAAGGTTGACCCTTGGCCTTCACAAGCCAACAACTAAGTGGGAAGAATCTGGGACAATCTACCTGTGAAAAGGAAATGATGGCCATCTTACATGCAATAGATACCTGGAAACCTTACTTATTGGGGCGACGTTTCCAAATCTGCACATACCATCATATTCTTAAATATTTTTTGGAGCAACACCTATCCTCACCACAACAAAATAAATGGCTTGCCAAAATGCTAGGCTATGATTATGAGATAATTTAAAAGAAAGGGCATGAAAATATTGTAGCAGATACATTATCTTGCCAATTTAAGGAGGAAAGTACCCTACTCACAATTTCCCTTCCCATTCCAGAATGGATTGAAGATGCTCGCAGGGAATGGTTTTCACATTGTGGGCTCTCCCAACTCATTACTCAATTGTAGGCGGATCCAAATTCCACCAAGGGCTATTCATGGCAGGATGAGATTCTTCGCTACAAGGATATAGTCGTAATATCACCAACATCCACCCTCAAAAGCCGCATTTTGGCGGAATTGCACTCATCCCCCACTGCAGGACATTCAGGTTTTCAGAAGACATATGCTCGCACTAGAAGATCATTTTTTTGGACAGGCATGAAAAAGGACATTCTTACTTTTGTAGCGGAATGCGATGTCTGTCAGTGCCACAAAGGGGAGACAATCAAAGCACCAGGAACATTACAACCATTGCCCATCCCGACATCAATATTGACAGAGGTTTCTACGGATTTCATTACAGGTCTTCCAAAGTCAGGAAACAAGTTAGTCATCATGGTGGTTTTGGACCAACTTTCTAAGTATGCTCATTTTTTGTGCCCTTCCCCACCCTTTTACATCGACTTTTGTCACTCAAGCTTTCATGGATCATATCTTCAAATTGCATGGCATGCCAACTTCTATTGTGTCTGATCGTGATCCGATCTTCACCAGTAATTTTTTGGCAGGAACTCTTCAGGCTACAAGGTACCCAACTAAAACTCAGTACTTCCTATCATCCACAAACATATGGTCAAACTGAAGCAGTCAACAAATGTCTGGAAACCTACCTTAGGTGTTTCACTTACGAAAAGAAACATCTTTGGGTGCAGTGGTTACCTCTAGTTGAATGGTGGTATAACACCAACTATCATGCCACCACCAAAGTAACTCCCTATGAAGCAATTTATGGTCAACTCCCTCCTTCCCCTACTTCTTATATCAAGGGGTGCTCAAAGGTGCAAGCAGTGGATCAACTCCTACAGAACCGCGCAACCATGCTTGCCCATGTTAGAGAGAATCTTCATCAAGCTCAAAACCACATGAAGCAACAGGTAGATCAACATCACTCAGAACGCCAATTTCAAGAAGGGGATCAGGTATTTTTGAGGCTGCAACCATATAAGAAAACATCACTCAAAGACAAGGGTTGTCAAAAACTATCTCCAAAATTCTACGGACTGTATCGTGTACTTCAGCACATTGGAGAAGTGGCCTACAAGCTAGCTTTGCCACCCACTGCAAAAATCCATCCAGTTTTCCATGTCTCATGCCTCACGAAAGTGATTGGGAACAATTGCAGAATTCAAGCCGGTCTACCTGAATTAGATGAAGAAGGGTCAATCTGGCTCCAACCTGAACAGGTCCTAGACACACGAGAATGGCACCTACGTGGCCGCATGATCAAGGGAGTCCTCGTCAAGTGGAAAGACACCTCTCCGAAAGATGCAACCTGGGAACCAGCCATTATTATTCAATAGTTTCCGCGGCTTCAGCCTTGAGGACAAGGCTATTCTTAAGGGGGAGGGCATGTTAGGGTCCCACCCTAACCCCCTTATTTATGTAGTAGGATCGAGTCATAGTTATAGTTAAGTAACGAGTCAATAAATCCCATATTAACAATTGTAAGTGGTTAACCCACATTTAATGACGGGACCACAGTTAGTTGAAAATGGGCCATGGTATTAGATAGATGGTATTAATAAGAACCATGGTATTGCATGTATGAGTCATATATAAAGGATAGAGACTCCCTGCGAGGAGCATCGTGTCTTATTTTTTAATCGAGCTCTACTCTATTGGAGGTTGCCCCCTCGAAGAGGAAAGTGAACATTGTTATCTAAATAATAAAATACCAACTGTTGTTTCTCACTGTTCTATATTCTGGGTATATTTCTGCACATATTTGGTATTCTTGTATCATCTTGCAAGTTAAGAGTATAACATAGGAAATAAATTTGCTCAAAAGGAAATTGGTGAACTCATTTGCAATGAAGGATTTGGGTGCTGCAAAAAAATCCTTGGTATGAGAATAACTAGAGATAGGAAGAATTGAAAATTAACATTGTCTCAGAGTGAGTACATAGAAAAGGTGTTGAAAATATTTAACATGCAGAATGCAAAACTAGTTAGTATACCTTTGGCTAGCCATTTCAAACTAAGTAAGGAGGTGTGTCCCAAGACTCAAGAAGAAATGGTTTATATGTCTAAAGTTCCATATGCATTAGCAATTGGAAGCTTAATGTATGAAATGGTTTGCACAAGGTTTGATATTGCACATGCAGTGAGAGTTGTAAGCAGGTACATGAACAATCCAGGAAAAGAACATTGGATGGTGGTGAAGTGGATTCTTAGGTAATTGAGAGGTACCACAAATCAAGCATTATGCTTTGGTGGTTCAAACATTGCTATACAGGGATATGTTGATGCAAATATGGAGGGTGATAGAGATAACATGAGGAGCACCACAGGGTATGTGTTTACTATAGGTGGAAAAACTGTTAGTTTGGTTTCAAAACTGCAAAGTATTGTTACACTCTCAACAACGAAAGTAGAGTATGTTGCTACTACATAGGCTAGTAAAGAAATTATTTGGTTACAAAGGTCTCTAGATGAATTAGGTAAGAGGCAGTAGTTGGGAAGGTTATACAGTGACAGCCAGAGTGCCATACATCTTGCAAAGAACTCTGCATTTCATTCCAAGACAAACATATACAACTCAAGTTCCATTTCATATGATCAACCTTGGAAGATGGACAGTTGAAGCTGGAAAAGATACACACTAGCCAGAATCCTGCAGATATGTTAATAAAAGTTGTAACCAAAGAGAAAGTGAGATTCTACTCAGTTTCAATTGGTCTACAAGTATGATGAAGAAGATAAGAAACAACCAGGTCCAAATTGAAGCCATTGTCCAACAAATGAAGCAGTGGTGGAGTTTCTATAATCAGTCTCAAAGTGGAAGATTATTAAGTGTGGGGCCTAATTATCTTCTTTATTCAGAGGTTTCACTGCGTTAGACCGCATTTTGTAAAGTGGCGGAAATGCCGTAAAAAGTTCACTACTAGGGGGTTCAAGGGGGGGCGAAAACGATTATTTGGAGCCCCCCCGGCGGGGGATCAGGGGCAGTGCCCCTGAAGCTGAAAATAGATGTAAAATTTCCCTGTAAAATGTTGTAATTTCGTAGTCAATCTAGGCTATTCATTAGGCAGAGATCTAAGGGTAGAAGTTATGTTTAATTTAGGTTTTTTTGCCCTAGAAGGAAACACTCTATATATGAGGGAATTGTATTGCGTCTATGTAGATCTGTATTCTGAGCAAGAAAGAGAGAGGAGATTGTGTGAGAGCGAAGAGGGAATTACAACGGATCTATTGTAGGTTGTATCTGTTCAGTTTGCTGGATAATATAAAAGGAAGGACTGGTTGTTTCTCCATAGATGTAGCCCAAATTGGGTGAACCATGTATATCTGTGTCTCTCTTGTTTTATGCATTTTCTGTATTTATATTTCTGCAATATATTTTATCCATTGCTCTGTAATATATAATTTTCTAACAAGATTCATATCCTTTCATGCCACCTCGTGTTCGAGTGCACTAATAATACTACTAAATATTAAGCACTCATACTTGGATTAAAGAAAGTCATCAATCTAAAGGTAGAAATTCTCAAGGTAATTGGTGACTCAGAGTTGGTCACTCATCAGGTATGAGATACTATCCATTGTGTTTCATCGAATCTGAAAAAACTACCAACATGAGGTATGGCATTTAATTACTCATTTTAAAGATTTTAATATAATTTATGTTCCGAGGCTTCAAAATGTTGTAGCGGATGAATTAAAAAATGCAAATGCTAGGATGTCGCCATTGAAAAATGGTTTTTCTATTGAAATTATATACAAACCATCTGTGCCTGACAATGTCACTAATTTACATGTTTTCAATGACGAGCAACAGATACTGCACTTTATGGCCAATGCTGACATATTCAAATATGTTACCACAGAAGAGGATGAGCACGATCAGAATTTGTAGGAGGCATCTAGTGCAATGAAAGGAAACACTATGCCCAAAGTTGTGGTGTCCCTTGAGAAGTTATATGGCATGCATAACCAATTTAGAGGACCAGCTAACAAAAAGACTCAAAGGTCAAATTTATCCTTTGAACAAGTCAAACTAGGAACTCAAGATGATCCAAAATACGTAAACCTCAGTACATGCTGTTATCCACAAGAACCAATTGAATTTATAGGCTTATTCAAATAGTACCATGATGTTTTTTCATGGACATATGGTGATTTAGAGAGATATTATACTCATATTATCCATCACGTCATTCCAATAAAAGAAGGGGTAAAACCTTTCTAGTAGAGACTAAGGAAAGTCCATCCAATGCTAGAACCCCTCATACAAAAGGAATTGAGGAAGCTACTCGATGCTCAAATTATTTTTAAAGTTAGACGCTACACTTTGGTTTCAAATCTGGTCCTAGTTAGGAAGAAGTCTGGTGAAATAAGGTTATTTTTATATTTACACAATCTCAACCGGGTGTCTGATAAAGAAAATTATCCACTACCATCCATAGAACAAATCCTCTAGACAATTTCTAGGTTTGAGATGTTCTCACTAGTAGATGGTTTATTTGGTTACAATAAAGTTCTAGTAGAAGAACCATATCAATTTAAGACTACCTTCAAGACCAAATGGGGAACATTCACTTTCAAGAGGATGCCATTTGGACTTATCAACGCTGGTGCTACTTTTCAAAGAGCGATGGACAGTGCTTTCTGTTGCCTTATCGATCAGAGCATATTTATTTATTTGGATGATGTTACTATGTTTTCTAAGAGAAGATTAGATCATGTACGTCATCTGAAATAGATATTTGAGTGGTGTCAAAAGTATGATATTCTTTCAAATCGAAGAAAAGTGTCTTTGGTGTGTCAGAAGGGACTCTCTTAGGGCACATCATTGCAAAAGGAGGAATTAAAATTGATCCAGAGATGGTAAAATCCATTACACAAATCCTATTTCTAGTGAATAAGGAGGCTACGTAATATTTCTTAGGAAATATCAATTTCCTAAGAAAATTCATCTCTAATTATGCTCAGCTAGTTAAGCCTATAGAAGAGATGATTTAAAAAGAGGCATCATATAAATGGGATGAACAAGAAAAGGATGCCTTCACTAAATCAAGTAGGGTATTGTGATGCACATGTTGGCATTATGATGCATGTGTTATCCTTGATGGCAACTCACTTGTAACATAATTCACAGATCAATTTAGAGGTGATAGAATGAATATAATAGAATGCCAGAGTGAATACAAATGTGATAGAATGCATGACAGTTTAGAAGATTCAGTTAAGAGGAATGATAAAATTGGAAGTTCAAGAACTATAAGCGGGTTTTGTTAAGCCAAGTCACGTATGGACATGAGTTTAGTGAAGAAAATTAGCATATGGTTTTTACACCATGGTATTCTAAATACTAGGGGTCCTGTAGTGAAGTAAAATCATAAGTGCGGACACAAACGAATTCCTTTATCCTAATAATGGGTCTAGCCACAACAGATACATTCTATGGAAGATTTCCTTAGGTTAGAACGAATTACGAGGGCCTACTTCTTAGTCTTCTTATCCTGTTTGATGATGTTCTTGCTTGCTTTCTCTATCTATCTCTCACTTCCTTCTTCAAGTACCTGAAACAAGTAAACAACAACAAACAACAAACATCATAATAGAAAAATTGTAATTCAACATTCTTAACAAGTCAAGAAACATTAAGCCATGAATATGCAAGATAGAAAATCATGTAGGAAATCAATCGATAGTTGCATATATTAACATCAAAGAGAGATTACAACCATTTGTCTTGACGTTGCACTCCTCCTCTGACAAGACCAGGTTCCCACACACTTTTGCTAGCATTCCATAATGGCCTCAATCAAAAATAGTTTTAAGGCTCTTCCCTTTAGGGTTTACTCCAAACCAAATCACGCTTCTCCCTCACACAAGTAGATAGCTACAACTAGTAATAGCTTGTTGTCTACTCCAAACCAAAATAGGATTAGCACACCAATATCAACACTAGCTTGTGCTTGGGAAGAAGGGAGGTTTATATAGGATGAATGGATGAGAGATGGATTCTTTTCTCATGGGAGAAGGGCTTATCCCTTGAGGTAGTTCCATCATTATAGGGGAAATGAGCCCAAAATTACATCCTCGATCCCATCTGGGCAAACCATTTACTAGACTTCCATTACGAAGCTTCTAGAGCTGGAAGCTTTGGCTCCTAATTTAAAAAACATTCCATAATAGGATTGACGCAATTGGAACACAACTCAGTCACTCTGGTCGGTGTGAGGGATAGTGTTAATCTCTACACATCAGCGTGGGGGAGACAAAGGTCATTAGCACCGGTCTTGTAAACTAGGAAAAATAGAAGTTTCAAGGGAAATGGTGCAAAAGGGATTTTATCTGCTCATGAAGAGGGACACAATGTGAGTTTCTTCATGAAGGAAAAGCATGCAGGGTTCACTGTAGAGGTCCTCTAGGATCAAGGAATGGGGAGTATAGGGACAGTAACAAAAATATGTGTAATAGATGCCCCCAAAGCGTGAAGGCTGAGCTAGAGTGAGGGATGAAATGCTTTATAAATCAGTGTGGGGAACCATAGTTTGTCGTCGGAAAATCTGCAAGCAAGTACAGATACATATACATAGACTGAGATCCATGTCAAATGATACATGAATCGTGGCATGGATGAAACCATCCAGAGAATGATCATGTAAATGGATCCAGGTATGGATGCAGCCATCCATCAAAGAGGATCATAACGAAACCAAGGTATGGTCGCAACCATCCAATAATGAGAAGGATCACATATGATAACTCATGGTATAGTCGCAGCCATCCATCTAAAAGAGACATACATATCAACATAACCATGTCACATCACTTCACAACCTGGACCTTTTGTGATTTGAGTCTAGGGTCTTGCGCTCTTACACGACCTAATCAAAGTACAAATTCTAACATGTGAATAGATGTGTTGACGTTGAACATGCTAGAAAGTCACTTGATTACTAGTCAATGATGTAAATTGTTAACATGCACAAGAGAAACCACCAATAATGATAATGGTCCTCAAGGTAATATTAGTACAATCCACTGAATGTGAATAAAGGAACTGAAGTCGAACACCCGTGAAATCACTCGAACGAAAGCCAATGATGTGAGCTTGTCGTCAAGTGTGAAGAACTTGCCATTAGGGCATGAAAGCTCTAAGGTACCGGAAAGGAGTCTCTCGATCAACTTCCTAGATAATGAGTTGAAGTTGACGAAAAGTGACTATGTCGAAGGAGGGACATAATGAATCCCACATCATCGACGTGAGATGGGAGGATGCAAAATGATTTTGGATGATACAGAGAATCAGAGGTAAGTATAGCTGCAGAAGGACAACTCTTGAACATGTCGACGACACAACTGGAAGTTTGGCAACTTTTGGATCCATGGGATCGGTGGTCATGATGACGTGGCAGATATCAAATGGAGGCAAAAATAAATGGCCCAAACCCAGGAAGGTCAACAATGCAAAGGAGGATGTACCAACCTGACACAAAGCAAAGATTGTCATGTTCAAGAGTGAGTTTCCGACACGACTGATAGATTTCCAAATTTTCCCCCACCATTTTTGGCAGGTACCCCAATTATTTTTTAATCGCAACCTTCAAGGGTATAACATGTGCTTGCACTACAAGTTCATCCTTCGGACGAATCCAACCTAGTAAGTTTAACAAACCCTAGGAAGAAGAAGGTCATGTTTGTCATGGTGATGAATCCGATGTCATTTAATAGTTTAACGAGTCTGACAAAGGTGTAACTCGGTATCTTTCTCATGATAGAGAGTTTGAAAAAGACACGTAAAAGAAAACTCCATATGGTCCCTTTTCATAAATTTGTGTCTCTCGATCCCTAAAATGTAGAAAACAATACTTGAGAAAAATGCTTGACCATTTTAGTCAAGGAGTACCTTTTTTCTAAATAGTGCCTCCCAGTCCAAAAAATGGGTAAACTTATACTGGGTGCACGACGTTTCGCATCCGTTAATGAGTTTTAAATGACGAGGGTTCGGCCATATTTTCGCTTTTAAAGAGTCAGAAAAGAGCTGAAAGCGAACCCCCGATTTTATTTTCTTTTACGAGTCACTCGGCAATATCTTCATATAAGTTTAACGAGTCGAGAAGAGAGCTAAAATGTGACTCATTATCAGCTTCGAACATCCATCACCTGTCACTGCACAAGTAAGGTAAAATGTATTATCAAGTCCTTGAGGCAAAATAGGTCAACATATTTACAAAAACCTGATATTTTAATGGAAAAATGAATAAAAAGGGGGAAAAGTAAATATATTGTTATCATTTACCATTTTAACTTTGCTATGAATACTTTTTACTCACTTTTTCCCAAATTATTCTGGAGTAGATTGCGGGAGATCCGGGAGGTCAAACAATGAGCCGTCAGTTCCAGGTAACAGCCAAAGCCCTGAGCTCCATTTTCATGTTCTTCATTTATTCTTTTAACCACCTTTTTAGTTTTTTGAGGAGGTTTTTGAAAAACTTTTTTGCCCTCGGTCGGCATGATTTCCGAGCACGGAATCGTGCCAGCCAAGGGTGATTAACATAGCCATCTGCACCGATCAGCGCAACTGTTTATAAAATAGGGGCGCCGACGCCGTGCATAGGGAAAAACCCTATTTTCTCAAAAATTTACCGTTTGAACTTAAATTTTATGGGCAAAGGATGATTATTGACTCAAATTAATGGCTTTTGTAGGAAATAATTGCTGAAAAATGGTGAACTGGAAAGAACGGGAATATGAGGATGTTGACACCCAGGTAATGAATGACCCAAATTTCCTGGAAGCTTTGAGGGCTTGTGGGCTCCTCAAATTCTTTCTTACACCAAGGATGCGGCCCCAACCTGAGTTTCTTTAGTACCTTATTAGTCTTTGGGACATTAATCGGGAGATTTTTGTCATTGGTGATTAGGAGCTGGAGTTAGAAACTTCATATATATACTTCATCACTTGACTGTTCCACAGAGGGGAACCATTGAACTTGTATGGGTCATGACCAATTAGGGAAAGCATATCTTCCTTGCTTGTTGAACACTACCTTGAGGCCCTAAAATCCAAAATTGGGAAGATAGTGATCAGGATCTGTTACTGAGGGTGCTTCTGTTGACTATAAATAGAGTGGCGGTGTCCCAGGTGGAACATGAGACTAACAAGTTGAAGTTCCTTTATGCTATTGACTGCACAACTCCTACGATCTTCAACTGGGCAGAAGCCATGAAGAAGAACATCAAGCGCTAGCTATCCAAAGCCAAGGTGAGGAATCTGAAGCAATTTTGCTTCAGATCAGTGCTTGTGACCTTCTTCCTGGAACGAGTACTAGTGTTCCAGTATCAGATAACTAAGATGGATCCTCCTATGCCACGTGATCCGTGGATGGCCCGTTGGAGCCGTTTGATGCCCAAGATCACTAGGGGTCGGCACATGTCATACTGACCTGCATTCTTTTCATGGCTACGATGATAGAAAATTGTCGTGGAGGATTGGCCATACAATGGCACTGATTTCTATGGAGATCCAGATATGCCCTTACCAGGTGGAGAGGACTTCGATGATGAAGGTAAAAAATCAAAAATTTTATATTTGAGATTTTTTAATTGTTTATGGTATATATGTGCTTATAACATTTATCTGGTTAGTTCAGACGTCGGACCACAGTGGCCTGTTGGGATGTCCCCAATAGCCAGGCGCGTCCCCCGCCCCATTGATGTTGTCGCTCCTTATCAAGAAGGGAGTGACAACAAGGAGGAGATCGTGAGGAACCTTGAGGGATTGACTTGTGTTATCCCAAAGTATGCTTGGGTAGGAGACATTCCTCGTCAGTACCAGAGACACACGGTGGGAGTCTTGGAGCGGATCCATCGATTTTTGACTCGTGTTGCACGAGCCATATCTTCTACCATGATCACCATGCTGACTAGTTCCTAGGTCCAGCACTTACATATGTTTTGAGGCCTGTGTGCCACAAATATATGAGGTCTGTGAGCCACCGATGTTATTTTAGACACACATATTATTTTTTTGGGGTTCTGATGTATCAAACATTATCACCATATATATATATGTTTTATTTTCTTATCTACTATGTTACAAATAGTTTGTTTTATCTTTTACATGTTTCGTAAATGTCTATCCAACACATGATTAGCTAATGCATCTGTCAATTTATTCATGCACCTAGGAAGATGATGATATGTAATGTAATAGAAATTCCTTTCCAATAGACGGATATGGAGATACATTCTCAATATTTGAGGGTTTCTGACGTAATATTGCCCATTGAGTTGAAGGAAGACAAGCTATGAATCCATGTTGACAACCAGTTCTTTGATTCCGAGAGCAATCGGTTCTGACAATAGTTCGATGACCACACTATTCAACAATGTTGTTGGTTGTGCGACCTAGAAAGATACGTTGAAGGTCAATCAACTCACCGTTAGCGTCATAAATAGCCCATGCCACAGATGATAGGTTCCAGGTACTACAACAAGCACCATCAATGAAACCAATGTCGGGAGTCACAGACATCTGCAAAGCAAGAAAAGCATAGTAAACACGAAAGTTGTTTGAAAACTATCACACAAAACCACACTGTACAAATTGAATGACACACTAAAGCCCATTTCGGGGCTTATCGAGAGGGTTTCCTTCATAACCAATACGATCATAGGCTCATTTCTGCAAAACACGTTTCACGATGTAGGGCCCATGCCACATAGGTTCGAACTTTCCTTCCCCCAGCTTATCATTAGCTTGGTCATGTAGTAAGACCAAATTACCCTCAAAGAATGCACGAGGGGAGACCGACTGATCGAAATGGGATTTGACCCATTTCATTTGTGCTTCGATGACCAAGGCAGTGAGACAATGAGTCTCGTCCAATCGTTCTAAGTATAAGAGGCATTCCTCATGAGGTGATGTTTTAGGGAGGAGTTCAACAACTACCTTGAGTGAAGGAATCTCACATTCGATCGGCAATGTTGCTTCCAAACCGTAGACCAGCTGGAATGGTGTGAAACCAGTTGCATCTTTGGTTGAGGTTTGGTAGGCCCACAGAGTTGAAAAGAGAATGAGATGCCAATTTGACTCGTGCATCCCAATAGTACGTTGAAGCATGGTGACCAAGACTTTCTTCACGGCTTCAACTTGGCCATTTTCCTGAGGGTAATATGGGGTCGAGCCATCGTGGTGCAAGCCCAATGCAGATGTCAACTCAACCATCATGTAATCTCTGGAATGGGAGCCATGGTCTGTAACAAAGGCTTGGGGTATGCCGAACCTAGAGATAACATGGTTGAAAAGGAATTGAGATGCCGTCTTACCATCTGCAAAGTATGTAGGCATCGCTTCGGCCCATTTGGTGAAATAATCCACAACGACGATAATATAGCCATGTCCCCTGGCTGTATGAGGGTTACATGTAATATAATCAATGCCCCATTTGGCAAAAGGACCAATGATAATGACGGGGTCTAGGTGAGTGGGTGGGGCACGCATATTGCATTGGTAAATTTGGCATTTGTGGCACTTGTGAGCAACAAGAATGTAGTCCTTAAAGATAGATGACCAGAAATAACTAGCGCGAAGGATTTTTGGAGCTGTAGCATAACTAGACATATGACCACCAAATGCCCTGGAGTGGTAATCATTGAGAACTCTTTGAACTTACTCGATCGTAAGGCATTGATGAAGAACTTAATCGACACCGACACGGTATAAAGTATCGCCAATAATACGGTAGGGTTGGGAGTGATGTCGAATCCTTTAGCGATCATCCTTGGTCAACGCAGACTAAATGTGGACATATGGAGATACACGATGATATCACTTACCACAGATCAAGGGTGCCAATCAGGAAAAGGGTCTCATCTAGAAGTTGTTCATCTGCACCAATAGGGAGAGACTTGGAGAGAAGGGAACAAATCAATTCGATGAAAACAAGTGACTTCTTAGATTTGGTTGTAGTCAAGACCAAATCGAATTCTTGTAGGATCACGATCCATTTAGAATATTTTCCCCCCCAACAACTGACGAGTCAGGATATAGGTCATGGGGTTGCATTCAGAAATCACTGTAGTCATGTGCAAAAGGATATAGTGCCGAAAGTGTTGAACAGCCTGAACGACAGCCAAAGCCAACTTCTCGACATGTGCATAATGCATTTTACTGTCGAGGAGATTATGAATAAGGTAGTAGATTACATGTTCATTGCCTTTGTCATCGTCTTGGACCAATACCATAGAAATGGTGCTAGGGGCCGCGGCTAGGTAAAGGAAGTAATCTTGATAATAGTCCAACATATGCAATAGAGGAGCATTTACGAGGACAGTCTTGAGATCATCAAAAGATTTTTGGGCCACCTCATCCCATACAAAGGGAATTTCCTGTTTGAGCAACTAGGTAAATCCTATGGCTAGCCCAGCATAGTTGGGTATAAAATGACAGAGAAAGTTAGCCTTTCCTTGTAGGCTTTGGAGTTGGTGCAGTGAGGATGGAGGGGGTAAATTTACAATGGCCTCGACTTTTAGCCATTCCAGGTGAATACCATCCTTGGAAATGATGAAGCCGAGGAGTCGTCCTGATTCTACATAGAAAACACATTTGTGTGGGTTTAAACAAATGTTATAGTGTCTGAAACACATAAAAATCTGCCGAAGATGGTTTGGGTGATCTTGGCACTTATGAGAATGAGTGGGAAGGTCATCAAAGTAAGGCTAGAAAATGTTGTGAATATCATGAAATGCATAGGACATTGCCCTTTGAAACATGGCTCCAAAATTTTTGAGGCTGAAAGGGAGCTTCTTGTACGCGAACGTACTCCACAGATAGATAAAAGCTATCTTTTCTTGATTTTCTGGTGCGATGTTGATCTGGTTATAACCAGAAAAATCATCCATAAAGGAAAATATCTAGCTCCTGACACATTCATCAATACTTTGATCAATGAAGGGAGTAGGATAGTTGTCTTTAGGACAGACACAATTGAGATCTCAATAATCAACGCAAACAGGGATCGTGCCTTGTTTATTAGTCACCGGGACAATATTGGATACTCAGTTTGTAAGGGAGATGGGATAGATGAACCTAGCTTTGAAAAGCTTTTCCACTTCACCCTTGATAGCAGCGGCCTTCCTAGGGTGCACCGGGTGAAGCCGTTGGCGAACGGGATTTGCATGCAGATATGTTGGTATTTCATGCACTGCAATGCTAGGATCAATGTCAGGCATTTCTTTGTAGGACCATGCAAACACATAATGAAATTCCTGAAATAGACGAGTATATGTCTTGATCTCATCCAGAGAACAAGTTACCCCAATATGAATGTGTTCAACAATATCGGGTTTGATAGAAATGTCAATCAAGATCGTTTGGGTAATATTACCCAGATTTGCTTCTGACCATATTTCATGAGTAACAATCGGTGGGGGAAACGGAGAAGAGGACTCTTCAAAAGAGGCAGACATGACCATCGGGCAAGGCAGGAATGAGGAGCGATGATGAGTATAGATCCATGGTGGTTCCTCGAGAGACATGGCTTCCATGATACCTTCATCAACAAGGACGGTTTCGACTAAGGGATCAGGCAATTCCAAAGTGCCAAGCCATGGGGATTGAGAGTACGTATCAAAAGTGGTCTTTGACATATGAGAATCAGAGGATGCAGAGTTCAAAACCGAAATAATTTCCACGTAATTGACTTCGGAAAGACTAAGCGGCATAACCTCGCCCCAAGTATCAACAAGATCTGTTGCAGGTATGACCCAAGGATCATATTTGATCGAGATCATGTTGACATAGGCAACATGAGGAGGTGGGAGTTGGAAAATTCCCATTAAGGCAGAATCTTTGAAGAGACCTGCCCCCACACTCTCATAGGGAGCACCAGTGTGCTTGATGTATGGAACATTACCATCTGAGGAGGAAGAGGCAAAGAAAGATAGCTAGTCGATGGCGACAATCTTCCCCTAATGAGGAAAACAAATCACGTGAAATAAAGTGGAGGCCATGGGATGCACGACATGGGTCCAACTCCGACCGAGTAGAATATTATAATTGAGATTCACGTCAACAATTTCTACTTCTACTTGCACTGTATTGCCTTCTAGGGTGATGGAAAGGTTAGGTAAGACACTGAAGGGTTGCGAATCACAGCTGTCAAAAGCTTCCAGAGTGTTCGGAGATTGGTTTAGTGCAGGAGAACCAAAAGCCTTCCAACATGCGGTCGACATGATGCAGGTGGAAGGACCTTCATTGATGACAGTCCGGTGGATGGTCTTCTCATTAATGACTACCTGAATAAGAAAGGCAATCTAATGAGGGAGCCATGGAACATGGTTCTCTAGATCAAAACATATCAAGTTGGAATCAGTGGGATCGATGCCCCCAATAGTTGACAGCAAAGATTTCCATTGCAATGGGCAGCTTTGGAGCACCTCGAGAGCCAACATGGCTGACAGTGCTTGAGCTAAATCCTCAATAATATTGTAGTGCTGAGCAGCTTCGGCATTGGGATTATACGAGGATTTCCGCAGCACACCTCGAGAGGCTGGCCTCATAGAAGAATCAGAGTTAGGGCTCTCAATATGAAGAGGGCCAGAACTCGGGGTAGAAGAAGAAGGTGTGGCTTCTTTCTCTTTCCCAGCCGCCGAAGCAAGAGTTTGATAGTCTTTCTATCTATTAGTCACATTAATAGGCGTACTCATCATGAACACTTGAGATCTGGAGGAAGCATATTGGGGTTGGTCTACCATTTGGGTCTGCTGAGATGAAAATGGCTCTTTGAGGACAATGAGGGTCCCTTTGAGCAAGTGACTAACTTCGAATCATCAGGGGCAATCCTTAGTGTAGTGATCTTCCTCATAAATGAGGTAGGGATACTTAGGTTTCTGTTGCGAAGATTCGCCAGCAGACGATTTGGGAGGACCTATTATCACCCCAAAAAACTCTCCTAGGTTGTATATTAGAGATGCTTGGGAACATTACAAACTCAACAAAAATGTTGGAAAATGGTGGATGAATGGAAGGAATGGTGCATATTCAAGCTAGATAACCACTTCTACGATGATTAACCCCATACATGGGTGAACACCATCAGACTACAAGGTTTTAGATCACAAATTAATCACAGTTTTAGGAATAAGTGAACATGGAGAATACTAACCACACCAGCAGATGCACAAGATCATGTGATGGCCAGCTGAAACCAGTAGAAAGGTTTGTAAATCTATTTCCTAATGCATAGACATGATGACAGCTCTCTGGCACCAAGAAAATAGAAACCTACATACACCTTCAATAATACATACCAGATTCTAACATAGAGGTGGGATGACAACCCCTCTAATGCTAAACATCAAGAGCACATGAAAAATGCATAATAGGCACACGATGGAACAAAGAAGAAGTGGAAAGTGAGCAATTAACAGCAAAAGAAGCTTACATTAGCTGAAAATGAAGACCAGATGCTGCAGGTATCACAGTAGTTACAATCTCCAGAAGTTGAACCTTACATCAAAAACAATATCCATCAACCCTCATTACATCTTGTTTTTGGGTATATATGGAGGCTGATTACAAAAATATCTGCTATCCTCTGCATGGAGGGGTCATAATGGACCACCAACCACATTAACTGTTTGATATGGGTCTCTGATACAATCTAACTGTTTTAATGAACAAAATGACCCTTTCTGGTACTCTGTTGTACTTCACGAACCGGTGGAGTGTCGTATGGAAAAAGTTCCACAATTGCTGAGGGCGTTTAACTACTCGAGGTTGTACTTTCCTTCCCTGGCCATGCTATCTCTTGAATGAGGTAGTTGAAGATTAACTGTGCAGAGCACTGGTGGGTGATCACCTTCTTCCTTTGGATGCACGGGACAGGCCAAAAACACGATAACTGCATGGGAAATGAATGGAGGGCAGGGAATGAATATTAGTCGTTGGATGGAACAGACAGATGGCTGAGATCTCTTGGAGGGCGACATCGGGAGGAAACGGAGGCGCAATTGCTTGTAAGTCGTTAGATCTAGCAGATGGACGGCAAAGATCGGATTACAGGGGCTATCAGGAGGAAACAAAAATGGAGAAACGTGGGCCGTTGGATCATGGTCAGGCAGATCCGATGGCTATCGGGTGGCAGAGGTGTGCGAATGTTAACGAGTGGGTGAACAGTGGTTTCATTGGCAGGTGGTATTCCCCACACCGCCTTTGGAGCTACGGTGGTTTCCGTATGCGGGGGTGCGATGCAATAAAATTGCGACATGTAGCAGATGTTACGGCGGGGAAACCTCTTTCCCCGTGGGTTATCGCGCGGGTATGTTTCAGTGGTGGGAGGTGCGACTTCCGTCTGATCGTGGTGGTGGATGTGATTGACAGCGGGGGAATAATGTACATGTTTGTTGATTGATGTGACAGGGGAGGGCCTCTCCGGTAGCGCTTTTTTATATGCGCGAGGTTATATGACCACGGTCTCATGGGTTAAACTTCAGCAGTGAGGAGCTTGGCCGAAAAGGGGTTTACAGGGTTTTGGAGGCAAAACGGAGAAAAACAAGGATAGCGGGAGTTATAAAGGTATAAAGAAAATGAAGGGGGAAGGATAAATTGAACTGCTGCGAGATCCCTTTTTGTAAAAAACACACAGCCACGGTGTCTTTGACCCAGCAAATACCGAATTATGTAGCAGGGCTAACACTAGCTCCTTCTGGGGATGAGATCATCCCTGTGAGGTCTCAAGAACCTACAGATCAATGCCTTCCTGATGAAAAACAAATTAGCAAAACTCTTAGTGTTCCGTTGGGCATGGAGTCTGACTGAACCTAAACTAAGACTGATAAAGTAAAATATTTACAAATTTAAGGCTCAAAGACCTTAAACAACATAAACTTTCAAGAACCGCCCATTAACTGGGCCATCAAAAACTACCTCTCCTCCCATACTTTTCAGTATGAAGGTGTTGTTCCCTTGAATCTGTGAAATGATGAAAGGCCCTGTCCAGAAAGCATCAAATTTCCCATGATTGCCTTTCTTTTCTTTTTGAATCTGTGAAATGATGAAAGGTCCTGTCCAGAAAGCATCAAATTTCCCATGATTGCCTTTCTTTTCTCTTTGAATTTGTGAAATGATGAAAGGCCCTGTCTAGAAAGCATCAAATTTCCCATGATTGCCTTTCTTTTCTTTTAGTGCATCCCACTTCAAAACCAAGTCTCCAACCTGAAAATTATCTATCTTTGCCTTCTTGTCAAAGGCATCCTTGATCTTTCTCTGAGGTGCTATAGCCTTTTCAACCAGTTGCTCTCTAATCTGATGTACCTCTGCTAAATCAGTGATCCTCTTTACCATTTCTTCTTCCTCATTCTTCTCTTCTTGAAGGAACTTTGCCATAGGGAGAGTCAACTGAATTGGGAATACAGCTTTAGTACCATATACCAGCCTGAAAGGAGAATTCCCTGTGGATATTTTAATGGTCACTCTGTCAACCCACAGTCCATACTTGAGCTTAGAATCCCAATTCTTTTTATTGTCCTCTAACAGCTTCTTAATTATCCTTATTAGGCTTTTATTAGAGGATTCTGCTAGACCATTACCTTGAGGATAGTATGAGGTGGAATGAACCAGTTTAATACCCATTGAATCACACATATCCACCAATTCTTTTGCCCTGAAGGTTGTTGCATTGTCTGTGACTAGTTTGTGTGGAAAACCAAATCTGGTAAAGATATTTCCAATTAAAAACTTCATGACCACATTATGATCAGCCTTCCTGGTAGGGACTGCTTCAATCCACTTAGTGAAATAATCAATGGCTACTAATATCCATCTGTGCTAGCCACTGGAATGTGGATTGATTTCTCCAATGAAATCCAAGCCCCACTGCTGAAAAGGTCCTTTTGCATGTATTGGTTTTAAGGGCAGGGACTTCAACTATTGTTTTCCTTCAAATCTTTGGCACCTGTCACAAGATTTAACAAATGAAAATACATCATAAAATAAAGAGGGCCAGTAATATCCAGCTCTGAGAATTTTATGGGCTGTAGTCTTCCAATAATGGTGCCCTCCACATATCCTGGAATGAAACTACTACATAACTTCCATTGACTGCTCTTTGTCCAGACACCTCAAAAGCACTCCAAATGGATCCTCCAGTAGAGCAGATTTTCATTAATGCAATATTTAGCTGCCTTAAGCTTGATAGTTCTAGCTTGACTTTGAGTAAGTTCTGAAGGGATTTCTAGCTGTAGCAAGAAATTAACTATTGCAAAATACCAATCACAAGATGCTAGATTTTCAGCCACTAACGGCTTTCTCTCTGGTTCAGTTGCTTCCTCTTCTTCCTCTATCTGACCACTTTCTGCAATTGTGCACAAGAAGTCAATATCCAATGATATGCAATTTTCTTTAGTCAATAATGACCCTAACCTCTGACCAGCTTAGTGGGATTCAATTCTATATTAAATTCAATTAGCTTTGCAATCCATTTAGCCCTTCTTCCATCAGCATCAGGTTGTGTTAAGACATCTTTTATTGTAGCAGAGGGTACATATGCAATTATCTTGGAATGCAGAATGTAAACCCTGAAAGCTTTCAAGGATTTGATAAGAGCATTTGCCTGTTTTTCAATAATGTCATACCTCAGTTCAACATCCCTCAAATTTTTGCTGAAAAATGCCACCGGATACTCTGAAACTTCATCATCTGCTTGCAATAAAACTGCTGCAATAGTGTCTTCAGAGGAAAATGAGAATAGATGGAACTCCTTGCTGTAATCTAGACATATCAAAGTGGGAGCCTCCATAATAGCTTTCTTGATGGAATCAAATGATTTTCTTGCTACATCAGTCCATCGGATTTCTGACCCTTCTTCAACATGGAGGTAATATGCCTCATAAGTTCTGCAAAATTTGGTATAAACCTCCTCACAAAATTAGTTTTTCCCAGAAAGGACTGAATATCCTTCTTTGATCTTGGGACAGGAAAAGTATGTATTGCTTTTACTCTTTATGGATCAATCCAGACACCTGCAGTAGAAATAATATGTCCCAACAGCTTGCCTTCTTCTAAAGAAAATTGTGATTTTTTAGGATTGATTGAAATCCCAAACCTTCTGCACTTCAAAAACAATTTTTACAGATGCTGCAAATGGTTTTGATGGCCGTTGGAGTATACTGTTATACCATCAAGGTAGATAAGAATAAATTTATCCTTCCTCCCCACAAATGCTATATCCATAGCTCTCTGAAAGGTTGCTCCAGCATTCATCAATCCAAAAGGCATCTTGGCATACATAAAAGTGCCCCAAGGAGTGGTAAATGCAGTATTCTCTTGGTCATCCGGGTGCACAGAAATTTGATTAAAACTTGAAAATCCATCGAGGAAAGACATTACTTTGGCTCCTGAGACTTTCTACAGAAAATGCTCTAGCTTGGGTAGAGGATAGTAGTCTTTCTTAGAGCATTTGTTTAAGTTTATGAAATCAACACACAGTCTGATTTCACCACTTTTCTTCCTCACCACTACTAGATTGGCTACCCATTTGGAATATCTAAGAGGAACTATAATCTTGTCAGCCTGAAAATTTTTAATTTCTTTTTCAATTAGAGGAAGAAGCATAGGATTTATTGGTCTCAGCTTATGTTTGAAAGAATGGTGTCTTTCTCTAGAGGGATTTTATGTTGAATAATATTTTTGTCATATGTTTTCAGATCACTATACTCCCAGGCAAACACATCAGCAAATTGCTTCATTAAATTGCAGTGTTCATAACTTTGGTCAGCAAATAGATGGGTGGAAAAATTTATGTATCTAGGCTAACCTAGACTCCCTATATCATGCTTACAGACTGCAGATTGATCGTCTTTCTAGGCAGCCTTGTAAGGCACATCATTTTGGTCAAACAGTCTTTCTAGAGGAATTAAACCATTAGGAATATGATTGATGGGAAGCTGGATAATGCTATTTTTACCAACTTTATTTCTAAGCTGGGATTGGGGGGTTTCTTGCAAGGCTTCATTCTCTTGGTCAATTTGCATTTTGGAAAACTCATCAATGACTTGCAGAAACCTATTTATCTCATCATCATCATCAAAAACTTTCCAATGCTGGACATTATCAGGCAAGGATGGTCTGTATTTCATTTGGACTTCATACACCAGTCTGGGAGGCATTGGAGGGATAAATAGACTAGCAGAAACAGCAAGGGAATCAGCAAGCTGATTTTTGGCTCTAGGGATATATGAAATATAGAAATAATCAAAAGAATCTCTGATTCTCCATACCTCATCTCTGTATGCTTTCAGCCTTGGGTGCTTTGCCTAAAATGTTTTATTTACTTGCTGAATGATCAAATCCGCATCTCCAAATACCTTTATGTTCCTGATTCCTCTGTCTTTTGCTGCATTAAGGCCCAATAGTAGAGCCTCATATTCTGCTATATTGTTTGTGACTTGAAAAGCCAGCTTGAAAGACAGATGTGTGCTTTCTTGTTTTGGAGATACCAGCACCACCCCTACTCTTGCAGTCTCCCTGGAACATGCTCCATCAAAGAACATCTCCCAAACTCGACTTCCTTGCTCTTCTTCGGCCTGAACTGTTGGTTTCCTGATTTGCATTGAGGCCTTCTGAGATTCTTCTATTTGAAGAATACATGCTCCAAAATCAATGTCCACAACATATATGGGATGATTGGTAGGATTCTTCTCATCACTAATGATGTATGCCAACTGTGCTTCTCTATACAATCTCTTGCTTTCTCCTCCTAAAATTGGGATAGTAGCATAAGATAAATCATTCTGTAATGTCCCACCTAGTCTCCTAATCCATCCTCTAGACAGCAACATGCCAAACTTAGGAGGGACATCTGCTACCATAATATCCATCATCATACTCTTCATGGGCAGCTGAGTTAAGGTAATGGCTATATCTTTGATCAATCCTAGGCATTTCACTTTCCTTGAATCAAAAGAGAATAAATCATGATATGGTCTAGTGATGTTAAGGCCTAACTCTCCCATGACAGCTTTAAGCATCAAATTGTGGCTGGCCCCTATATCTAGCAGGTAGTTGTGGAGGATTTTGTTATGAATGGTCAAGGAGACATAGAAAGATGGAGAATTATTATGAGTAGGTTCAATCATGGGGCTAAGCACAATGGTAGGCTTGTCATCTTGAAAATTGATAGAGTCAGTGGAGGTTTGTGTGGTTTCCAGCTCAAGGGCTTCAAGGATAGGCTTTCTAAACATTTCACTCTTTACCAACTCTATCAGGGGCACAAATATTTTCAATTTCTGAACTTTTGACTCAAAGCTGAAAGAGGGAGGAAAATTATCATAACCTCTTACCTCTTGAACTGGTGTTTTTAGGATGACTGGGTCAGTTGTTGGCCTTCTCTGTCTGATATTCTGTTACTCTGTTTGGATAGAAGCTCTTTGGGCAGAATTCTCCTTAACATTTTTCACATTTGACCTCAGATTATATATTCGCTACTCCTCATTTTGTAGAACAACTTCTCTGTCCCACTCCTGACTGTCTTGTTCCTGCAGCAATGATTCTTCATACGCAGCCAATGTCAAAAATGCAACACTGCATTTATCGTACATGTAGTGAATTTCATCCTCATCTTCAAACTGTTCCTCCTCCATTACTAATTTTTGGAAAGGGGCTTTAACTTTCTGTTCTTCTTTTGATTCTTCACCCCTCTGAATTATTTGTAACTGCTCATTTGCTCTTCTGAATGGATTTGGATTTCTTGGAGCAAATGTGCTCTACTACCTTGTCTTTCCTGAATATTGCTCAACTTTCAGCTTAGATATTTCCGCAGCCAATGACTCTATAATTTTAGTCATTTTGTCTAATTTAGGTTCTGAAGATGAAGCAGAGGGGGTAGAAGCCTGACCTCTTTGCCTCCTTCTGTCAGCTTGACTTTTTAGCTTTTCTGTAGCCATAATATTGGATTCCACCTTTAGTGCTTCATCCTGCATATCGGCTAGAGTGGCACATCTCCTTTCTCTTAGTAACAGGTAGAAATCAGAGTCAAAAGCATTGGCATAAGTGAGTTTGGTAGATGTGGGGGTAGGCTTTACCTCAGCTGGTATCTTACTATACATACGGTTGAATCTTTTATTAAAATCAGGCAATGATTCACCATTTTCCCTTTTCAAGTTACCAAACTCAGTATGGTAATATAGAAAATCCTTTTTATCTCCCCAGTGCTTCAAAAACGCATCATCTAAGGCTTCAATATCAGTAATAGATCTAGGGGCTAGTTCTTTGAACCACTTCCTAGCCTCTCCATGAAGGCTCTGTACAAAAACTCTCATAAATACATCATTTTCACTTATATCTAAGTTATCGGCATAATTGTAAAAGTCCTCAAGGTGTTCTTCAATTGTTACTCCCTCTGTGCTAGTGAACTTAGGCATATATTATGATATTCTCCCACAGGCATGGGATTTAAAGGAACAGGAAAGACCAAGGGTCCATATCTAGCAGCAACAATTCTTTCTATATTCGTGGGTGCATGTTGGCTTGCCATGATTGGGATATGTGAAGGATACTGGCAGATTGAATGGTAGGAAGTAATGTGATGGATGGCAGAGACAAAGGGATGTTTTGGACTGTATGGGAAGCTTTCTTTAGAGTGAGATTCAAAGTGGAACTAGATGGACAAGGGGATGTATTAATCTCTGAAGGAATTTCCCTATTAACAGTGCTAGGCTCTAAATATTCAAACTGTATATCTTCAGCTATAACTTTATCTTTCAAAGATGCATGAGATTTCTTAGGCTTACCTAATCCTGATGCCCCTTTCTATGATGCTTTCTTCGATTTGACAGTCCTCTCAGGGTCAGGCACTAGTTCAGCTGGTAATTTCTGAGGATTTCTTCAAGTATGTCTCACAAATTGAGCCAGAACTTCAATGTGGAGTCGCCAAAGGTTAGCCTTCCCCCAGTGGAGTCGCCAGATATATGATTACAACCAGAAATGTGCCCAGACCTTGTCTATCATCAAAATTTGGAACTGTGTCATTCTCCTAGGGAAGCTGAGCTTCAATCTCCTCTCCCCGGCAATGGTGCCAATTAATGTTATCACCCCAAAAAAACTCTCCTAGGTTGTATATCAGATATCCTCGGGAACATTACAAACTCAAAAAAAAATGTTGGAAAATGGTGGATGAATGGAAGGAATGATGCATATTCAAGCCAGATAACCACTTCTACTATGCTTAACCCCAGACATGGGTGAACACCCTCAGACTAAAAGGCTTTAAACCACCAATTACTCACAGTTTTAGGAATAAGTGAACATAGAGAATACTGACCACACCAGTAGATGCACAAGACCATGTCATGGCTGGCTGCAACTAGTAGAAAGGTCTATAAATCCATTTCCTAATGCATAGACAGGATGACAGCTCTCTGGCACCAAGAAAACAGAAACTTACATATACCTTCAATAATACATACTAGATTCTAACACAGAGGTAGGATGACAGCCCCTCTAGTACTAAACATCAAGAGCACATGAAAAATGCATAACAGGCACAGCCTAGAACAAAGAAGAAGTGGAAAGTGAGCAATTAACAGCAAAAGAAGCTTGCATTAGCTGAAAATGAAGACCAGACGTTGTAGGTATCACAGTAGTTACAGTCTCTAGAAGTTGAACCTTACATAAAAAACAATATCCATCAACCCTCATTACATTTTGTTTCTGGGTATATATGGAGGTTGATTACAAAAATATCTACTGTCCTCTACGTGGAGGGGTCATAAAGGACCACCAACCACATTAACTGTTTGATATGGGTCTCTGATACAATCTGACTATTTTAATGAACAAAATGACCCTTTCTAGTACTCTGTTGTACTTCATGAACTGATGGAATGTCATAAGGAACAAGTTCCATAACTTCTGAAGGTGTTTAACTGCTCGAGGTTGTACTTTATTTCCCTAACCGTGCTGTCTCTTGAATGAGGTAGTTGAAGATTAACTGTGCAGAGCACTGGTGGGTGATCGCCTTCTTCCTTCGAATGCACGGGATAGGCTAAAAACATGATAACTACATGGGGAATGAATGGAGGATAGGGAATGAATATTATCCGTTGGATGGAACAGACGGACGGCTGAGATCTCTTGGCGAGCGGTGTCAGGGGGAAACGGAGGTGCAATATCTTGTAAGCTGTTAGATCTGGCAGATGGACGACGGAGATCGGATTATAGGGGCTATCAGGAGGAAACGCGAATGGAGAAATGTGGGCCGTCAGATCGTGGTCGGGCAGATCAGACGGCTATCAGGCAGCGGAGGTGTGCGAACGTTAACGAGCGGGTGAACAGTGGTTTCATTGGCAGGCGGTATTCCCCGCACCGCCTTTGGAGCTATGGCAGTTTCTATATGCGGGGGTGCAATGCAATAAAATTGCAATCCGTGGCGAATGTTATGGCGGGGAAACCGCTTTCCCCGTGGGTTATCGCGCAGGTATGTTACAGCGGTGGGAGGTGTGACTGTCGTCCGATCGCGGCGGTGGATGCGATCGATGACAGGGGAATAATGCACACATTTGTTGATTGATGTGACAGGGGAGGGCCTCGCTGGTAGCACTTTTTCGTATGCGTGTGGTTATATGACCGCAGTCTCATGGGTTAAACTTCAGCGCTAAGGAGCTTGGCCGAAAAGGGGTTTACAAGGTTTTGGAGGCAAAACGGAGAAAAACAGGGATAGCGGGAGTTATAATGGTATAAAGCAAATGAAGGGGGAAGGATAAACTGAACTGCTGCAAGCTCCCTTTTTGCAAAAAACACACGTCCATGGTGTCTTTGACCCAACAAATACCGAATTATGTAGCAGGGCTAATAGGACCCTATTTCGAGGCATCGACTTTAGCTTTGCCTTTGACTTTTTTTTTCCCTTTCGAGGATTTGTCTGCTGTGGTAGAATGGATAGCATGGACCTCTGAGGTTTTACCAAGGCCAGGTGGATTCTGGGATGAACTATTAGGACTTCTGTTTGGAAGAAGTTTTAGCAGGGGTTTGGGATTCTGAACCAATAACTCCATCAACGGGAGGTACAGCTGGTGACTTGGATGGTGTAGGATTATATGATGGTCATGGAGCATTGGGCAATAACTCATACAAAGTTCCAGACTGATAGTAAACTAGATCCAAGTACTGGGCACGAGCGATGGCCTGATCTTCAGTGATGCATCCACCCATAGATATATCGTGAGAAATTGGGGCTACGAATGATTTGGTGAACCATTTAGTCAACAACTGATCAACAATCTTGAATTTGATTAGGGGACGTCTATGTCTCCATTCATGAATGTGATTAGAGATGTGTGTTGTAGTATCTTGCTTAAGCGATGTGAGAAAATAGGTGCCAGTCTCATAGCGAACCAGCAACTGAAAATGCGTGAGGAAAGCCATGGCTAAAGAGTTAAAGTCATGGTAAGTGCTTCAAGGTAGCTCGATGTACCACTTCGCTGCAGCACCCGTGAGGGTTTGTTAGAAAATACAGAGACGAATGGAATCATCCACGTACGAGTTCGACAAGAACCAAAGGTGATATGTCATCACATGGGCCTAAGGATCTTCTTTACCTTTCCCATTGAGCTTTGGACAATCACCTAGTATCTTGGACGGCACCGGAGGCTAGTACGGTGAATGAAGGATCAGATCATTCGTAAGTTGGGAAACATCTGGCAACTCGAGTGTAGCCAATAAAGGCAATTGGGTGTTAAAAGGCATGGGAGATCGATAAGCAGGCCCATAGGGAAGAGCCCATCCATGCTATTAAGGATTTTGGCCCCACAATGGGGGATTTTGGCCATATGGCATCTGAGGTGTTGTATCTATCTCCCGTAGGCAATCCTTGGCTGCAAAAACTACACCAGGAAACCAACTCAACCAACCTTTAGGTTCAAGCTAGCCCTTGAACCAAAGGGGGATCCCTTAGTTGTTACGAGACTTTGTTTAACGTTGTTCACCTGTCACTGAACAACAACCTTTGAAGCAAAATGGCTAGATTTATGGTTTTAATTGGGGGTGGTTGGTGATCAATGATAATCCCTACTCATGATTTAAAGGCTCTCTCACAAGGTTCCTTTTGAAAGTGTCAGCTTCCAGCCTGACATAACGACTTGATTTGTATAAGAATTTGGCAGAAGAACGTAAGGAGATTCCTAATAATTGAGTAGCCAGACTGATTACTTGACCACTAGGAAGATTTGGATGCATGTAGAAGATTTCTACAGCCCAACAAAACAGATTTAAAGGGAACCAGAATGGCTAGACTAAAACCAATTCTAAGAAGAGTTATTTCAGACAAATAGCCTAATAAGCTAATCTCTTTTAATGGCTCTTAGAAAGCACAAAAAATAATAGTTAAAGAGGAGTTATGATGAACAAATAGTCCAATAAAAAAATCTATTTCTAAAGATAATGATTTTGTAGAGCTTCCTATAAACACTTTTATCGTGTGTAGAAATAATATATGAAAAACCAGAAAAACATACTCGAAGAACAAAATTCTGTCAAAACTAGAGCAGTAAGGCTTTCATTAGAAAAAATACAAAAAAAGCTTTATTATAGAGTGAAGAGTCTTTGCATCAAAATCCAACCCTTATTACTTCAATTGATGAAGTATTTATACAATTTATTACAAGTTATCTTGATAAAAATATCAAGGGCTACTACAAATATCTGAAACCTGTATTACAAAAATAGAACACAAATAAAGGTAACTAAAACTATTTGAAGATTTTTGGTACTATGCTTGAGGATTTATGTTGCTAAGAAGAGCAATTTAAATTTGTTTACAACTCATATTTGATGAGGTGGCCTCCAAATCACTAACTGTCTTTGAGCATTTTCCTCTCGAAATCCTGCAGAATAGGGTCTAGTCATGCCTTTGTATATCTCAATCTGAGATATTTCTATAAAAAATGAGAGAGGTTACTGTAGATGAATATGTTCTTGAGATAAACTCGCTGAGTTTCCCTAAGTATGGCTTCCGCTGTTCACAATAATTTCTGCAAAAAGATGTCTAAAAAGGAATTTACACAGTCCGAAAATAGTTGTGAAGATGTACTTGTATCTCTGATTATGTAATATCTATGTAAATGTGAAGTAGTTTATTTTACTGTAGCATCTTAGGAACATAAACCTCCTTCATTTTCTCACGAATAATCTTTTATTGGCCACAATCTGTTCTGCAAAAATATGACTAAATAGGAAAAATTTAGGAACATATGTCTTCAAAGTTTCTTTAAAATATCCCAAACCATAAGAGATGTTACAAAACTGGGAGAGGTTTGTGTTAATGGGGATTGTGGAAGAAAAAACCTTTTTCAATTTCTAAAAATACATTCTCAAGGGTTTGGAAACCATGTTTTAAATCAATGCGGTGTATAGGAAAACATAGTTTCAATGACCATGAGACAGGCAATGGAAAGAGAGTGTTTTGGCGTAACGGGTAACTGACATGGTGAATTTTTATTGGATGAGGGGTAGCAGATGGATGATGTGGTGGATGAAGTGGAATGAATGTAACAGATAGGAGAGTGGAGGTGGACGATGACGTAGGTGCGGCGGTAATGGAATAAATGTAAACCACATTCGGGAGTAAGTCAAGGCCGTAAATGGTTTCGAGATCTTAAGTCCCAAAACACTAAAATGTGGAAAAGGTTGTTTATGATGGCAGTTTGGGAAACTACCTATTTCGGACCCTGCCCCTGCCGATAAAGTTCGGATGACGAATGAGGACCGAAAAGGGATGTGGGCCATCCGATGATGGAAGGTGTGTAGGATGAGAGGCGAGGTGATGGGTGTTTAACACATGAGCGGAAATGGTGGTGGGGTCATGATTTCGAAGGCAGAGGTGAAAACTGTGGGTCCCGGGAATTAAATGGAACGGGATTTGGTGGGGTCAGAAACTAAGGCTTGGCCCACTTAAACATAAAATTAATGTTTTAATAAAAATATAAACTTATTTTTTTTATTAAAAATAATTTATTTAAAAATTTAAAATTATATAAATAAATAAAAAAACAAAATCATCTGAAAGCATAAAATTTATTTATGCCCTCATGTTTAACTCAAAAGAAAAGGCAATTTCATACTGAAAATTTTTAATTTTCAGTGTGTCAAAATATGTTACAACATCGGCTCCAATGGGGATTGCTTCCCCCTGTGGGATGCAAAGAACAAGCAGATCAGTTGCCTTTAGCGTTGAGCATGGAGTCATACTATAAACCTGATCATCAACCATCATCTACCATAATCAACTCTCCTAGATCAACCCTGTCATTTGAATAGCCTGCTAGTGCAGACTGCAACCTGCAACTGTGAAATGCAACCATATGCCAGCACTAATCCGGATACTCTTTCATACTGAAAACTGAAAATTCTATATTGAAAACTACTGAAGTGAAAATATTGACACTGTAAGTGGAAATAAGAACAAGAGTGCCTAATTCATGGGCTATGGAGTTAATCCGTTAATCCCTTGAAAGTCATTGCACTCAACCAAACCAAACTTAATACTGCAATCTTGAAATATAACTGAAACAATTGTAGATCTACTGCATACTGAATCTGAAAGTAGCTAATCAATCCCACACCTTTATCTAACTGAACTGAAAAATTTTACACTGTTAGGTGTAATCTTCTTTCCAATGTAACCAAGTGTGAAGTGGATTTATTGACAAACCACGTTGTCAACAGCTGAAAATATGAAGAATATATACAATATGAACATAAACTCCAATGGAAAACCTATACTCACATGTATCCTTTAGAAGCTGCATCCTCTGTAGACATTTTAGATTTTTGATCAAGGCTAAGAGGGAGTGCTTACTACAAGTATCAACAAACCTTGAATAGCAGTAAATGCAGTTGAAATTTCAAAACACGAGTGGGATCACTAATCCAGTGGAATCGCCATCCGACAAAGTGGAGTCGCTAGGTGAAAATAATGCAACCAATACAAATGCATATTCCTTGTTCACCAGCAAGAAATAGATCTAAACTTTATTGTTCCCTGGAGATAGATTTTTACTTTTCTTCCCTGGCAGCAGCACCAAATGTTGTACCTATTTCCTGTAGGCAGTCCTTGGTTGCAAAAACTACGTCAGGAAACCAACTCAACCAACCTTTAGGTTCAAGCTGGCCCTTGAACTAGAGGGGACTCCCTTAGTTGTTACGAGGGTTTTTTTAACGTTGTTCACCTATCACTGAACAACAGCATTTGATGCACAATGGCCAGATTTATGGTTTTAATTGGGGTTGGTTGGCGATCAATGATAATCCCTATTCATGATTTAAAGGCTCTCTCATAGGGTTCCTTTTGAAAGTGTCAAATTCTAACCTGACAGAACGACTTGATTTGTATAAGAATTTGGCAGAAAAATGTAAGGAGATTCCTAATAATGTCTATCCAAACTAATTACTTGACCACTAGGAATATTTGGATGCATGTAGAATATTTCTACAACCCAACAAAACAGATTTAAAGGGAAACAGAATGGCCAGACTAAAACCAATTCTAAGAGGAGTTATTTTAGACAAATAACCTAATAAGCTAATCTCTTTTAATGGCTGCCAGAAAGCACAAAACAAAACCAGTTAATGAAGAGTTATGATGAACAAATAGTCCAATAAACAAATCTCTTTCTAAAGATAATGATTTTGCAAACCTTCCTATAAACACTTTTATCATGTGTAGACCTAAGATATGAAAAACTAGAAAAACATACTCGAAGCACAAAATTTTGTTAGAACTAGAGTCGTAAGGCTTTCATTAGAAAAAATACAATAGAAGCTTTATTACAGAGTGAAGAGTCTTGGCATCAAAAGCCAACCCTTATTACTTCAATTGATAAAGTATTTATAAAGTAAATTACAAAATATCTTGATAAAAATATCAAGGGCTACTACAAATATCTGAAAACTGTATTACAAAAATAGAACACAAATAAAGGTAACTAAAACTATTTGAAGATTTATGGTACTATCCTTGAGGATTTCTGTTGCTAAGAAGAGCAATTCGAATTTGTTTACAACTCATATTTGATGAGGTGGCCTCCAAGTCACTAATTGTCTTTGAGAATTTTCGTCCCGAAATCCTGCAGAATAGGGTCCAGTCATGCCTTTGTATATCTCAATCCGAGATAGTTCTGTAAACATTAAGAGAGGTTATTGTAGATGAATATGTTCTTGAGATAAACCTCACTTTGTTTCCCCAAATCCGGCTTCAATTGTTCACAATACTTTCTACAAAAAGATGTCTAAAAGGGAATTTACACAATCCGAAAAATAGGTTGTGAACATGTACTTGTATCTCTAATTATGTAATAGCTGTGTAAAATCTGAAGTAGATTATTTTACTTTAGAATATTAGGAACACAAACCTCCTTCAGTTTCTCAAGAATCATCTTTTATTGGCCACAATATGTTCTGCACAAATATGACTAAACAGGAAAAATTCGGGAACATATGTCTTCAAAGTTTCTTTTAAATCTCCCAAACCATAAGAGGCGTTAAAAAACTAGGAGATGTTTTTGTTAATAAGGATATTGTAAGAAACAACATCTTTCAGTTTCTGAAAATAAGTTCTCATGGGTTTGAAAACCATGTTTTAAATCAATGCGGTGTATAGGAAAAACATAGTTTCAATGACCATGAGACAAGCAATGGAACAGGAGCATTGTGGCACAATGGGCAACTAACATGGTGAAGTTTTATTGGATGAAGGGCAGTAGATGGATGATGCAGTGGATGAAGTGGAATGAATGCAATGGATAGAAGAGAGGAGGTGGATGATGTTGTACGAGCAACGATAATGGAATAGATGTAAACCGCATTTGGGAGTAAGTGAAGGTGGTAAATGGTTTCAGGATTTTAAGTCTCGAAACACTAAAATGTGGAAAATGTTGTTTGTGATGGTAGTTTGGTAAACTTCCTATTTCCGACCCCCCCCAGATAAAGTTTGTACGACGAATGAGGGCCGAAAAGGGCTATGGGCCATTAGATGATGGAAGGGTGTGCGAGATGAGAGGCGAGGTGATGGGTGTTTAACACATGAGTGGAAATGGTCGTGGGTTCATGATTTCGAAGGCAGAGGTGACAGATGTGGGTCCCAATAATTAAATGGAATGAGATTGGTGCGGTCGACAACTAAGGCTTGACCCACTTAAGCATAAAATTAATGTTTTAAATAAATGTTTTAATAAAATATATAAACTTATATATTTTTATTAAAAATAATTTATTTTAAAAATTAAAATTATATAAAAAAAAACAAAAGAAAAACAAAAAACAAAAAACAAAAACAAAAACAAAACAAAACAAAATCATTCGAAAGCATAAAATTTATATATGCCCTCATATTTAACTCAGAAGAAAAGGCAATTTCACACTGAAAATTTATAATTTTCAGTATGTCAAAATATGTTACAACATGAGGCTGCCCCCATTGCAGATTACCTTGACCATAGGGAGGATTTTGACCTTGAATACATTGGAATTGTCCAGCCATAGGCTGCTGATAAGCAATGTACGGGTTAAAAGTCTATTGAGATTGTTGACCTCGGACATATGGATATGGGACCTGTTGTCCTTGAACATACGGGTGATGAACATGTTGCCCTTGAACAAGAGGGTTTTGGACCTGCTGTCCTTGGGCATAAGGTTGATACACTTGTTGCCCTTAGACATAGGGATTATGTACCTAATGCCCTTGGCCGATAGGATTTTGGACCTGTTGACCTAGGACATGAGGATTTTGAGCCTATTTCTATAGGACTTGACTTTGACCTTGCCCCTGCAAGGGTTGACCTTGTTGATATGTATACAAGGGTAGCTGCTTCCCTGGTTGGTTTTTCTGTTGCAAGGGTTGACCATGTGGTTGTAAAAAGTTTCCCTGGGGCTACAGAGGTTGGCCTTGCGAGGACATGGGTTGAGAGGTGTGCAGAGCATATTGCATCTGTTGCTATGTGGCTTGCTACAACTGTTGCAAGGGTTGATTATGTTGTTGTTGTAGTTGACCTTGCTGCGGGATCATTTGCCCCTGTTGTTATGCAGAGAGCCCTTGCTACAAAAAAGGCTACCCTTGCGGTAACAAAGGTTTCCCTTGTTGTTGTAGAGGTTGTCCTTGCTACTGCAAGGGTACTTGAACAGTGCCCGGGAAATTTCCGAACTGAATCTGGCCATAGCCAGGCTAAATGTACTGACCATATTGGAGGGTGTAAGGATGATTAACCATTCCTTGAGAACCATATGGAACGTAAGGATTTTGGTGTTGGACCTAAGATCCATAGGGCTGTTGATATTGAACATTTCTCAATCCAGATGGACCTACGGGATTTTGAACCTATTGGTATTGTACATTGCTTGATCTAGTAGTATCAGCAGGGTTATGAATAATACCAGAAGAAGGCTAGTTTATAACAAGCATGTGACCTTGTGAACCACTCACATTAGTGGCACTTGACACCATAGAAACATTCAAGTTCTACCCCCAAGGCAGTGGCACAACCTGGATACTGACTAGAGGGATAGAGGAACTGACAGAGACATTCTTTGAAATTGTCGGTTGTGCCTGACGGGTAACTGGGATTGACGAAACAAGGGTATTCAAAATGGTGGGTTGCACTAGGACTGAGGTAACAGCCTGTTGGGAAATCGTGTTTGTAACGAATGAACCTGAAGTAAGCATGGTGCCTGACGCCCAAACAGGGTTATGGTAAAGTGATGAGGCACTAGGTGTACCTAACACCAACTGTGCCAAAGACACATAGCTATGTCGCAAACTAGCGAGAATACCCCCTGAAAAGTGGAAACCCTCAGGAGGAAAAGGCAATTCTTCCCCCTCAATAGTGTGTGGTGTAGAAACTTCAGACTCATATGGAGATGTGACTGGAGCATCGCCTTCGAGTTCCATGTCTGAAAAAAAAACGACGACGAATGGCCAAACGAGTATGAGGAGATAGTTCCAAAGGAACACCCGGCTGGTCGTACAGACTATAAGGACGTTGCAGTGATATCAAAACAGGGTCAAAAAGAGGGTTCAGAGGATAGATAACCAGTCCAAGTTGATCGTCGGTGGTTGGCAAGTTCTCTGGAGTTTGAACAAGATTTTTTGGAGATTCCAGACCAAGATCAGCAGATGACCCAGTATCGAAAGTAGGCATAGGACGAGATGACAATGGTTGAATACTTAGAACAACTGCGAGTTCAACATCTTGGTCCTCGAGTGACTCTGGTAACTTAGGAAATAGATCCTCATACAATATTTCAGACGGAGGAGAGGAAGAGGAATTGGGTGAACCAGGTGGTTCAACCACGATGACCTTGTCTTAGTCGACGAAACAATTAACATCAAGGCTTTAAAATGTTCTTTTAAGGAAACTCATGCTTTGGTCTAAGAAAAAGACTAACAGGGTGTTTTGGATCATGGGAAATCAATTATTAAGACTCATAAAACACTGGTGCTCTTTCATTTTTTAAGAGTCGAGAAAGAAACAAAGATGACTCTATCACTTTTGATTGGAAATGAGCTCGAAAGGACAAGTGCTCGAACGTTATTTTAAGTTTAATTAGTCAAAAAGATCAAATGACTGCTCTGGATGATCTAGGTAAATAAGATTACCAGGCAACTGTGAACTGCAGAATACCTCTCGGCAAACCAAGAAGTACGAGCAGGCAATCTCCCCAAATGTTGTGTTTGGTGTATCACGTTTGCAAGGCGGCCAACTCGGCTTCCTAAGGATAAAAGGATTTCAGCCTAGTGGGGTCTCTCGTTATATACTCGATGGTACGGGGAGCACAAATATGTACTAGTGATGTCTAATGCCGAAGCTAACGACATCTGCTAGGTTTAAAGACGTCGGAACATGTCTCTAGCTTAGACCTTCTAGATATGATCATTAATGTCAAATGCGCCTTAGGTTAACTGAATTCATTTTAAAGTTGATCTTGAGTTATGTTTCAGTTTTCAGGTCTTAGCAATGCGACTCAAAAAACTTTAAGTGCAAATAAATGAGACAAGACCCTTTCAATTCGATGAAATGCCTACATTAGAGAGGGTAGAAACTACTCAATCAAATGCAAACAATCAAGCAACTGAAAATGAAATGATCTTTCACTACCTTACTTTTTCAAAAAATAAACTAATGAAAAATGCATTCCAATTCCTAATTTCCTGACAAGCACTTATCTATTAGTCCTTTCAAAAGAAAAAAAAAGTTCTCTTCCTTTCTCAAATGCCGATGCAATTCTATCCTTCTAATGATGCAAGTTATCATAGCATAATGATGCAACAATCTATAATTTCATATTTTTTCATGAAACAACGAAACAAACTTTTCACATATAAGCTTTTAGTGAAAAAGTTCTCGAGGCAATAAGCTCTTCAAGCAGATGAACACATGAAAAGAGAAACCCATTCAGACTAATGAAACACTTAATTTACCAAACACAAGAAAAGCAATGTAATCCATGTTGGAAAATAAACATTTAGGCAGGCAAATGAAAATTTTTCAAACTTGTGTAAAAGAGGTCAAAGTCGTAAAAGGACCAAAAAAAATTGCAAAGAGTTAGTACACCTACAACCTGACTTACTGAGTTCACAAACTACTGAATAGACGACCAACTAGATGCCCTAGTGTCGTTGGCCACTCAATGATTCAATCAATGAAGAAGAAAGATGATAAGCCAACAAGCAAACAAAACCAAATGAAAAGTAGCTTTCTAATCAGGGAGAAAACGGTCCAAAAAACCTATGGGTCAAAATCACAAGAGCAGAACACACTGGCCAAGATTGGGGTCAGGCCCTAATATTCAATTACATGCATTGACGCGTCTACCTAACTGACAAAAAGTGCCAGAGGCTGGTCGGTGCGACTATTTCTCAGCAACTAGCATTGATTGGTGCGACTATCAGCGAATTAAATGTGCTAATCGAGGGAGCTAAGGAAAAAAATAAAAAAAAATCAAACAGGGACCAGATCAGCTACTATGAATTTTAGATTCAAACTAGTAAGTAAGAGAAAAGAAACAGAACCAAAGGGAAAACGTGGAACTATAAATGTTCTCACAAAATCATGAAATCCAAGACAAACAAAAGGATTGGGATCCCCAGTGGAGTAAAAATTTGTGGTGAAGTAAAATTATAAGTGCGGACACAAATGAATTCCTCTAGCCCGATAATGGGTCTAGCCACAACAGATACATTTTATGGAAGATTTCGTTAGGCTAGAACCAATTAAGATGGCCTACCTCTTAGTCCACTTATCTTGTTTGATGATGTCCTTGCTTGCTCGCTCCAGCTATCTCTCACTTCCTTCTTCAAGTACCTGAAAAAAGTAAACAACAGCAAATAACAAATGTGGTAATAGAAAAATTGTAATTCAACCTACTTAACAAGCCAAGAAACATTAATCCATGAATATGTAAGATGACAAATCATGTAGGAAATCAATCGATAGTTCCATATATTAACATCAAAGGGAAATTACAACCATTTGCCTTGAAATTGTAGTCCTCCTCTGACAACACCAGTTTCCCACACACTTCTGCTAGCATTCCATGATGGCCTCAATCAACAATAGTTTTAAGGCTCTTCCCTTTAGGTTTCACTCCAAACCAAATCACACTTCTCCCTCACACAACTAGATAGCTACAACTAGTAATAGCTTGTTGTCTAATCCAAACCAAAATAGAATTAGCACAACAATATCAACACTAGCTTGTGCTTGGGAAGAACGGAGGTTTATATAGCATGAATGGATGGGAGATGGATCCTTTTCTCATGGCAGAAGGGCTTATCCCTTGAGGTAGTTCCATCATTATAGGGGAAAGGAGCCCAAAATCACATCCTCGACCCCATTTGGCCAAACCATTTACCAGAGTTTTGTTACGAAGCTTCTAGAGCTGGAAGCTTCAGCTCCTAATTTAAAAAACTTTCCATAACAGGACCAACACTACTGGAACATAGCTCAGTCACTCCGGTTGGCATGGAGTATAGTTCTAATCTCTGCACATCATTGCAAGGGAGACAAAGTTCATTAACGTTGGTCTTGTAAATTGGGCAAAATAGAAGTTTCAGGGGAAATGGTGCAAAAGGGATTTTATCTGCTCATGAAGAGGGACACAATGGGAGTTTCTTCACGAAGGAAAAGCATGTGGGGTTCACTGTAGAGGTCCTCCAGGATCAAGGAATGGGAAGTACAAGGACAGTGACAAAATTTTGTGTAACAGGTCCTTACCATGGTGTTGGCCCATAGTAATGAGAATGACAACAAATATGGATCCCGTCAAAGATTACCACTAGCACTAATGTAGTTTTGACCCGTGCTATTGGATAAAGGCCAAACTATATAAAAAGGTGACGATCAAAGTGATAAGGTGTGCAAGTGAAAGGTTTTTTGATGAATACTTCAATCTGAAGTATATTTGCATTGTAAGGGCCATAATTCTCACATTGATCTGAAATAATTATGCACCGATGAATACAATGATGGATCAAGATCATGAGACCTAAAATAACTGTTCATTATATGATCCTCTTGATCTTAGTACTGACGCATGTTTTTATCTCGGAATATTATGATCTGGGTCTTTCTGAAGTTATGAAGAGCTACATAATTTTAGCTCAAAATTTATAGATCTATACGCTGGTTGGTCTCAAGAAAAGCATGTATACACGCAAGTTCACCTCTTCAAAGTAGAATATATAAAGTAAGGGGTTTCTATTCATAAATGACTGATCAATTTGATTAGTACTACTGATTCTTTGTTATCTATCAATGATGTCCTTATCATTGATCTCGGTTAAATGATAATGTCTGAAGTAAAAATGGCTGAATGACGAAGTTGAATGTGGTTATGGATTGATTGAAGAATGTTAAGATTACTTGTTGATTGTGATTGAAGATTAGAGGTAGTTATGTGATTGATTCAAAGTGTTGTAGTATATTTGAGTATGACTTAGTATTCTTTTTTGAATTGTAGTAGCCAAGTTTTTAGTTTTCAGTATTTTAAGATCTATAGGCAGGTTTCTACAGAAAAATGCATATGCACACGGGTTGCCTTAAGTGAAGTAGCATATACATTTTAATGATCAAGACTGCAGTTGATTCTATGTGTAGATGCAGTATTTTGGGTTCAATTCTATGCACTGGCTACAATGATCTGACTGTTCGAGTTTATTGGTTGAGGTTTGATTAAGGGTAAGAGATTTATGATTGGGTTTTAGTGATTGGTTAATTCAGTTGTGTCAGATGTTGATGAATTGATTCAGTTGTGTTAAAGATTGGTGATCAGATTTTAGTGAATAGTTGATTCAGTTGTGTTAGAGATTGATGATTTGGTTTCAGTGAATGGTTGATTCAGTTGTATCAAATATTGATGTTTGGGATTGATGAATGGGTTTCAGTGATTGATTTATTCAATTGTGTCAAAGATTGATGATTGTGTTACAGTGATGAGTTATAGTTTGATTATTGGTATTGATATTAAATGTTGATAATGGGTCTAGTCTAAAAATTTAATGAAACATGGCCAACAAGTTATGATGTGTTGAAGCAGGTGGATTCAGTGTCAAAATTCATGAAACGTGGTCCATGGATGCTGCTTAGGGTTGGAGCCTTTAGTGAGGAATTCAAAGCTTCTTGCCAGTAGTAGCTAGTGATTAGATTAGGGGGTTGGATCTCCCTTCCAGTAAGAGCTAGAGAATGAGAGAAGGTTGTAGCCTTCTACAGGTGGGTTCTTGTGTAGTGGTATAAGTCTGCACCAGTAAAATATTATAAAAATATTTTTCTTTATATTAAAATATGATAGAGATGACAACAACATGTGGTTTTTTCCTGTATTGGGAATCCACCTTAAATCTTGGTGTTCATGTGTTTTGCTTATGTGTGATGGCTTATTTTGTTCTTACAACACATGATTATTGTTTATGTAATGTTTAATAAGGTACTGATGCACTGGCTGAAGACAAACATATGATGAATTAACTGAAACATAATTTTGCTAGATGTATGCTAGTTGTCTAAAGAGCTGTCGGGTACACACACGGGTTCTGTAGAAATTCCCATTGTAGATCAACAGATTATGCAATATACTAAAGCAAAATACAAGATCTACTTCTACAACAAACTTGCAGAAGCTTAATCGAATATGAGCAAGATCAAATAGAACACATATAACTGAGAATGAGGAATCAATCACACATGAACACAGAAGAATACTCAGGGGAAAGCCTCAGCTAAAAACCTTGATCTCTATATTGTCATACAAGTGGAAATATGTCCAAATTACACAAAGCATTAGCTCACAAGCTATCCTGCTCTCAGTACAATCCAAATGCTGCTCATAGACAGTAAAAGGATTCTCACAAACCTTCTCCTCTGCCCTCCAAGCCTCCTATTTCCTTGTGTAGTTTCTCCTAGGGTCCAATGATGCCACCTGTGTGAATTCACCTCTCACACTGCTCACTAAACTCAGAAGTAACTACGCAATCCTGAAAGAGATAATTCCTTCTGCAAGGATGAGTTTCCTATATAGGAAAAATCCTCCAACTGATAGTACACTGTCCCATCCTCTGATCTCAACTGGGTCTCTAACTGAACTGACATGCATGAGTTATTTATGAGAGAATATTTAGTTATCTAAACTGTAGCAGTTACATGCATGCATGCATTAACTAACTGAACTCACAATTAATTCCACAAACTATTGGAACTAATCTAACTGGACTTAACTCAGATAACTAAGCTAACTAATTAGAACTCAAAGTACAACTCATCCTAATCTCCGTTAATCAAGGAATAACTTCCACAATCAATGGAGAAACTGTTGCATGTCTTCACATAGACTTCATGTTTGATTTTCTACAACTAATTAACTCAAGATGAATTAATTATTTATTTTATAAACAGTTGCTAAGATCAAATTTGAATTTTACTTCTCAATTTTAGTTCAGGGAATAACTAAAATTGGAATCTATCCCGAAATGCTATTTTACCAATGATATTTTTAACATTTCCATTTTTTCATTCCTTGTTGCTATATCCAACACTGGTACCTGAGATGCTATTTATAGTAATGTTATTTATAGCATTTCTAATTTTAGCATTTCTTGTTGCCATTTTCAACACTCCCTCTCAACAAGAAAGGCATTCAACTCGAACCTGATCCTGAACCTTTGGAATGTTCTGCATGCAACATTTCTCCAAAGTGTTATTGCTCCAACAAATCTAGAAACAAAAAAAATCTCCCAACTGACCTCCCTGTTGGGCTAGAAACATCCTCTGATGCTGAAGCTCCCTCTGCCACTGACAAGTGCTCCCTCTGTGACCTTTGAGCTTCTGCAATATTCCATGCATCTTACACCATTGCACACCTCTTTGTGTGATCCTGCACTGGTGCAACACTCCTATGCCTCTCACATTGTTGCAACCTGCTAGCTCTGCACTATCTTAGGATTCCTGCATTGTAGCTCTCTTTGCCGCTCCATTTGCATCTGCCTCTACCCACTTAGCCAGTCCTGATACTCCTCGTCAGGGCTCCCACATCAAGGTCTAATCAAAGAGGTTGAGTACCTCAATGATCCTGCCCCTATTCCAGCCTTCTTGGGACTGCCATTCCACATTGCCCCACCTGCTACTTGGAGGTATGGATTCATGTGCTCCCTCTACCCACTTGGCTCGAAATTTCCCCCTACTGGAGGTCTCTGCCTGAGTGGATGCCTCCACTCGATCTCCTCTCGACTTCTCTAGTTGTGGCTACTCCACAACCTCCTAAAGCTACTTTACCAATTGTGGCTCCTCCACAATTGTCTTAGACTTCTTCTGGTGCTGCATGTTGAGATGTAATGTACACTCCCTCTCAACCACAAAGTCTCCATTAGTTGCCTTGCTCCTCAAGTCTTTGCATGCATCTTGAACCTCAAGAGCATATAGTTTCTTGGCTCGTGAACCGATCTTCTTCACCTGTCTTGTGGTGACATGTCTAAGGAAAACCTTTCCCTTACTGAAGACTACATCACTGCCTTTGTCTTCTAGCATTGTGATTGATACCAAGTTTTTCTTCAGTCCTGGCACATACTTCACATCTATCAAGGTAATGCGAGCTCCATGCTCCCTCTGAAAAACAACTGTGCCTACTCCTGAGACACTATACTTTTCATCATTACCCATCGCTATGAGTATCTAGAGATCTTTCTCCTCCAAGGTACTAAACAAACTCTTATCACCGGTCATGTGGAATGAAGCTCCACTATCAAGAAACCAACCACATCCCACCATTGATGAAACCATGCATGCGAAGAGGGTGAAATCCAACTTGAACTGTGAGGCTAATGCCTCACCTTCAGATCCTTCCTTGGATCCCATCTTGGATTTCTTAAGTGGAAAATTTGTAGCAAAATGGCTCACCTCATGACAACGAAAGCATCACACTTTCGATTTTTCAAACTTCTTCCCACCATAGGAAGAACTCGACTTGGGATGAGAATCCTTCTCATTCCCTTTCTTTTCCTTACTCGCTAAGGCAGAGTTTTCTTCATCCTCCTTGGATGAAGAACCATCTCTGGTGCTTCTTCTTATCTCCTCCTGCATCATATCTGACCAAAGTCATTCCCAATCCGGTAGTTTCTCTCTTCCATTAACCGAGTCTTGGTAGCTATGCCAGCTCTTAGGAAGAATGAGGAGTGCAAGAATCACCATGTCATCATCAGCTGTCATGATCCCTACACTTCCAAGATCATCCCTGCAGGTGGTGAGCCTGTTCAAATATGTAGAGATCGTCTCGCCCTTTTATCACTTGATTTTCCAAAGCTTTTCTTTCAGCGCCAGCTTCCTCTGATCGCTGCTATTCTGATATAGATCTCTCAATGTTTTCCATATCAAAAATGGTGTCTCCAAAATGGAGGCTCAAGACAATGTGGTCTCGAACTCCCTATAGGAGGATTCTCCTCACTCTAGCCACACATTTCTTCCATTCCACCAATTCTGTAGCATTAGCCGTTGCTGGCTTGGGGACTGTAGTGACCAATCCAGGGTGCTAGATTAGACTAAATTTAATGTCAACCAAGGTAGGTAAACTTAGAGGCACATGTCTAAAGTTTATAGACCTAAAAGGATCTCATCTATCTAAATAAGTGTCTATTGTGACAAGCTACAACACTCTTTTACAAGAGATTGAGATATGTTTCCTTTCACAATTCAAACACTTATATCACCTAATTTAATCAACTGTTCTAAGAAAACAAAGTGTTACTAGTCTGAGTTTTCAATCCTCTTACAAGGATATCATTCACAAAAACTCTGTCCCAGATAACACACTAAGCATATTAAAAATCAAATTCATGAAAACAGAGTCCATAGAAATATCTTGAAATTCAACGTTCAATTAAACCTTTTACAAAGTCTGATTCAATAATTTCGCAATTGAATTTGCAAGCTACCACTATGAATCATTCAATAACAATCGTAAGAACTTCTAGTTGAATTGATAAACTCACAAGCGATGAAATGAAATAAAACACTATTCAGATCTGAAGACTAGATTCTATGAAACAGAAATGAAAGTATACCAATCTTCACGTAGGGCCTGTCCACGCGTTGATGGCACACTTAGAAAAAATTCAGATGATAAAAAACGTTAACACATAAACACCAATTGATGAAACGCTGCCTGTGATTAAGTTCTGAGAATCGATTACATGCAAAATAGAGTTCTGGAATATGTTTAAGTCTACTCTTATCTAACCTCTTCTTCACTAGCATTCCTCCTAGTTATTACAATTTTCATCCAAAAGTACATGCATTATCGCTTCAGATGTTTCTGCTTTTACAATCAAAAAGGCTAGGTTCATTTTTTTCTAATCCTAATTGACTTCTAAAACAAAACGAAATCAGTTTAGTAACTTCAGATTTTTGCTGCTTTTACAACCAAAAAGGCTGGATTTGACCAGCATTGACCATGTATTCAGGAGCTCCAGATTTGATGCTAAATAGATTTTCCACCATGTATGTACATCCTAGATCACGTCCTTCTCCTCTGTCTTGATTTTCCTGCCATGCCACGTTTCACAACATAAACCAATTACAGGAAGTCATGACATCCCGTAATTTTGTTGAAACTTTCCGATTTTTAACATAAAAACCCATAAATTAAATTTAATGTAAAATAACAATTATAATGCTTCATTAATCAATTTCAATGGACTATGAGGGGTTTATGGAGGAAAATGATAGATAAATGATGGGATTTTTAGAAGAAAAGAATGGCAATAAAATAGTACCAACATCTCCCCCAAACTCAATGATTTAGCATGTCCTAATGCTAATCCTGATGTGCTCCCTTTATATTCTGTTCCTGCTTGTGCCTCTGCTGCTTGTAGAAATACATCTATATTCTTCTGAACTTGGGCATTCTTCTAAACTTGGAACTCATGTTTCAGATTCCTATATTTTTCCTTGAGAACTTTTTTCAGAGTGTACCATTTTGTCACCCATTTGCACGTTTCAGTTTGATCAGTCCTAAGTTCTTTGATTTTCTACTTCAGTTTCTCATTTTTCTGTTGAATCTTCTTGCTCTGAGCTCTCAACATTTCATTTTCCTTATTTATGACCTTCTCTAACATGTTTGCTTCCATCAATTCCTCTTTTAGCTCTTCAATCTGTTTCTCTAACCTTCTCTATTTCTTGTTTGTAGGTGCTGGCTCTTTCCTTTCTCCCTTGTTACTCTCAATTTCCATTTTTGCTTCCTGTTCTGGTGGTGAATTAGTACTGCTTTCAATTTCCATTGGTGTATTTGCATTCGGCTCTGGTTGATCATCTTGTGTTTGATTCCTTTTTATTCTCCTTGATCTTCTCTTATAAGTAGTGAAGATTTTATCTTTTTGTTGGCAGTTTCTTGCCTCATCCTTCTTGTCCTGACACCACTGCTGGGTTGAGGAACATTGCTTGACTTACGCTCAGGGATTTCCTCATCAATATCAATCATAAACTCTATGCATTCTTGCTGTTCCTGTTCATCTTCTCTCATTTTAATTTGATTGTCAATCAAAAACTCTTTCCATGTTTTTCCTCTCCTCTACAACTCAAATTCAATTAGAATTTTGATCAACCCAAAATGATACAAACTCCTATCTTCATTACCTTTTTGTTTCTGAATGGTCTTCGACATTTTAGTCAAACTCTGTAAGAGGAAGTAGGGCAAACTGATAGTGCATTGACCTTTTAAGTGCAACAAAAGTTTGATGTGATATAGGTATACTATATTGTAACGTCCTTCACATGTAACAAATTTCTGAATAATGTATACCATTTCGTCCCAAGGGTGAATTAGCCAACTTCTAGGAACACCCTTTTTCCAATTGACAGAGGAAACCCTTGACCTAGACATAAACTGAGTCCATGATTTTTCCTTAAATTGTTTGGTTTTGAAATACTTTTCCCCTTCTGGACTGATTCCCAATTTTTGTGCTATTGTATCCTCTGAAATTCTAAAATAGAAATTCCCTATTAAAGCTTTCTCTCCATTGAAGGAAAATGCAAATTTATTCGTAACTTCTTCATTGTCTCCATTGAATTTCTCTAGAAAAGACAACCAGTGTTTTTCCCTTAAAATCATGACACAGTCTTCATGATATTGTGAACTATCAAATTTTTCGGGCTCTGCTCTATTGGTCATTTTGTTGAAAATCTCTGTTCTAACCCCTTTTTTTATGCTCAAAAATTCAATCATGGTTTTTAACTTGTTACCTCTTTTCCTGTGTTCCACTGAGCTGACCTGGTAACATCCTTGATTCTCAGGGTTTACCTCTTCAATTTCTTGAGCTGACCTGGTTAACGTCCTTGAATTCTGGGCAGAAGTAAAAACTTGGGATAAGCCTGTCTTTATAGCACCTACTATCTCGGCTCTCTTTAAGAAACTCAGAGTCTGAACACTAACATGGTAACGCACTTTATGAACTCAGAGTTTTATAAAATGAAAAATCAACAGCTGACCTTCATCCAATTGCTATGATGATAATGCAGAGTTGGAAGGCGCATTCAAATCATGAATACAGAGGAGCAGTACTGATTTGTAGAGGTATAATCATGATAACTCACTATGCAAATCGTGTGATGATAATGGATATATTTCATAAGCAGACTTTGGTCAGAAGCTTGTTTTTATAACTCTAGCAGTTGAAAGGAATGAAATCATTTGAGGAACGGTGTGACAAGTGTCTTTCCATTGACCGGCCTTTTGCATTGGTGCCCATTGCTTGTTGGTACTTTATTGACAGAGGTCGGATTTAAAAATGATGGGTTTATGTTATGAAAAGGTTTGAAGAGTGTAGTAAAGGTGTGATAGGGGATGATAAGCAGAGTGATAATGAGGTGAGGATTTAGGAATATGACAAAGGTTATGGGGATAAGGATTTTTGAAATTGATAACAAGAAATAATAATCATCATTTTTAACACTAAAATAATTTAAGAATTTTAAATGTTAGAAATGAAAATTTCAACAATACATTACACTTGTTGGTTGACAAAATGCTGATTTGGCATGCACAGGTATGACTGATCTTCATTGTACAGGTATGACTGATCTTCATTGTACAAAATAGCTCCCTTTGAAATGAAATTGAATATAACAGGTCCCTTTGAAATCTGAAGAACCATGTTTGTGAAGCTTCTTTTATCCTTGGTGTTGATGTAGTCTTGATTATAATTATGATGATAAGCAACCTTTGAAAACTTTGTTGAAGTAGCCTGATGTATCTTGAATGCAGTCTTTAATAGGTCCCTCTGATATTGGTGATGTTGATAGCCTTCTGAACAGGTCCCTCTGATATTGATAATGTTGACATAGTCTTCTGAATAGGTCCCACTACATATCTCATTGCTTGAACAGGTCCCTCTAATTAGAACAAAAACAGCTCTTTTATTGAAATACTGAATTACTGAAACAAATTCCTTGAAATGTCTTTTATTGAAATACTGGATTACTGAAACAAATTCCTTGAAGATTTAAAAATGAGGAGATGATATAGGGAATATCCATTGTTTCTTCTCCCCCACTAAGGGTTTGACTTGTCCTCAAGTCATTATTGAAGTGATGAAAAATAGTAAACAAGTAGAACAAGGAATTCTTACCAGCCAAATGAATGGTTTTCTAGTAAGAATTCGGGTGTAGAGTGTGCCAGAGTCTAGTTTTCACATCTAAACCATTATTATTATTAGTATTATTATTATTATTATTTTAATTTTTTGTTATTTTTTGTTTTTGTTTTTTGTTTTGTTTTTTTAAGCAAAAATGAAATGGAATGAACTAAAGTAGAGATATCACAGCTGAAGGCTGCAATATCTCAACCTCCTTTTGCTGAGATACAGTTTGAATAAAATCCTCCTTGCTGATGGGCTTATGATAGAGTTTCAACCTATGTCCATTGACAAGAAAGGTGTTGCCTTCTCCATCAATGGTAGTAAGCTTGATTGATCCATTTTCATAAACTCGAACTATTTCATATGGGCCCATCCAGTGTGTTGTAAATTTGGCTTTATGATCTCTGAATTTAGAGTCAAAAAGTAAAGCCCAGTCTCCTTCTTTGAACTATTTCTTTTTAATGTGTGCATCATGCCACTGCTTCCTTTGGTTCTGCATTAGGATTGTTGTCTCCTCTGCTTGCTGCCTCATTTCATCTAACTGGTTCAATTGCATAATTCTCTCTTTTTGTGCTTCATTGAGATCAATTCCTAAATCTGCAGCCATCTTATAAGTATGTATTTGAAATTCAATAGGAAGCATTACCTCTTTTCCATACACCAACTGATATGGTTTAAATCTTGTAGTGTTTTTCCACGTGATTCTGTAAGCCCAGAGTGCATCTTTAAGCTTCTCTTCCCAATTCTTTCTGTTCATTGCTACTATATTAGTGATAATTCCTTCCAATGTTTTATTTGTAGATTCCACCTGGCCATTGGCCTGTGGATGGTAAGGTGTACTTTTCCTGTGCTTGATTTTATATTTTTCTGTGATGTCTTGGACTAGCTTTGGAGTAAACTGAGTACCTTGATCCGTCACTATCTCCCTTGGTACTCCATACCTTACAAAAATTTCTTCAAAAAGGAAGTTTACCACTGTTTGTTCAGTTGCCCGGACTAGTGCTTTTGCTTCAGCCCATTTTGTCACGTAATCAGTACATACTAGGATGTACTTTTTTCCTTTGGAAGTTGGATCAATGGGTCCTATAAAATATAGAGCCCATTTTTCAAATGGCTCTAAATGTACTTGAGGCTGAAGCGACATTTCATCTGTAGCTGTTGGTCTTCCCATTCTTTGACAGCTATCACAACTTTTCACATACTTCTTGGAATCCTTAAAAATAGATGGCCAATAGTATCCAAGACTGAGAATATTGAATTTTGTTCTTTTGGCTGCAAAATGCCCACCACACGGTTCATCATGACAATATTTTAAAATATAAATTATTTCATCATTTCTTACACTTCGTCTAATAATCATATCATAACCGGTGTAAAATAAATCTCCATTAACCCATGAATATCTAGCACTTTGTTTGATCAACCTCTTCTTTTCCTTTGGAGTAAAATATGAAGGTGTTTTTCCTGTGGAAAAATAATTAGCCAAGCCAGCATACCAAGGATTCACTATTGAAATTGCAAATAAATTTTCATCTGGGAAAGAATATTCAATCGGAACAACCTCACCTAAATTTTGCAGTCTAGAAAGAAAATCTGCCACCTGATTCTCCTTACCTGGTCTATCTAACACTGCAATATTAAATTCTTGTAATAATAACAGCCATCTGGTAACTCTGCCATTAGTGATTGGTTTATTATTAAATACTTAATGGCAGAGTGGTCAGTATGTACAAAAACCTCATAACCATTTATATAATGTCGAAATTTATTCACAGCATGTATGATTGCAAGCAGTTCTTTTTCAGTGACTGTGTATTTAATTCTGCAGGTGTTAGATTTTTACTGATGAAATAGATGGCATAATTGAAGGACTCTTCTTTTTGGCCTAATGAGGCACCTACTGCAATATCAGATGCATCTGTAAAGATATGAAATGGTAGGGTCCAGTTAGGTCCTTTTAAGACTTGTGTGGTTGATAACTTTTCTTTGAGTGTTTCAAAAGCTTGCTGACAATTCTCATTCCAATTGAAAGGTGTATCTTTTGCTAGAAGCTTAAACAGAGGTGAAGCTATTTTACTAAAATATTCAATAAACCTTCTGTAATAGCTTGCATATCCAAGAAAACTTCTTACCTCTTTTTGAGTCTTCGGAATTGGCAAATTGACAATGATCTGGATTCTTGATGGATCAACTTTAATGCCTTGAGAAGAAATATAGTGACCTAATACTATCCATCCATTTAACATCATAAAACACTTTTCATTGCTCAGGGACAGATTAGCTTCAATACATCTCTTCAAAAAAAATTCAAGATTTTCTAATGAATGCTCAAATGAATTACCATACACTGAAAAATCGTCCATATAAACTTCAACACATTCATGAACTAAATCAGCAAAAATAGCTAATACAGCTCTCTGAAATGTAGCTAGAGCATTGCAAAGTCCAAATGGTAAAACATTATAGGCATAAGTGCCCCAGGGACAAGTAAAAGTGGTTTTGTCCTGGTCCTCTAAGGCTATCCTGATCTGGTTATAGCCACTGAAACCATCAAGAAAAGAGAATGATGATTTCCCAGCTAACGTGTCTAGCACTTGGTCAATAAATGGTAGTGGGAAATAATCTTTGAGTGTTGCTTTGTTCAATTGTCTGTAATCAACACAAATTCTCCATTTGCCATTTTTCTTGGGCACTACTACCAATGGGGATACCCACTGACTGTCAGAGATAGGATAAATAAAATTGACTTTCAATAGTTTTTGTAATTCATGTCTAACAATATCCTGAAGCATGGGATTCATTCTTCTCTGCGGTTACCTCACTGGTTTGATATTACTATCCATATAAATATGGTGAGTGCATGTTTCAGGGTGAATTCCGTGCATATCGGTGTAGTCCCAAGCAAATGCTTTCTGGTATTTTCTCAATAATTGAATCAATCTTTCCTCCTGAGATGAGTCTAGGTGAGTGCTAATGTTCAAAGTTTTTCCTGGACTAATCTCTATGGTCTTGCTCTATGTGTTTGTGATAGATTGAATGGGAAAAATGTTCTGAAATGTTATTTGCAAAGAATGAATGGTGCATGTTTCCTGAAAATTCTATGCCAAAAGTTCATCTACAGCATGGTATTGGTCATTTCTTAATTCTTCATAAATATCAGGTTGAGAAAGGAACAATTCTACCAAATCATCATTATTATGTTCTTGAAAATCATAGACTTGATTGATGCTAAAAACATATTGAACTTCTTCCTTATCATTGTATTTATCATCAAGCCATAAATTGTGTGCTACTGCTGGTGATTGTGCTGATGGGTAAAGAGTGAGTTGTTTTCTTTTAGTTCCTCGTGAAATAATCATATTACCCGATCTACATCCTATGAATGCATCAACAGTTGCTAACCATGGTCTACCAAGGATGATAGGGTGTCCTCCTAAATTAGATTTTGGCTGAAGAACTAAAAATTCCACTGGATACTCCCAAGAGTCTAGTGAAACAATTATGTCCTCCAAAATCCCTTCAGGAATCACTTTAGACCTATCAGCTAGTTCTAGAACAATTGTTGTGTGCTACAAGTTTGTGAGCTGCAGTGTTTTCATTGTTTCAAGAGTCATCACATTTATTGCGGCCCCAAGGTCAATTAAGGTGTTTGGAATATGTATGTTGTTAATGATTGTAGTGACTATGGGAATACCAGGATCAACATACTTTTCCATTGAAATGGTGTTTGTCATAAGGCCAGCTAAGTGTCCAATAACATGAATAGTTTGTGGATCAACTCTTTTTCTGGTAGGATTCTTGAGGCATAGTTCTTTGATTGCTTTAGTATATATGGGAATGTCTTTTATGGCTTGCAATAGTGGAATTTTTATATAGACATTCTTTAGCTCATCTAAAACATCAAACTGTGGTATAGACATGGGAGGTTTTGTTTGGACCAATCTTTCTAGAAAAGGTGGTGGATGCAACGGTTGCATTTGTTTATTTTTGATGTCATCATTTTGTTTCCTTTGAGTTGGAGTTTCATGTTCATTTTCTTCGTTTTCTTCTTGTTTTTCAGCTATTGGAGGTTCTTTTTGAAGTACCTTACCAGACCTCAGCGCAATATTTTGTAAAGGTAATGTGGGATATGATAGTCCCTCATCTACACTATAAGCTGGTCTCTCTGCTCCATTATTTGGATTTGGTACAGGTTGAGCAGGAATCTGAGTGGGTCTAGGAGGTTGTTGGTTAGATGGAAGTTGTAATTGAGGTGGATTTATTGGTGGAGGAGTAGGCAATGCTTGTTGAGTGTGTTGGGGTTGATAAACAACTTGCTGCTGAGGATATTGTTGATATGTTTGAGGATATTGCGAATGTGGCTGATGATACTGTTGATATGGCTGAGAATACTGTTGGTATGGTTGAGGATATGGTTGATATTGTTGATATTACTGCTGAAATGGTCTCCATTATTGCTGTGGGTAATTTTGGTGTTGCCATGGCATGGGTACATTCCAAGAATTCTGAGCATACATCTGACCTTGTGCAGGAAATTTCACATTTTGGTTTGGAAACATACTTGGAGGTGGAGGTCTTGGTTGCCACGGTCTCTTAGCGCCCATGAAATACACATTCTCCATATCTGTGTTAGCTTCCACATTACGATTCTACAAAATCTTGACTTTAGAGCAACGAAATATATCATGATTTTCAGTACAAAAGGTGCAAACTTGAATGTTTTCTAATCGGCAGTCTTTCAAGGCATGTTTCTTCCAGAATTTTGGACAAAAGACAGCCGTTAATTGATCTTCCTCTTCTTGTCTTTTATTTGCTTTCGGAGTGTCAATTTTAGTTCCTAAGGTACTTAATAAATCTGTTTTGAATTCTTCTAACAAGTTTCCTATTTCAGCCCTTGTGACACTTACTGAAGCAGATTTTGTGGCTTTAGATGATAGAGCTCTTTTTCCATATCTGGCTTTGCTCCTTGAATACTTTTCACATAAATCAGTAATTTCTTCGAAAGGTAAAGTGGAAATATCACCTTTTCCCATCAAATTAAGATCATCTAAGTATTCCTCTCGAATGCCCTTCAAAAATATTGTTCGAATCAGATCAAGAGACATGGTTCTATGTTTTGATTTTTGTAAATTGTAAACAAATCGTTCCAAGTACTCCTCTAAAATTTCATCCTCTTGTTGATTCATTCTAAAGATATCATCTTTAGAATCTTTCAATCTACAATAAGGTTGGTATTTCTTTAGGAATATTCTTCTCATGCCATCCCAATCAGTTATTGCATGTTCACCAAGTCCCATGAACCATCTTAATGCTGATGCTTTTAATGTTGCTGGGAAGAGTCTAAGCCTATGGGCATCATCTGTGTAACCATATGTTCGACATACTATGTCAAATTCAAACAAGAATGAATCTAGATCTTCTGAAGCCATGCCATAAAAGTTTGGTAACACAGATGGAGGTATGTTTTTCATTTTTATTTCCTCATCTTCTCCTGGTTCTTGAATAGGAAATTTAAAGGTTGACTCTTCCTCCTCTCTTCGATCTTGATTTTGTGGTCCTCTTGCTGATCCTCCTCCTTCCTCAGCCATTTTGATAGGTTCCTCTGTTGATTTAATTTCTTGTTCAGTGTCACTTGTTTCAAAGAGAAGTTGTTCTAATGATTTTTCTCCTTCTTGAGATTTTTCAAAATGAGTAGGTTCAAGGAGAGATTTTTGAGTTACTTTACTACTTTCTCTTTTTATAGAGGATTCAGGGAGATGTTTCTTCCGTGTTTCGTGTGCCAATAGAATTTGTCTCTCAATAAGTGTGAGTCTTTTCCCTGATTTCTATTTATCCTCTAATTTTTGTATGGTGACTTTCCCAGCTGGTGTTGTGTGTTCAACTTTTCCTAAAGGGTCTGCTCCTAGTGGTGAATTAGTTTTTGGATGGGGGGTTTTTATGAATCTACCTTTATCATCTCTAGATCTAGACATAAGTAAACATGACTTCTAAAATGATGAATCAAAATTAAATCTATGTTTTTGTTTGTTTTTGTTTATTTTATTTTTAGAAATCCTCTAGTTGCGCCTCCCCGACAACAACGCCAAAATGTAGTGACCAATCCAAGGTGCTAGATTAGACTAAATTTAATGTCAACCAAGGTAGGTAAACTTAGAGGCACGTTTCTAAATTTTATAGACCTAAAAGGATCTAATCTATCTAAATAAGGGTCTATTGTGACAAGCTACATCACTCTTTTACAAGAGATTGAGATATGTTTCCTTTCACAATTCAAACACTTATATCACCTAATTTAGTCAACTGCTCTAAGAAAACAAAGTGTTACTAGTCTAAGTTTTCAATCCTCTTACAAGGATATCATTCAAAAAAACTCTGTCCCAGATAACACACTAAGCATATTAAAAATCAAATTCATGAAAACAGAGTCCATAGAAATCTCTTGAAATTCAACGTTCAATTAAACCTTTTACAAAGTCTGATTCAATAATTTCACAATTGAATTTTCAGGCTACAACTATGAATCATTCAATAACAATCATAAGAACTTCTAGTTGAATTGATAAACTCACAAGTGATGAAATGAAATAAAACACTATTCAGATCTGAAGACTAGATTCTATGAAATAGAAATGAAAGTATACCAATCTTCACATAGGGCCCGTCCACGCGTTGATGGCACACTTAGAAAAACTTCAGATGATAAAAAACTTTAACTCATAAACACCAATTGATGAAATGCTGCCTGTGATTATGTTATGAGAATCGATTACATGCAAAACAGAGTTCTGGAATACGCTTAAGTCTGCTCTTGTCTAACCTCTTCTTCACTAGCATTCCTTCTAGCTATTACAATTTTCATCCAAACATACATGAATTATCCCTTTAGATGTTTCTGCTTTTACAATAAAAAAGGCTAGGTTCGTTTTTTCTAATCCTAACTGATTTCTAAAACAAAACGAAATCAGTTTAGGTAACTTCATATTTTTGCTGCTTTTACAACCAAAAAGGCTGGATTTGACCAGCATTGACCATGTATTCGGGAGCTCCAGATTCGATGCTAAATAGATTTTCCACCATGTATGTACATCCTATATCAAGTCCTTATCCTCTGTTCTGATTTTCCTGCCATGCCACGTGTCACAACATAAACCAATTATAGGAAGTCATGACATCCCGTAATTTTGCTGAAAATTTCCAATTTTTAACATAAAAACCCATAAATTAAATTTAATGTAAAATAACAATTATAATGCTTCATTAATCAATTTCAATGGACTATGAGGGGTTTATGGAGGAAAATGATAGATAAATTATGGATTTTTAGAAGAAAAGAATGGCAATAAAATAGTACCAACAGGGACTTCTTGATCAATGAAGTCATTTAGATTGTTGTCCTCTAATACTACTTCCATGCGATCCTTCTAGGCTATATAATTCGCACTGCCGTCAAGGGCATACTCGAGTCTTAAACTGTTGAACGCCATTGGTGAAATTTGAGATGTGATAAGAATTTGAATTCTATAATCAGGAACTTGAAACTTCGAACTTCTCCCTTCTTTGTATATTGTTCTTTGCTTTGATCACCTTTGCTCCGATACCATGTAGAAATCCCCACTGTAGATCAACAGATTATGAAATATACTAAAGCAAAATACAAGATCTACCTCTACAACAAACTTGTGGAAGCTTAATCGAATATGAGCAAAATCAAATAGAACACATACAACTGAGAATGAGAAATCAATCACACATGAACACAGAAGAATACTATGGGGAAAGCCTCAGCTAAAAACCCTGATCTTTGTATTATCATACAAGTGGAAATATGTTCGAATTACACAAAACATTAGCTCACAAGCTATCCTGCTCTCAGTACAATCCAACTGTTGCTCATAGATAGTCAAAGGCTTCTCACAAACCTTCTCCTTTGCCCTCAAAGCCTCTTATCTCCTTGTGCAGTTTCTCCTGGGGTCCAACGCTGCCACCTGTGTGAATTCACCTTTCACACTACTCACTGAACTCAGAAGTAACTACGCAATCCTGAAGGAGATAATTCCTTCTGCATGGATGAGTTTCCTATATAGGAAAAATCCTCCAACTGATAGTAAATTGTCCCATCTTATGATCTCAACTGGGTCTCTGACTGAATTGATATGCATGAGTTATTTATAAGAGAATATTCAGCTATTTGAACTGTAGTAGTTACATGCATGCATGCATTAACTAACTGAACTCAATTAATTCCACAAACTGTTGGAACTAATATAGCTGGACTTAACTCATATAACTGAGCTAACTAATTACAACTCAAAGTACAACTCATCCTGATCTGCTTTAATCAAGGGATAACTTCCTCAATCAATGGAAACTATTGCATGTCTTCACATAGACTTCATGCTTGATTTTCTACAACTAATTAACTCAAGATGAATTAATTAATTATTTTACAAACATTTACTAAGATCAAATTCGAATTTTACTTCTCAATTTTAGTTCAGGGACTAACTAAAATTGGAATCTAAATCAAAATGCTATTTATAGCAATGCTATTTTTAGCTTATCCATTTTTTCATTCCTTGTTTCTATATCCAACATTGGTACCTGAGATGCTATTTATAACATTTCTATTTTTAGCATTTCTTGTTGCCAATTTCAACAGGTTCCTTTCAGTAAAGTTATGTATAGAAATTTGAATATGCAATGAGAAAGTTATTGATTTCAAAATACTGATTCACCCCCCCTTTCAGTATTTTTCCCGACAATTGGTATCAGAGAAGATCCTTTGGCAGAAGCTTGATTGCTCGAAGGAGATCCATTGAAACAATGGGAAAGAAGCAAAAGAAGAAAGCACTTCAAAACAAAAATACATCTCAAAGAAACAATGACAGTGTTAGAGACGATTGGGTATTAGGTGGAAGAAAATATTAGATTCAGAATCACCTCAAAGTGAAGATGAACAAGAAAATAACTATTAGGTACCGATTTTTGGTCCTGTAGTGATATCTTTCTTTGTTCATGCAATATTGAAGATAATGAATGTGATGGTGAAACAACTGAATTTTCTCTTATGGGTTAAATTGAAATAAATCTAATAGAGGTAGAAGTTAAAAGGCTCACACATAAAATTAGAGATCAACAAGATTTATTTGATAAAAGGGAATGTACCTACAAAGAAGAGGTTAGCAGGTTAAAAACCTGGTTGGAGGAAGGAAACAAAATAAGGAAGTAGTAAAAGGAAAATGAACATCAATGTCAAAGTTTGTAGGATGAAGTATCATCATTGAGAAATCAAGTGAATGAAAAGAATACAACAACCAAGGAACTTAGAGAAAGAACCAGTTACTATGAAAGTCTTGAAGCTAAGGTCGTCTCTCTAAAAGAAGATCTTGAAAAATAAAATAAGTAGAAGGAAGAATTACTTCAAGCATTTGAAGAACAAGAAAATGAGATTCTCAAATTAAAACAAGTGGAAGAAGGAATAAAATTTGAAGAAAACATGAAGAAGCATTATCCTGAAAAGGAAAACCAATATCAGGTTGAGGTAAATATCCTAAAAGGTAATTAGAAGAAAAGGATAAACTTTTATGATTTCAAGATAGGACTAAGATGTTGGATAATATTTTTAGTAGTCAAAGGTTTCCTACCATCAAATATAGTCTTGGTTTTCATGAAATTGTTAAAGGTGAATCTGGCTCACAAGTTGAGGCAAGAAATCCTAATGCAAAATCTGAAATGCTCATCAAGGAGATAAGTAGTAAACCCCATCAACAACCAAGGAAATAAAGTCTTTAAAGAAAACCATTTACTCCTAACTATAGAAGTATTAATCGATTCTTTCCTTTGATCAATAATTTTGAATGTTCTATATGTCATAATTTTGGACATGTTGTAGCTAGGTGCAAAAGTAGAATGTTTCGAGCTAATAACCGTCTCACAGAAATATCATAAGCTTCCAAGTACTTTAAGGAATATTGCTTTTCTTGCAATATGTTTAGTCACAAAGCCTTTGATTGTTATAGAAGGAATATGAAACATATAAGATATTTTGCTTGTAAAAATTTTGTGCATCCAGAAAAGGAATGCAGGAACAAGTCTATGGATCGCCATAGGTAATATGGTAAACAACCGAATAAGAACATTGATATCAAAAAATCTAAAAAATATGGATCCACCAAAACGAAAGGAAAGGAAGATCAGATAAGGTGTGGTCTTGCTTCCTGCTCATTTGAAGACAAAGATGAATGGTACAAAGATAATGGATGTTCTCATCACATGACTGGAGACAAGTGTAAAATGGAGTCTCTCATAAAGAACCATTATGGTAATGGTATTCTTGGAACTGATGTTTTAGCAAAAGTTCTAGGACCAAGTACAATCAAAATAGACTGAGGGGGAGTTGAAAGTGTAAAATTATAGTATTCCACTTTCCATATGAGGATCTTAGCAAGAAAAGTCACGTATATACGCGAGTTAGAAACTACACAGTCATATATATGTTGGTTGGATGAAGAAACAGTGGGGTAGACTCGGGAAAAGGGTCAGATATGGTTCATTCAACAATCAATTGTGTTTTCTGTTTTGCTAGTTGTTGATTATAGTTTGTTGATGCTATTTAGAAGTGATTTTGTCCCCCCATAATTTGTTGATGTCTTGATGTATAACTAGTTGATGATGATGCCTGGATGATTCTTAATGATATATGAAATGATCAGATCTGTCAGTGAACATGTAGCACAGGGTCAGGGGGGGAATTAACTGTGTTGAATATAATGCATTATTGGCATTCTGGATGCTGAATTTTGCTACTTTTAAGATCTTTTGGTCCTTCTCATAAATATCATGTATATCATTTGATGTAAAGGTCATAAAAAGGCCTAAGATGTAATAATTATCATATTCAGTCATGTATGGACTTTTGAGCTCATGCCAAATATGTAATCCCACTTAGTTGGGTGGTTTTGTTTATGTAATCCCACTTGGTTGGGTGATTGATGTACGTATGGGTCCTTGGTGGTAGGAAGGTCATATTTAGTTGAGTCATCATATCATGTACTTCATTTTATATCTATCAAAGATTTCGTCATGTGCTCAGGGAGAACATGGCCAACATTCATATCCAGTAGTTTAGATATGGATGTATTCATTTAACATTGGTCCGCCCTTTTCCCTTGATGTCAAAGGGGGACAATAGCTTGGTGTTTTGAAAAGCTTGGTGGATTTTATTTATAGGTTGTGCCGATCAAATACCAAAGTGGTTGCCATCAATTCCAAAGGGGGATATTGTTGGCATTATCATGCATGTATTGTCCTTGATGGCAACTCACTTGTAACAGAATTCATAGATCAGTTCAAAGGTGACAGAATGAATACAATATAATATCACAATGAAGACAAATGTGATAGAATGCATGGCGGCTCAAAAGCTCTAGTTCAGAGGAATGATAAAATTGGAAGTTCAAGAACTATATGCGGGTTTTGTTAAGCCAAGTCGCGTATGCACGCGAGTTCAGTGAAGAAAAGTAGCGTATGGTTTTTAGACCATGGTATTCTAAATACCATGGTATTAGCCCATAGTAATGAGCGCAAAAATGAATATTGATCTCGTCAAAGTTTACCATCGACACTAATGTAGTTTTGAACCATGGTATCGGATAAGGGCCAAACTATATAAAGATGTGAAATGGTTTTTGATGAATACTTAAATCTAAAGTATATTTGCATTATAAGGGACATAATTCTCACATTGATCTGAAATAATTATGCACCGATGAATACAATGATGGATCGGGATGATGAGACCTGAAATGACTATTCATTATATAATCTGCTCATGGATTTACTAGATCTTAGTACTGAAGCATGTTTTTATCTTTGAATATTATGATATGGGTCTTTCTGAAGTTCCGAAGAGCTGCATAATTTTAGGACAAAATTTGTTGATATATACACTGGTTCGTCTTGGGAAAAACGCATATACACGTGGATTCGCCTCTTCAAAATAGCGTATATAAAGTAAGGGGTTTCTATTCATAAATGAATGATCAATCTAATCAATACTACTTATTCTCTACTGTCTGCCAATGATGTTGTTATGATTGATCTCGGTTAAATGATAATGTCTGAAGTAGAAATGATTGAATGATGAAGTTGAATGTGGTTATGGATTGATTGAAAAATTTTAACATTACTTGTTGTTTGGGATTGAAGATCAGAGACAATTATGAGGTTGATTCAGAGTGTTGTATTAGATATCAGTATGACTCAGTAATCTTTTCTAAATTGCAGTAGTCAAGTTTTCAATTTTCAGTATTTTAAGATCTATACGTGGGTTTCTCTACAGAAAAACATGTATGCACATGGGTTTCGTTAACTGAAGTAGCATATACATTTTAATGATCAGGAATAGAGTTGATTCTGTGTGTTGATGCAATATTCTGGGTTCAGTTTTGTGTACTGGCTACAGTGATTTGATTATTCCAGTTGATTGGTTGAGTTTTGATTAAGTGTCAGAGATGATAATTGGGTTTCAGTGATTGGTTAATTCAGTTGTGTTAGAGATTGATGGTTAATTTAGTTGTGTCAGACATTGATGAATTGATTCAGTTGTGTCAAAGATTGATGATTGGGTTCTAGTGAATGGTTGATTCAGTTGTGTTAGAGATTGATGATTGGGTTTCAGTGAATGGTTGATTTAGTTGTGTCATAGATTGATGATTAGGATTGATGATTGGGTTGCAGTGCTTGATTGATTCATTTGTGTCAGAGATTGATGACTGTGTTACAATGATGAGTTATAATTTGATTATTGTTATTGAGCTTAAATGTTGATAATGGGTCTAGTCTGAAAATTTCATGAAACGTGGCCTACAATTTATTATGTGTTGAAGCAGGTGAATCCAGTGTGAAAATTCATTAAACGTGGTCCATGGATGTTGCTGAGGTTTGGATCCTTCAATGAGGAAGTCGAAGCTTCCTGCCAGTAGTAGATGGTGATCAGATCAGGGGGTTGGAGCTATCTTCCAGTAGGAGCTAGAGAACGAGCAAAGGTTGTAGCCTTCTATAGGTGGGTGCCCATGTACTGGTATAAGCATGCACCAGTAAAAGATTGTAAAAATCTTTTTCTTTATATTAAAATAAGACAAAGACGAAAATAGTAGGTGGTTTTTTACCGCATTGGGTTTCCATGTTAAATCTTGGTGTTCATGTGTGTTTCTTATGTGTGATGGATTATTTTGTTCTTACAACACATGATTATTGTTTATCTAATGTTTAATAAGGTACTAATGCACTAGCTGAAGACAAACATATGATGAATTAACTGAAACATAAGTTTACTCAATGTGCACATGTTGTCTTAAGAACAGGCGCGTATACACATGGGTTCCTTTCAGTAAAGTCTCATATAGAAATTTGAATATGAAATAAAAAAGTTATTGATTTGAAAGTACTAATTCACCCCCCCTCTCAGTATTTTTCCAAACATCACCCATGTTATTCAGTCTAGATTATGGCAAAGATTTCCTGCTTACCTCTGCTTCAAATTCATCAATCGCAATCGTACTAACTGAAAAGGGTACTGAAGGAAATGCACAACCTATTTCTTTTATGAGCGCTAGCCTATAGGGGCCAACATTAAACTACCCTACCATTGAAAAAAACATATGTTGTATACAAGGCAATTAAGTATTTCAAGCCCTATATTTTAAAATCTCAAATGATAATATTTGTACCTCATCCAATGGTAATAACACTATTCATGCAGTATGAAATGGGTGAGAAGAGGGTGAATTGCATGACCTGCTTACAATAATATAATATGGAATTTAAACAAGTTCATACCATAAAGCACCATGGCCTTTGCAAGCTAACAGTCAAAGCTAGAGATTCTCCTGAGCGAGATCTTTCATGTTGGGAGCATGAGATATAAATGTATGATATTGAACATGTTCCTCACTTCACATCTACACTGCCATGGTACGCTGGCATACAAAAATTTATAGAGCATGGAACGTTTCCCATGCACTTATCGAATAAATAAAAAAAGGAAATTCATTTAAAATCTCTATCGTACTAACTAGTTCATGGAGTTATTTTTAGAAAGAACTACAATGGTGTCCTGTTAAGATGCCTTGAGCCACAGGATATAGAGAAGGTACTTAGAGACTTTCATGATGGATCGATAGGTGGTCATTATGTGGGTGACACTAAAATGCATAAATTTATGAGGGCTAGTTATTATTGGCCCACAATATTCAAATATGCCCATGCTTATGTCTGCAGGAGCCTAGCTTCTTAGAGATGTGCTTGTTGAAATTAGAGGTTGGTCACCCCACTGCTACCAACAATAGTTGAGGAACCATTCCAATAGTGGGGCCTAGATGTTATCAAAGAAAATTTTCCTTACTTGTTAAAGCAACACGAATATATTATGACCATGATAGACTACTTCACTCGGTGGGAAGAGGTAGTTCTATTAAGACAAGTAAATTACTAGGAATTGATCCACTTTTTGCAAAAAAAGCATTATAACCAGGTTTGGCATTCCAACATCACTTGTCTTTGATAATGAAACTTAATTTTCATCATTAAAACTTCATGAATTCACTTAAAAAATGGGATTGTGCTAAAGCATGCATCTAATTATTACCCATAGGGAAATTGTTTAGCTGAATCTACAAAAAAAAATATTATCCACATAATCAAGAAAACCATCTTCTCTTAGCAAAGGAACTGGCATAACACTTTGATCAATGTAGTATGGGCTCAACATGTAACTCCTAAGTGTTCCCTGAAGACCTTGTCGTAATTTTTGTTTTAAGGTAAAGAAGCTATCTTGGCCCCGAACCTATAACTTATAGCCTTGAAACTCTCCCAGGAGTCACAAGGTAAACCTTTCCTTTTGGTTCAAAGAAGGATAAACACTTTACACAAAATCGAGGAAGAATGGCTCAAAGCAAAGGAAAGATTTTTTGCTCATAAAAATTGTGTAAAGTGCTAGTTTCATAAGAAATCTATGGGTGAAAATAGCTTCCATTTGGGTGACCTAGTACTGAAGTGGGATAAACCCAACATAGAAAAGGGAAAGCACACGAAGTTATAACATTTGTGGATTGAACCAATTACCATCGACAAAAATCTTGGTCATAATACCTGTAAGCTAAAATAGTTGGACGTGAAAATCAAACCCCTTCCCGTTAATGACCGAGATTTGAAACATTATTTTCAATAACATCTATGAGCTGTACTTTCTATACAGTTTCTCTTTTTCTTTTTCATTCCTTTTCGTCAATGTCAGTCATCTGTGTGTTATGTGTATGATGTCTTGTCATGTTCTTACTTGGTCATTATACATAAATACGACCCTTGTGTAAAATTGCATGGCTCAAAATGACTATGTAGTGTAATAAAAGAGAAGTTTGTCAACCAGAATGCTTGGCATTCGGTTGTTCTCATTCTTTGTTTGGGAAAATGTCATAGGTTGAGATAAGACCGAATGGAAAATATGATATATGTAAAAAGAAAACCTTGAGGGATCCTATTAGATCTATGCCTATGCTAGTATCTGAACTACTCAAGTTGGTATAAATATACTTTTGTGTTAATTCTTATCCAATCTAGTCGAGAAAGGATAAGGGAAAATGTAAAGTGATCAAACCAGTGTTAGAAGTTTTAAAATACTTTTATAAAGGGGAAACCTCCTATGCTCTTAATAAGTTAGGATCCCTATTCCTCCCGTTGAAAATAATAAGTGTCGATGGAAAACCCTATTAAATAAATGAATAAATGGTGAAAGGAGAGAAAGGATTCCCATGCAGGGCGGTGAAGCAAGTGACTTCACCAGGATATTTTCGAGGCTTGCTAGAAGTGAAGAAACATTTGTTCTCTTGAAGTGATTCCGCCAGGTTACTGTCCAGTCTTACTGGCATCATAACAACACCAAAGATTAAAAATCATACTTTGAATATCATAAATTGTCACACACATACCCTTTCCTAGATTGAAACAATTGTTATATGGTGTATCTTTTGTGTGTTCAACCAAGTAGAAGAAAATGAGATAATATGTATATAACCAGGTTGAAACGGGGAAATCAAGGAAATATATTTGATGAGTCAATACTTCCTAAAGGTATGACCATTTTAACTGAAATATTTTCATAAACAGAGAATCTTAATATTTTTCATTGTGTTGCCAAGTATTGTCGTTGCTACAACACCCTCCAAAAATTGCACTACATTCAAATTTTGGGGCCTAGATTATCGTTGTTTCAAGTGTCACCCTGGTCATCAAGTGTCATTTAATGTCATCCTATATGTTTCAAGTGTTATTGACTATTCCCAAGTTTCATCACATTTGGTATAACATCGTTGGTGTATTTCATGGTCGCATCATATTTGTGCTTGTAAAACGACACTTTTTGGTTGTAGTCGCACACACTTCACCTGTTGTACTTGGGGAATACATGCATAGTGGCGTTTTAATGTATACTTATCATTTTTCAAGGTTTTCTAAGTTTTCTTGAATAGTTGGTGTGTTTCTTACATAGTTTTATGTCTAAAAATCAACATGTTCCCCCTTTTAATATGTTCCAGACTTTGATAAATTTTGGCTTCAAAGTGAACCTATTAAGGCCAAGATCGCATAAGCATACTCTGAATCCTTTATTGGGAATCATGCATTACTTGTAAGTGCACCCTGAACCCCCCAAAAGGGCAAAGATCACTCCCAACCCCTTCGCCTTCCTTGTTTTGAATTGCACCCTTCAAGAAACCAAGTCTTCCTTCATGCAGACTCCTTTGACTCGAAGAAGTTCACCATACTTGAGCACATGAGCACACCTTAAAGGTCTTCAACTCAACCTTTAATCCTTCTACAGTGTGCCATGCATCCTCCTGGGCCTCTTGAGTGCATGAGTGCACCATGAAGGCCTAAATCCATCCTCGTTCGTCCTTCAAGAGTGCACCTTTCACCCTCTTGGGTCTCTTGATCACATGAGAACACATCGAAGGGATGAAGCCTTCCTCCTTCAACCTTCAAGAGTGTTCCATGTGCCTTCCCTCAGTCCCTTGAGCACATAACACACCAGGGAAGCCTAGAGCCTTCCCCTTTGTCCTTCGAACTTGTGACATGCACCCTACCTTGATTATATCTTCCTCTTGAGAGCATGAGCACATGTCGAAGCCGTGAAGCCTCTCCCCTGCAGCCCTTTAGACTTTCAAAGTGTGCCCTTATTCCCAAAAGGTCACATTTCTCTTTCCAAAGTGTATTGAAAAGGTATGAACATCGAAATCTGCATAGAACATGTCAGATTAAGAGATTTTCAGGCCAATGTTTGTTTGTCATGAGTGATCGCAGCCATAGGTATCTCAGGAACAACATGGCAAGCATGCATGAGGAAAATCGACAAAAGAGAAAAAATAAATGAAGCATTAAAGAATAAGGAACACATTGAAAGCTTGATGTTTGAAGCACCCTAAAGACTCCAAGATCAAAGAACCTTTGGAGGGTGAAGGCATCAAAGATTCGAAGCTACATGAAGAATGAAGACACAATTTACCGTCATGTCACCACTGAAGAAAGTTTATGTCATAAGTCACTATTAGTCCCAATCATCAAAGATAGTGACATGTCATGTCTTCATCATATGATGATATGGAAGTCGTGATGTAATGTTGCAATCATTGTAAAGAAAAATAAGTGGAACTCCAAGAGTCATGTATGGAAAAAAGAGTCATTGAAGTCCAAACGACATGTAATTACAAAAGTCATTCAGAAGTCCAAAGGTCATGAGTTGGAAAGTCAAGAGTCATGGGGTTGTGAAATATTATGCCTCGAGTTATAAAAGGATCCTCACTTCTCATGTAAAGGACTTTTAACCTTGGCTTCTCCCATACAGATTAGAGAGACTAAGTTACTACTTTTAGGGAGCAAGTAGTGGCTCTAATGCTCCACTATTGGAGCTAGTGATGTCATTGTATTTATGTATCCTGGGAATTTTTCTTAATATTGAAGCCTTCAAGGCCAACACATTTTCACACATGGATTGTAGACATTTCTAATACTATTATTTGAATGTTTATGGTTCATGTTTTTTTCACCTGCACTGGAGTAATTTAACTATTTCAGTGACTTTGGTGGTTAACTTATTGAAAATGTGTTGTAATGCTTATAACGATCATCGCATCTATGTGAACTATATTACTTGATGTTAGACAAATTTTTCTCATATGTTTGTGTCTCCATTATGCTAGTACTATTACTTCTCTCTTAGAGGCTCACTTTATTTTCTCTCTTGCAATAAGAGAACCTTGATACATCTGCAATCAAACATCCAAAAGGAACACTCACTTGCTTGTTCGAAAGAACATTTGCGCTTCTCTCTCATGCCAACAATTAAATCCAAAGCATATCTTCAAGTAAATGAAATTCAGGCCATAGTCTAGATGGGACTCCTACACCAAACGGCATGAGGTCTAATTTGGACCTTATATCTGGGAGAACTCCTATATCTTGGCGTTATCCAACCCAATCAACACTGCCCTAAAAAATGAGAAAGATGAAAAAGGATTGTGCAGAAGAATATTGAAGGCATTGTGAGGTTGAATCATCCTTAGACAAGTAGATTGGGTCATTCTCTCCTTGGACATGTTCACTTCTCTACACACTTTCTTTATTTACATCACTATAAATCATTTCAAATCTATGTATAATAATACATACTATTTCATATGAATTTGAATGTGAACTACTATCATTAAAGATATTAGTGAAGACATTATCAATAGGATGACGACTTTTAAATCCACCGATTTGATCATATTTGACATTTAACACATAAGACTCTTCATGGATTAAGAATGAGGATGAATTAATTGAAGGAAATTCTTGAGCTTTTAGAGATATAGAATCTTCCTCTTCACTTGTTAAAGGTTGCAGATTAAATAGATCATAAGGATTGGATTCATTCTTTTCATCTTCAAGTTGTGAAATTGTTTTTTTTTTATGTGAACCCAATGATGGTTGGGCAAACCCAAGGATTGTGGGAAAAATGAAGGATGGTGGGTGGACCCATCCATGGCTTTTCACATGGTTTCTTGTGCATGGCTTTGGGCATGATGGATTTTTCCCATGGTATTTTCTAGATCCTGTCAAGGGAATTATGGTTATTTTCTAATCCAGGGTTAATGGATTGGGGTTTATGAATGCTTCAACATGTATATAATTTATTGTAATATTGAAAGGAAAATAATGAAAAATCAATATGGTTTTCCTGGTTTTGGGATCTAGGAGAAAATATTTGTGTATATTTTTCATGTTCTTGCCATTGTATATTATTTTGCAAGTAATTTTTGTACATGGTTAAAAACTACACAAACCACACCATCATGTACCTGATTGCAATCAAGACTAGTAACACAAATATCTAAAGGTTTTGAAGAAATTTTTGATACAACAGATTCATTAAACAAATCAGGGTACAATGTGAAATGTGTTAAAGGCAAAGGAAGATGAACTGGGTAAGGTGAAGAGGCATCAATTCTAATAAATATGATTCAAGATTCAAATCTCACACATTAGTATCAACCTGAGAAAACAATGGATCAATGTGCACGCTATGTTCTTTGAAGTCAATATAAAATCCTCTATCATCCAAGACAATGCCTTGGTCTTGGAAAGGAGGTGAAAGTAGAGAATATCATGAGGAGATAGAAGATTAAATAAATCATAAGTTTCACTAACATTATAATCAAAGGATGGTAGACCAACATGATTTCCAGATTGAGCTTTTTCAACTTCAACTGAGTTTATATGGGCTTCTGAATGAAGACAACTTTTATCTTTCCATACAATGTTTCCTCATTACCTAATTCAATATCGAAAGATATTTGCATGTCTGAACAAGAATCATTTTCATTTGATAATGAATATGAAGGAGGAATACGAAAATCATAAGGAACCATTTCCTCCTCTGAAATAAGAGGTTTTCTTTGACTTGGACCAACAACAAAAGTAGGCATAATGAAATTAGGGAACATAATATTTTGAATCTTTTGATTTTTGACTATCAATATTCAATTTAATTTTGATTCTCTCTCAGAAAGGCCAAGTAGATGCAGAAACTATCTTATTAGATGATACCAATCCTTATCTTTCTCAGGGATTTTATAGAAGATGTTAAGAAATATCTTGGAAAACTAATCAACTGATTCATCCAGTTTCATTCCAATTTCATCAATCTCCTTAAATAAATCCTTGAAAGTAGATTCTTGAAAAGCAAACAAAAACTCATCTATGAACTATTTAAAAGAATGAATAGAATCATACGACAAGGTATCACACCATGACATGATGTAACCTTGAAAGGTGGTAAAGAAAAGTCTACATAGGACACAATTGTCATTAACATCATTTTCAACACAAATATCAAGAAATTGTAAGATATGCTCAAATGGGGAGATTTCCCCTTCACCGTCAAACTTATTCTATGACAATTGATTGAATAACTTCCTAGGTATTGAAATATTTACCTTTTTTGAAAAAGAACACATAATAAAGATATGGGAAGGAGCCATTTCAAGGTCAAATATGTAAAACCAGAGTCCATAGGGTCAACTTGTCATATTCCCTTCTTCTAGTGAAAAATATGTTGATGGTGCTGGATTTTCTACCAACAGTATGGGGTCTCCTCCATATGAAATCCAAATTATACCTCACACCATTGGGATAGTGGCCCCATCCGATTTTTGGGCCTAGATGCCACCATTTGTGTGTGTTACTCTTTAATTTCAAATGCAGAGAAGTAAATGTGAGACCAAGTGTAAAATTATTAAAGAATGGGGACAAAATTAACCCTCCATTGATGGTTAGTAGAACATAATACATGAAACTAAACAAAACAATTAGAAATATGATGTCTTAAGAGATAATCAGATAACTCGGACTAACCGAGACACACACAAGTAAGAAAGTGTTAGGAACTAACTAAAAATTAGTTCTCAATCAATTGCCAACATGAACATTGAATGAAGAGTAGAGATTCAAAGCAAGCACATAAGCTACATGCAGTGAATTAGTTCATAAACATCCACCCAATATGTAAACACACATGCATAAACAACAAAAGCATGGATAGCCATTACAAGTGTTATTAACATGCATTGGAATCAATGCAATAACTGAAGAAATTCTCATTGAATGTTGGTAAATCCAAGCACATGGGTTGAAAGCTCCTCAAAACCCAATAATGAGATGAGAGAAGTTCATATGATCTTCAAAACAGACGCCCTAGCCTCACAATCACTTGACCTATCAACTAGGTAGAGAAGATGTGCTCAAAGCCTATAATGATACAACTATGATATACCATTCAAATTCCAAAAGCCCCTTTTACAAAGTAGGCATGAGGGAATTTTATGAAAATAGGTGGGTGATTGTCCACATCCCCCAAAAATCTTGAGATTCCCTCATTACCCATTTGATATACATAACTCTTTAGATTCCAAGTGACTCTTGGATGACTCCTATTATTTATTATTGACACAAAAATTACAAAAATAAAATAAATGAAATAGGATTTGAGGCATGCGCATGCAAATCATTATGATAGACAAGTTTATCAATAGCTCGAACTTCTAAATGATATTAGGTTCTTCTTGTCATGGATTTATCTTATTCATGAGCTTGCTAGAGACAACTACATTCCGTGAACCCAAGCCACATATACAAGGTCATTACCTACATCATCATCAAAAGAACTTATTCATTTCTCCAATTAAAACCAAATTCATCTTAATAATGCATGACTTTGCATTTAAATGCTCCACAATGTCTCTGCATAAATGAATAAACCTTAATCACTGAAATCATAAAAGAAAATAAGGAAGGAGAGGGTGGTAATTGCAGAAAGATAAGGCACAATCTCAAGTCAATGCCTCATTATCATTTCAATTTTCATAGGGATGTTTGATTTCTAAAACTTTTGCATTAACACTTTACACATTCCTATGACTAAAGTGTTTAGGGTTCATGGCACTTTCTTGCATAGATCAACTTGTGGGAATTTCTCTCTTTATATTTAGAAAAAAATAATATTCATAATAAGACAAGACATATTATATTCAATGCCACAAAGAGCGAATTTATGTAAGGTAGTAGGGTTCTAATTATCTTTATTCCTATAAGAAAGAAACCAATAATTAAGGAACTTCATAAAATGTTGCAAGATAACAAAATGTAAAATATTTCAACATAATAAACTATAAAAAATAATAGCAAGCTAAGGTATAGTTTCATCTAAGTGTCTCACAACCCTTCATGACATTTTAAAGGAGTGCTAGATTTATAAAATCTCCACATTATTTTCACATATTCCTATGACTATGATTTTTAGGATTAATTGTTTTTCACGCTTAAATAAACCATTACAGAACAATGATATTTTTAATAAAAAAAATAAAACACAATGGGTCCAATGCCATAGTGCATGAATCCATATACTATAGCAATCCTCAAATGTCTTCTTCCTACATGCAATGGAACCAATAATTAGGGTATTGTGTGAAACATTGAGAATGCTACATTTTTTCTTCACTCACTTCATTTCAATAAAATAATACATAAAACTAGCATTAGGGGCTCAAAGGAATTCATGGCTGTAAAATGTTGACTTTTTTTATGATGTTGAAATTGATTATTTGGTTGTGTCTTTGTGACTTCAGTCTCTTCATTATTTGGTAAAAGAGTTGAAACAAGGAGCTTTCACCTTTCCATTTCAATGGAATTCTTGAACCATTCACCTCTAGAAGAAATTTTCATTGTCAAACTTGCAGTGCACAACTAAAGAAGATGCATTTCTCTTCTTTTCCCTCGAATGACTTGGGAAAATATATTTGATAATATTGCTTTTAAACTCATCATTGCTTTGAAATGTATTTTCTCTTCACATGCATAACCACTTATTAGGTCAGTGGACGTAGGATTTCGACCTAACAAAACATAAAATACGACATAGCAGTAAGCATCCTTCCCTTTATTGTTGGTATTGTTTAGGCCATAGATAATTTATTTTTCTTTCGGAAACTATTGTTTCATTTCATTCAAATTCTATCTGTAAACTCAAAATATTCACATCAATGATATGGGTATGGAAATTCATTAACATCAAGTGCATAATTGATTAGTGCATGAATCCATGAATTACATTGGAGGTAGAGGAGTGGAATCATCGTGAATTACCGAGGTTGGCATTTTTTAGGGTTAGGTATTTCCCATGCCTAGAATCCTTGTCTAACGCCTGCTATATGGTTACGATTTCTTGCAGTATGGCTCCACATTACCTTCTCATGTCAAGATAGAATGATGAAACACATTATATCTTGGCATTATGGTGTGCATGGTTCCAGCTAGTTGATGTTGGCATTAGTTCACAATGGAAGCTAGCTCATGTTGGCATTGATGTTAACCATATCTAGTTTAGCTAATGTTTGGATGCCTTCCTTGTAGTATGGTTGCAGCTAGTGGAGTTGACATTGAGCTTGTTGTGTTGGCATTGATGTCAACCTTATCATGTCACACATATGATGGTCAGATGATGGCATTGGTGTGGTTGATGGCTCCTCATGTGCTAGTGGTGTTTATGGAGGTGTTTCCTTGTGTTTCCTTGTGTTACCTTGTTATGCATTAATTGGCATTGGAAATGCTACTATATGTGGATGATGAAGATCTATAGGTTCTGGAGATGATGGCTCAAGTGTCATTTATGTTGTTGAGTTGTCACACTAGTGACTTGGAAATTAGGTCTTCATCTAGTTCTTCATGCTTATGCTCATGGAGATGACTTTTTATCGTGATGGAATGGCCTCATGATGATGATGATGATGATGGTGTTGATAAGCTATAGTGGTGTACATGTGTTGGAGCTTGTGCAAGTGCTTGTGGAGAGTGGAGAACTTGTTAGCAGTCATGACAAACCTTTTTTGTTGGCCCTTAGGTAAAATTGAATGTGACACTTAGGAGACAGGCTTAGGCTATTTTCAAAAGTGTTGCAGAGGCGACAGTGGCTTCTAGAGGTCCTACAGAGGCTTGTCAAGCTCTGTAAGAAGTTTGAGTAGGAGCTTAGGTGTTTTGATTGGGCTCTGACAATCGTTTTCCCCAACCGCACCCATGTCAGCTTGTGCATGTGGTTGAAAGAATCCACCGCATGGATACAATCCCGTGCATGTAGTTGCAACCTAGATAAACTAGTTTTGTGCATGTGGTTGTGCCTTTAACTAGAATTTATTCACATTCCTTGCGCACATCCATATTATTTCAACTTGGAAATATCAGGAGGCTTCTATATTAATTGTTAAAGGTCAAAAATGGTTGATTAAGTCCTCTAATGCGTGTGAACACCTTTATTGCACAAATAATGATGATTATGGTTGGATTTTGTCAAGTTTCTGCACTCTTGATCTGAATCCAAAAGTAAATTTCACCCTACATGTTTTATATTCTTCACTTCAAACCTAAGTGGTGGTTGATTATGTGTGTATGTGAGTGAGAGAAGGTTGCATAGAGTCAATATGCTTTAGACCTATTTGTGAGTAGAAGTACTTTAGTGTATGAGTCAAAGTGATAAATAAGTGAGAAAATCTGAAGTATGTTGCATATTTCTTAAGCGGAGTATTATTTTGCAAATAAGATTCATGGTTAATTTCTTTGTTGTTGCCAATTTATTGAAGGTTTGATATTATGGCTGAGTTTGTGATATGTTTATGCTATTGGTTGATTGTATTGTTGCAGATTTGATGGTTGTATTGTGGCCGCTATTTTTTATTTAGTGGAGAGCATATGTTTGTTGTGTTTTTATCTAATTTATTGATGGTGTCTTTCTTCTGGATATCATATTTCAGATTTGAATCGAGTTGGCCAGAAAGACTTGGATCCAGCGTGAAAATATGTGAAATGAGGTCTGCATAGTGTAGAGGAGAAGGGACTTCATGAGAGTGGCGCAGTGATTCGAAATCTTCAGTGAAATGAACAATTTCTCTATCCAATCAAAGTTGGGTGAGGATTGTTGATCATGGCAACCTTCAATAGATGGTAGTCCGTAGATCTCTGTGAAAACAAAGTCTTCCAACCTGATCAATATAATTGAGTCTCTTGGATTATTGGTGTTGGACTATTGTATATAAGGTCAAGTGTCTAGGCTGATAGGAGTCAAATAACTATGTAAAAGACAAATTGATTGACATAATAGAGATTCAAAGTAGCACGGCAACAAAAAGGGTTTCTTTTCTCCTGAAAGGGTTTCCACCAAATATCTTGTGTCTCATGTGTGATGATGTGATTGTGTGCATAATTTATTATTTATGTCGCTACTTATAGTTTTTAGCCTTTTCTCATATTGTGCACATGTTATGATTTGTTATTAGCTATTGGTTAATACATGTGTGATTTAATAGAGAAGATTTTAATTGGTAAAAAAATTAAGAAGTCACAATACTGATTCATTCTACCTCAATAATGCTCAAAGGTTTCCAACATTATTACAATCATCATTGCAGCATTTGCAATGTTTAATGTAACCTGTTCAACACATCATTATTAAGATATTATCTAAAATGCACCATCATTAAATTTTCAATGCCTTGTTTACTATATTGTTTGTGTAGCCCTTTCAATTCCATCAAAACATTTTCCTTATCTTTCTGACACATTTGCATCATCATTTCATATCGTATCCTTGCAATATTGCATTGGATTGTATGGATTTGACTTTGATACGCACTTTTTCACTCGTTTGATATAAAACCTTTTCATTGTTTAACATGTAATAATGTATAAATTTGCAGTGTTTAATGCACACATTCCTATCACTAATATATAACTTTGCAATGATGATAAATGGACCTTCACATAATTTCCATTATTGCATGCTTTACATGCATCTTGGCATATTATTTCATTGCAACATTTATTAATAATCTTTCAATGTTGCTTTGCATGGTTCTCCAACGATACATTATTATTCAACACAACTTATGATACATTGTTCCAACGTAGCAATTGTAATATTAATTGAACGCATCACTGTTTAGATGGATTTAAAATACATTCAATGAATGGATTTCAACACCATGTTTAATGGTTCTCAACACACTATTTAATCTCATCAATGCATTTGATATGCATTCCAAGCAATGTATTTCCTATATCTTTTCTCCTATGCATTCTTTTGAACGACTATTAACTGATTATTTAAATGTTTCTTAATGTTTCCTTTGAATGATCTTCAATGCTACTTGATTTTATTATTTCCATGTGATTCCCCTTTTTTTATTTCATTGTGATGCCTTTTTTTTATTATTTCAATGTATTGGTTTTGTTTTGGGGCAATGTACTACCTTTTTTATTATTTTTTCAATGTTCTTCTCTAATGCACCGTTTCCATGCATTATTCTTTGCTATGTGTTGTTTTAAATGCTCCCTTAAATTGTTTCTCAATGCTCCTCTAAATTGTTTCTCAACACTTTTATTAAACATGGCAAAACTAAAAAAAGGGAGCTTAAGAGATTAATAAGAAGTAAATGAAAATTTAACATTTGCATATGAAATAATTAAAAAAAAAAATCTATTCATTAATGAGAGTGAGCACTTTTTTCATATGAATTTCATGCTTCTTCTTTTTCCTATTAAAAATCATTCATGCCATTAGCTTCTTAGATTTTATGTGTAAAGACTTGTTCTTTGAAGTGACAAGAGTGAAGCTTGAAACATACAATGGTTGCTTGATTTCATTTTAAACCTAATATAGGTTTATAGAGTATGAGCTTGAGGAATAATGCACATTCTTTAGTTCAATTAGGAAATGAAATGCATACAAGTTTTCTTTTTCAACATTACATCTGGACTTTGTAAAACAAACATACATGATCTTCAGTGACCAATCTTATTCATTTATAATTTGCTAACATTAGCTCCAAGAGAAACTAAAAGAAACCTCCAAAGGATTTGCAAATACAAGTAATAAATATGTTTCTAATGCCTTCTCTTGAAACAAGTTTAATGCATAAAGTGTATTTGAAGATTCACTCTGTAATTCATTACCCCATTCATGACCAAAGACTTATCAAAATTTAGATCTTGCATCATCATCACATTCCTTAAAAGAAAAATAACAAGAAATAGTAAAAAATAAAGTGTTGGAGGTTGCATTAATTTGGCAAAAGATACTTGAGTTTGAAAACAAATTCAATATTCAAGCACATGAACTGAATTAATAACCAAAAGGAATCAATGTAGAATGAAATCTCCAATAACTATTATGCAACTAGCATGACTTAAAAATGCCATGAAATTCCTGTGAAGGTTGAGACTTGAAGATTCAAATCATAGAATGAAAGAAAAATTAAAGAACAACCAACAAAAAAATATGCTTGCCTGTCATTTGCAATGCATAATATGGATACCTAGGGCTTGAATATGCACGAATAAAAAAATCGCTATACAAAGCATGATGTATTCAAGAGAATGAGGATGAATATGAAGAAATATGAACATACACAATATGCATTATGAAAGTATGAGCAAGCATAAGATTTGATGGAAGTTTGGTCATTGAAAGATCTGATCAATCTAAGACATAGACATAACCGTTGGAGCCTTGAAAAGCAGAAGGGGACCCAAAATTTGAGTGATATGTTAAATTTTAGGGTGTTGAGGTAGAAACTACAACATGTAGGTTTATGGAACATCCAATCCTTCAGATAAATTATGCACATCACATGGTAAAAAATTCATGCCCTAAAAGGGAAAAATGAATGAAAACAAGGAATGATAAAAGAAAATGCACACACCGTGAAGAAAGATGCATGCCTTGTGTTGGTAATTAGATGTTGACCATGTGAAATTACATGAAAACATGGCATTGAGGAAAATATGAACTTAAAGTTGAAAATTAATTTTGAATACATGGGATTGCATGTCTACATATTAAGGAGGAATACATACACATTGTTAATGAGAAATGCACACTTGTAAAATAAAAATGCACACCCTTGACATGTTTTTTGGCATTATGATGGCTTAGACCCTAAATTGTTATTCCTTAGCCCACATGAATGGTTCAAATAAGAAGATGAATGAAAATGGATGCTGATTAATTCTATATGATTGCTACTAGTATGACATATCTTATAACAACCTTATACTCATGTTTGACAAGCTATTTGGAAAAATATTTAGATAGCTAACCTTGTATATTGAGTTGTTGTAGATTTTGGGAATGTCATTGCTTGAAACCAAAATTCAAGGTAATATGTCTATGTTAGGTATATTATGGTTAAATCCTAATGAAAATAATGGATGGCTACTTTGCAATCTTATTTAATGATGAATACAAGGTATATTGTATTCCTTTTCCAATTGTAATTCCTTTGTTTAGAAGTATTATATAATGGTGGATTCTATAAGTGAGATCCAATGGGGGATTATATAGCTACCTCATTATGTATTAAAATGAAAATATATTTCTTGATAGTGTTGGAAGTCCATCCAACAAGGGGATCCCCCCGATGTGAAGTCCCAACTAGACCTCACACTGTTTGGTGTAGGAGTCCCATCCAGTATGAAGTCCTCATTGCCATATACTTAGAGATCTGTCTTGGCTTGAGCTTTAAGCACATGAGAGTGTTATGCTGATATCTTCAAACAACAAGGTAGGTGTGCTTGGTGAGTGCGTAATGTAACAGTGTCAAGGTTCTCTTACTGCAAAGTGGGGGGAGTAAAGTGAGACTCTAAATGAGAGGTAGTAGTACCACCTAGGAAGAGACACACGCGAACCAGAAAGGGTATGTCCAGCATCCAACAGAATAGTCCACAAGGACACAACAGTCATTAAAACCAAAGTACAAGGGAAAACACGTACACCATATAGCAGAGTAGTCCACACGATGTGATGGTCGTTATAACTAGTAAATGAGACAGGTTTTTCTAATGTCCTATAGAGTAGTCCACAAGGACGAGACAACAATGATAATCTATACAGCACATCTTCAACAATGTATGTATTGAAACAACCAAAGTAGTTCAACTATCTTAGTTGAGGTTAAGAAAACATGTATTACAAATGTTTAAAGAGTAGTCTTACAACCATATACAAAACATGTGCGAGAACGTGCTCGCGTTAACATGCTTTTGAACTAAGCAAAAGTCCTAATGATCCAGGTGGATATTGGTGGCCACCCGCCAATTCCACTTGGACTCCCACCATTGCTTCTTTCAGTTTCTCAGTTTCCTTAATTGTAGCAAAATTTACTATTTTTAGCAATTTTTTGGGTCCAAAACTTTAGGAGCCTTTTTTAGGCCCTAAACGACGTTTTTTTGGAAATCTACCGCCAACGATTCGCTATCTAAAATCGCCTTTTCCGTCGTAGACAAGGACTAGTTGGAAACCTACTACAAGCAAAAGGATGAAAGTACATGCTCACTATTTTCAGCTGCACCCACTTGGAATTCATTCCAGGGTGCCATCAAGGAGCAGTACTACCCTGTCGGAAGCTATAAGGATCAATACATAAAGTGGACCATAGATCTGTACGCAGGTTCACTTTAGAAAAGGTGTGTATACATGCCGATTCTGCATATCAAAATAGAATATACATCATAAATTTGATTTGCAGATTTGCACACAGGTTCGCCTTGAGGAAAGCGCGTATGCACATAGGTTAGACACATAGAAGTAGTGTATACCTTATAAAATATATTTTAGTTGCTTCTATTTGTTGTTGCAGTATTCTGGGTTCCGGATTGGGTTTTGGTTACTATATTCTAGTTATAGCATCCTGAAAGATCAGATTGAAGGGTTGTCAAAGTGATTGATTGATTCAGTTATGATTGGTGCAAAGGAGATTGGTTATGTAGATATATTGAATGATGTTATTTATGGATCCAGTATGAAAATTTATGAAACGCGGTCCCTGGAAGAAAAGAGAAGGTTGTAGCCTTCTGTAGGTCGGCACTTTTGTACTAGTAAATATATTAGCTAGTACAAGAGGTAGGGGGTTGTAGCTCCCTTCTAGTAGAACCTGGAGAACGAGAGAAGGTTGTAGCCTTCTGCAGGTAGAAGCCTGTGTACTGGTATAAGACTGCACCAGTACAAAAATTGTAAACAGAATTTTCTTATTGTTAAAAAGAAGACAAAGACGATTGCAGTAGGTGGTTTTCACCCACATTGGGTTTCCACCTTATATCTTGTGTTCATATGTGTGATTGACTGTTTTGTTTTTACTACACCTAGTTACTATTATATGGTTTTGATGCACTGATTAAAGATCAACATATGATGAATTAACTGAATCATAAGTTTGTTGGATATACGCTAGTTGCCTTAAACACAGTTGTGTATACACGTGAGTTCCATTAACTGAAGTAGTGTATATGAATCTGATTATGGAAATGAAAATTTATTGACTTGCTAATAACGATTCACCCCCCCTCTCAGTATTATTTCCAAAAATTGGTATCAGAGAAGGTCCTTCAGTAGAAGCTTGATTGCTTGAAGGAAGATCCATCATCATGAGTAATCAAGAAAGAAAGGGATCCATTAGACCACCAATCTTTGACGGGAGCAACTTTGTTTATTGGAAAGTAAGAACCACAGCCTATCTTCAATCTCTTGGAATAGATGTCTGGGATGTTATCACTCAGATTTTCCCTGAAGTTGTAAGAAGAGGGAAAGGGGTCTGAGGTAACCTCAAACCAACTTTTAGGTACAGAATCTAGCCAATATGTACCCAGAGAGGGCTCTCTCTTTAAGATTTAGCTTGGTTTTATAATATATTAGGCTAGTTATGAAAGCTTGGGGGTTTTGATTATGTTTGATGGTGGAATTTACAAGCAGATGGATAGAACAAAGTAGATCGGGCCATTGGGCTATGGAGTCAACTACAGATGGCTAAACTAGATTTGGATCATTCAGCAAAGGAGGGCTTAACAGGGCAAGATAGTTAAACAAGGAACAAATTGTAACTTGAAAGAATGGAATGGCTTTGAAAGGGATGAAGGGTAGTTAAGAATCCTTCAACATGTTTCAAAAGAAGGGAAAATGAATGATCACTAATAAAAAGCAATTAAGGATTTCTTACTAAATGATAAAAAATATTAAACTAAGAAGCAAAGAGCAATTAAGAATTCCTTGCCTATGATAGTTTAGAGGAAAAAATTTAGAATAAAAATGATTTTAAAGACATATTGCACTTAAGCACTTTCTGAAATATACTTTTTCGTTTTAATATTCAGACTTGAACACAAGCAAAATAATAAACCAGAAAACAAGAACACATGAGATATAGAATACTTATTTTTCCAATATTTGACACATGAATCTTGTAAGAAAGTCCCTTGATTTATTTCTCCATCTAGCCAGCCATACAAGAGTTGATCAACAAATTTTCTTTTCCAAAATAATAAGTCTATAGAAATGTCTAAGAATCCACACTCAATACTCTAAATGAGTGAGTATTTATACAAAAATTTACAATAAAATATATCTTAACAAAGAGAGATATCATCTAGGAAGCCTAACAATATCTTACATAATAGTAGAGACAGATGGTCTCGAATATAGAAGATAAAAGTGAGCTGTTGCCTTGTTGTCCCTGTTTTTGTGAATGAGCTGGAGGCAGGCCCTATGATTGGGCATCTTGCTGTCTAGCTTGTAATTCTGTGTTGGCTGCCTGCTTTTGACTTTCGACTGATACTCTTTAACCTGTTCTGATACACTTTACCTGCTTTATCCTCATTCACCTTCTTTTACCAAAACTGACCATGGTAAATATTTGATTTTACCAAAGTAAATTACAAAATTTCTGTCATGTCTGTCCACCAGTTTTCCTTTGGTATTCTGGTCCTTTGAAGCTTCCTAAAGATTTCATCAGTTTCAGTATATTTGGAAAAATTAGGCTGAACTGAAAACAAATGTTTTATCTCATGTTCAACATAAAAAAGGTTCTCTAGACTGTCATAGAGAACTCTGCCTATTGGTAGTGCCTTGGGTGCAGATGCACTTACTGATGAACTGGGCTGATTGTTTGCATACTGGACCAACTTATCCATGTAATATTCATGCCTCATCAAATTATCATTAATTACTAAAGGACTGGGAAGCCCTTTGCTTTGAAAAATACCAAATTTCTCCATGAAATCATCAATTTCTTCTTGCATGTTCTCGCACCTCCTTTCCAAATTATGCATAAGTGACCTTTTGGTTAATACCTTTTTGATTTCTAGGATGGTGGATGTTTTGTCTTCAATACCCAGCTCTTCTAGCTGGTACCTATTTTTGTTGTTCAAAAAATTTATTAGCCTGATGGCCTCCTCAGGTTTCCTTCCTAACTCTTCTTTGGTTTTCTAAATCTCTTCAATGGCTACTTTCAATAAATCAATCTGTTCAAAAATTATTTGTATGGAGGACCAAACATCATTTATTGATTGAGTGATGTTGGTCCAAAGAATCCTCCTGATATCTGTTAAGGGCTTTTCAAAGGTGAGGTCCTTTTCTAGGGCTTTCACCTGTTGTGTCAAGCCTTTATTCTTCCTCATTTCTTCAGCAAAATTAGCCTTTGAAACATAATATTTCTACTCTAAATTGACAAATTTTTCTTTTACCTTCTGGAGTTCAGAAACTTGTAGTTTCATTTCCTCCATGGACTTTATTAATTCCTCTGTACTCAGACCTGAAGTTCCTACTGGTTTTGTTCCTGTGTTTGTACCTGTGATTACTTCTGCTGTGACCAAAGGGACATTTGGTGCCAGAGCTGTGGCAAGTGTTGAGGGGATTGCCATTGAGACCACTGGTATCACATTTTGAGGCTGAGTGGTCGACTCACTTTGCTTGCTTTTCAATTATTTTTCTAATTCTTTCTTAGTCTCCTTCAACTGTTCATTAAGCTTGAGGACCAATTCCATAAGCTCTTCTTCAGATTTCTTTTGAATCACCTCAGCAGTTTGTGGATGCCTTGATGGAGGCAACTTTAACTGCTTTCTTAAGGTAGCTATGTCTTCATCTGTCTTCTTCATCAAGGCCTCTGCTACCTTCACATCTTTTGGGTTATGGCCTAGTCCAATAACCAATTCCTCCAAAGATTTAATTCTATTATCTTTAGCCTGTGAGGAGGCTCTTTCTAGCTGTAACTGAGCAGTTGTATTATTCAAAGATTTTCTAGTCTTTGAGCCATCATAGCTTCACCAGTCAATGTTGAATATACCATTTCCCATGTCTTCTTGTGTAGTTCAATCTGATCTAGGGGGTGAATGTCTTTGGCCATGACTTCAAAATCAATTTTGAGTTAGTCTGTAATTGGTTGACGCTGTTGTACTTTGTGCTTGAAGAAGCTCATCTGCATCTTGCCTTCTTTGATGTCATAGGTTGACATTAACCTAGTTTGATTTGTGGGGGCCATTTTCAAATATTGATCGTAAACTTGGGCCCTTAATGGTTTATTTTAGACTTTATCTCTTTGAATTTCTTTTTAATATCTAGGTTCTCATTTCCTGGAGGCTTGAAGGATGACACCTCATCACTTTGTTGCCTTTCCAGTTCCTGTCTTTGTGATCTAGACGGTGTCCCACCTGCTGGGAAAGTATGTTTGCTGTCTGCACCTTCTTTTTTTACTCACTGTAGTATCTTCAAAAAATTACTCCTCTGAAAGGGGATTTAGCTTGTGCCTCTTAGCATCAGGTTGGTCTGATGGGCCACTGGCAGGGGTAGCTACTTCCATGTCTCTCTTTTTGTTCCTTTCCTCATTCAGAGGAGTTTGTAAAATTTGGAGCTCTCCCATGTTGACTTGAGTTGGGTGGGCCTGTGTTTGAGCCTACTCCTGAGAGGTTTCTAGTTGATTTTACATGGTTGATTGTTCCGTTGTTGGAGTGCTGGTGTCCTTTCCTTTTCCATGTGATGTCTCTGTAAGTGGTGCACTGGTCTCTTGTGAGTGCCTTTGTGAGGTATTATCTATTGAGGCACTAATTCTTGATGCCAGCTTTTGAGAAGTTTAAAATTGTACCTATCCAAAAGAATCCAGGTCAAATGTTTTTTCAAGATCCTTCATTACATTTTCTATATTGACTTGCTCACTATCTGTTTCTATTAGGGTCCCCTCCCTCCATTCATCCATGTTGGAAAATTCCTCAATTTCTGGAATTCTCTTATGCAAGTATGGTGATAGTCTATTTTTCATCCTCCTATCACAGATAAAACTATGGGGATCATATGGAGTCTAATTAAAACTTTTGCTTAGCTTCAGATGGTCTTCTAGAATTTGCTCTGCTACTTTCCATGCCTCCCTACTTTTGTAGACAAATGGGCCTAAGTGGTCCTTGATTCTGAGTTGTGTTTCTTCTTTGCCTTAGTAAAATGTGTCAAATATGAGTGTATCATATAACTATAATATTCTAATGCAAACAGTCTCATTGGAACATATTTATGTAGCTTGAATGGGAAAATCTCACACCCATATACCATGATTTCTATGTGATTTTGGTATAAATACCAATCACCCACTCTGTACTGTTTGGATAGCTACAGGATCCTTTTGATGTCATCACTAATTCTAGGAGGGGAATTCTCTGTCAGCAAGGTGGTCACTGGGTAGACAAACTGATCAATGAACTCATTATAGGAATAAGGGCAAGCAGAAGATTCATGGAAGATAGAAGTCCAAAAGATGACAGACCTTGGATTACCCTTAGAATCAAGTTTCTTGACAGAAAATGTGAATTTTTCTGATTGATAGTAGAGGATGAGGTGATATATGAAGGTGGAATATTTGAAAACCTTTTCATTCTCCAGTCTCATGAACTGATCATGATTTTTCTCAGCAATACAAGAGGCATAATCATACTGAATAGCAGGAGGCTGTCCTGGGGTAAAGATAGACATCATCACTAGGGTCAATTCATCTACATATTCACTAGTGTTGAATCCCATGACTGTTGATATCATATCAACTATGATTTTGCATGTATCTGTGAAGAAAACTGACATATAAGGAGGGGGATCTTTAGTTTGATACTTTTGTAATATGAAGGTCTGGCTGAGGTGATTGTGCTCATCTTGGGACAATTTAGTTGATTTCTCAAGTAAAATTTCAATGGAAATGGGGGTGAGGGCCTGACTAGGATGAAATTGTAGCATCTCATTGATCGATTCAGCAATTACTGTGAAGAGGACTATTTGGTTGGGAGACATGACTGCTCTGCGGATGGGGTCATAATTTGCATGGAACTGATGGATTATGTCAGGGAAAACATGCACAGAGGGGAGAAAATACATTGGGAGGTTGGATTCCCATAGTCCCATGGCATCGTAGCCATTCAAATGGTTATCTTGGCATTGGCAAAAGACTTTGAGGTGGTCTTTATCAGTGATTAGGTCCTTTATTTGAAAATCCTTGTCTGCCAGAGGCAGATAGTCTAAATCACAGTGAGGGGTGGTAATGGGAGAAATGTTTAGGGCTACCGGGGTTTCCATTTTGGTTCTTGTGGATTCAGAAAGGAAACTGAGGTTTTCTTTGTGAAATTGGTGAAACCAAGGGCTTGGGGGACTTGAATTACAAAAGTAGTAATCATAACTATGGTGAATTTTGGATTTTTAATCAATTTTTAGTGGAAAACAAGTATTTGCAGGGTTTTCTTATCGGGAAATTGATAAATACCTGTTATTGGGGACATGCAATGGAATGCAGGTACTGGGTGTGACTGGATAGCTCTGGGCGACGTCAGCTGCAAAGGTTGAAGCTGGTTGGCAGCTGAAAGTACAGGAAGGTTGACCTTGTCGTTGTATTTGCATGGATGTACAGGTTTGCAAAATAAACAACAAAAACAATTTATTTTGTTTTATATACAAAAGTCAAGAATTGGCGGGTTTCGGGATTCTGGACAGGTGGCATCAATGGGCAAACGACGTGATGTTTTGTCATTTAGTGAGAGGGCGGTAAGCAGTTTATATCGCACCACTTATGGAATAGGGGTGGTATTTGGGCTTGGGCCAGTGATTTCATAGGATGATCAACGCGTGGCGGAGGCACTGTACAGAAAACCGCTTTGTGATCACACGCTAACGCGCGGTCGCAAAGGGTCATGCGATATGCATGATAGCCATTGGATCTGGGTGGTATTATCTGATGGCTATCAGGGATTGCGGAGATATGGGGGTTTAATGGAGGCAAGCCTGATATAATTAAGGATTATTTAATTGTATTGGGAGCGATGGGATTGGCTAGGGAAGTTATTAATTAACCATGAGGGTTAACTAACCCTTTTTTTAATGTAGGCGGGGAGTCGGAGCTATTAATGGGTTACTGATTAACTCATTAATCCCATTTATTAATATATTATGGTTATATTTTAACCAAAGGGGCGGGATATATAGTATTTCGGGATTTTTACATAGTTAAAGTAATACGGGAATGGGTAGATTTTTATAGGGGATTTAAATATTAATAAGTTAATAGTTAATATGACCTTATGGAGTGGAAAAGCGCTAAGTATAAAACATTTGGTGTGTGTATTTAAACTTAGGCTAAATGAGAAATGAAGGTTTTAATGGAAATTGCTTTAATTTCCCTAAGTAAAATAGGATTTTACTTAGGAAAGACTTATGAAGGGAATGAATGATTTATGAAGGGATATGATTATTGATGAATGGACTTAAGTACCTAGGCTTTATAAATTGTTGGGTCAAGGGTCTGGTCCCTCCAGAAGTCAGAGAAATGCTCTGAGCCCCTCAAATTTAATAAATACTTAGGAACTAAGGGGAAATTAGTGAAATTTTAGGGGAAATGAGTAAGGAAGTTAATTGTTTGACTTTGCTTGCTTGAGGTGCCTTCAATGTAATACATGCCCTTGCCTTGTGATGAAAGTAAAATATTTAAACATTTAAAATCACCATTCACCACATATCATTCTGCAACCATCATCTACATACCCTACCTACTTTAACCTGGCATTTTTACTTCTTTATTTGGGTGCACTTAGATTGGCAAACCCTTATCAAACTCTTTTTCTTTTACATGGTGATGCCTATCTAAGTCTACACTTATTACATCCAAGGGATCATATTAAACTGTTGGGCTCCTTTTTCACTCTACCTATCTAATAATCTGCCAAGATTACACTGTATGGTCATATATTTATTCTCTATTTCTACAGCATGAAATTGAAATATGAACTAGCCAAGTTTAAACTGTTTGACTATTCATGAATTGTGGCATAAGTGACAAGCTGTATACAATTTTTTATTACACAAAAGTAAAAAGTAGTGGCATTTAGACTTGCACACTTTCCTGGTATTTCTTTTGGTTTGGGTTCATTTTCTTTCATTTTTTTGACCATCTTAATATTCTTTTCACCCTTTAATTTTTCTTTTAGGGTATACCCTCTTTACATTTTTAAAGTTTTTTTATTTTTTTTACAAATATGGAAAACCTTTGCAACAAGTAAAGGTATGAACATATTACATAACTCATCAAGTCAATCATGATATATGACACCTAATGGTATAGAGGCATAACATGGGAAATCGTGGTAGGAGGATATACATTTCCATCAGCAATTCGTACAGATGTGGCAAGCAGAAAGAAATATGAAACCAATGCCAAGGTTGTCAATACATTATTGGGAAGTCTGTCACCATGAAAGTTTGTCAAAGTTATGCAGCTCAAATCTACCAAAGAAATATGGGACAAAATTGTTCTAAGCTACGAAGGAGACTCTCAGGTAAAATGTGCTAAACTACAAACTCTCAAAATTCAATATGAAACTCTCAAGATGCACAATGATGAAAGCATAGCTAGTTACATCTTACGTATAGATGAGATTGTTAATTGCATGAAAAATTTGGGTGAAGAGATAAAGGAAGTTAGTTTAGTTGAAAAGGTTTTAAGATCCTTGTCTACTAAGTTTGAATCAAAAGTATCTGCCATAGAAGAAAAGCAAGATCTACAGAATATTACTATGACACAACTGCACGAAATCTTAACTGCCTTTGAGATGAGAAAAGGAGGTCCATCAGATATGAGAGAAGTTGCATTTAAAGCTTCATAAAAAATAAAAGAATAACTCAATGAATCAGAACATATTTCAGAAGGAGAAGAAGAAGCAAACTTTGTCAAGAACCTTCAACGGGGTTTCGGAAGATTCAGAGGTAAACTACCCTTCAAATGTTTTGCTTGTGGAAGAGTTGGTCATTATGCTACCAAATTTCCTCATAAAGATAAATTTGATAAACGTAAGGAATCCGCAAAATGGAATAGAAAACAAAGTGTAAGTAAGAAAAGCTACTATACTCATGAAGATAGCGATGATTTATCAATTAGTGATGAAGATGAAAATAGTAATGACTATAGACTTCTGATGGCTTATGAAGATGATGATTTCTTGGATGCTTTAGATGAAGATGACCTTTATGAAGAAATATCTAAACTCAAAATCTATTTAGAAGAAAAGAATATGATTATAGACACTTTGACATTCCAACTTGCTGAAAGAGAAAAACACAATGAAAAACTAGAATGTGAAATTGTGGGTCTAAGAAAGGATATTGAGAAAACAAAAGCTCTCAATCTTAGATTTGCTAAAGGATCAGAAACCTTAAATGAAATTATCAAAGTACATCATTCTCCTCTGATAAAGACAGGTCTTGGATATACTGAAGAAGCATCTCAATCACAGAAGCTGTCAACCTCCACTAAAAGCTATCTTGATGCAACAAAGAGCAGTGAACAGTTTGAAAATCGTCAGCAAAGGCATAAAGTAGATCACCAGGAAAATCAGGCTCAATTTACTTCAAGGATGAACAGAAGCCACAACCAACCCCAGGTAAATCATACTCAATTTGCTTCAAGGATGAATATCAATAGAAACTACAATCACCAGGTCAGCAGATTCAATAATCGCAGGAACTTCTTTAATGGTCAATGTTTTTCATGTCATAACTTTGGACACAAGGCTGCTCAATGTGTTTCTTACAAGACCATCATGACTAGAGAAGAATGAAATCAAAGAAATGTGACAGGGATCAAGAAAAGTTCCTATAATAACTTTTCTCCTCTTGAAAATGAAATAGAATGCTCAATCTGTAACAACTTTGGCCATGAAGAATCTAAATGTAGGAGTAAATTTCAACAAGTATCTCAAAAGGAACAAATTTATTTAAGTCCCAAAATATGGAGAAAGAAAGAACTGCAAACAGAAAGATGTGGTATTTCCTTGTATGCAGAAGGACAAGAAAATCAGTGGTACATCGACAGTGGATGCTCAAAACACATGATAGGTGACAAAGAAAAATGTCACTCATATAATGCCTTAGAAAAGGAAAAGAAGGTTTCATTTGGAAATGAAACTCTTGCTATCATAGAAGGTAAAGGCTCTGTTCTCTTAAAAGAAAAAGTTAAAGCTGGGAATGTTATGTATGTCGATGGTTTAAAGCATAACCTATTGAGTGTCAGTCAAATGTGTGATCAAGAAAATGAAGTAGTATTTCGGTCAAATGGATTTGTTGTTCGTTAGCTTGATATAGGAGAAACCATGATCAAAGGTATAAGAACTCCAAACAACTTATACATACTCAAGGGAGGACAACAACAGTGCTATCTAAGCAAAAATGATGAACATTGGCTATGGCACAGAAGATTTTGGCATCTAAGCTTTTCTCAAATAAGAAAAGCATGCAGATTCCAGGTTGTTCATGATCTTCCTGATATTAGCATTCCAGAATATACAATATGAAAATCATGCCAATTTGGTAAGCAAACAAGATCACACTTCCTTGAAAAGGAAGGATCAGCTAGTAAGCCTCTTGAACTTGTTCATACTGATTTATGTGGACCATCAAGGAAAAAGTCACCTCGTGGAGAAGAATACTTTATATTGTTCATTGATGATTTTTCCAGAATGTGTTGGATAGGACTTCTAAAGCATAAAGATGAAGCATTTGAAAAGTTCAAATCCTTCAAAGCTTTGGTTGAAAAGGAATCAGATCTCAAAATCAAATGCCTCAGATCTGATCGAGGAGGGGAATTTACCTTGGATGAATTCTTTGAATTTTGTAAATAACATGGAATAAAAAGGCAATTCTCCACCGCAAGGACTCCTCAGCAAAATGGAGTGGTAGAAAGGATGAACAGAACTGTTCAACAAATGGCTTGTGCTATGCTAGGTGAGTGTGGAACTCTTGCAACCTTCTGGGGTGAAGCTGCATTCGCTGCCATCACTATTCTCAACCAAGCAAATGTTCGGGTAAACAACACTAAAACTCCACATGAACTTTTGTATGGTAAGACTCCTACTGTAAAATACTTCAAATTTTTTGGAAGCAAATGCTACATCAAAAGGATTGATGAAAAACATGGCAAGTTTGAACCTAGAGTAGATGAAGGTATTCTCCTTGGTTACTCTTCTCGAAGTAAAGGATATAAATGTTATAATAAACGACTTGGGAAAATGATTGAAAATATTGATGTTGTGGTTGATGAAGCATGAAAAATCCAAAACAAATAAAAACCAAAGATTATGAAGAAGATTAGGATTATCCCCCCACATCAAATCACACTAATTCTAAAGAAGAAACCAATGAAGGACTAGAAGAAGAGATAACGGTAGAAGAAAAGACTCCGTCCAGGTATGTTCAGAAAAATCATCCAGAGACTCAAATTTTGGGACAGAAAGAGGAAAGTTTGCAAACAATAAGAACTATTACAGAAGCTTCAAGCTATCTAGCATTTCTATCCTCCACCGAACGTCAAAATCTAAATGAAGCATGCAAAGATGAATGTTGGGTCAAGGCCATGAATGAAGAACTTGAGCAAATTGAAAAGAATAATACTTGGGAATTAGTTCCTAGACCTCATGATAAGAATATCATAGGAACTAAATGGATATTCAAAAACAAGCTGAATGAAAATGGAGAAGTTATTAGAAACAAGGCCAGACTTGTTTGTAAAGTATATGCTCAACAAGAAGGTATAGATTTTGAAGAAACTTTTTCCCCTGTTGCTAGACTTGAAGCCATAAGAATCTTCCTTGCTCTTTCTAGCTTTCAGAAATTCAAAGTATACCAAATGGATGTAAAATCTGCCTTTCTTAACAGAGACTTAGAAGAAGAAGTCTATATTGAGCAACCAGATGGATTCATTCTTGGAAATGATGCAAAACTTGTATGCAGACTCAGAAAGGCTCTCTATGATCTAAAACAAGCTCCAAGGGTTTGGTATTACCGTCTTGAAAAATATCTCCATCAACAAGGTTTTTCAAAGGGATCAACTGATAGCAATCTATATACAAATATTGAAAATAATAATTGCTAATACTTGTTGTGTATGTTGATGATATCATTTTTGGTAGCAATGAAGAAGCCATGAGTCAGAATTTTGCTTCAGTAATGCAGCAAGAATTTGAAATGTCCCTGCTTGGTGAGCTTACATATTTTATTGGTCTAAAAGTTCAACAAAATAAAGATGGTATTTTTCTGTCACAAACCAAATATCTCAAACAGATCTTAAAAAAATACAACATGGAAGATTCTAAACCAGTATGTACCCCAATGGTAATAGGTTGCAATCTCTGCTCAAATGATGAATCAACAGTAGTACTTCAACCAACATACAGATCCATGATTGACAGTCTGCTTTATCTAACAAGTACCCGACCAGACATCATGCATGCAGTAGGAATAGTTGGAAGATTCCAAGCAAATCCAAAGGAATCACACCTTTAGGCAGTCAAAAGGATTTTCAAATATCTTCAAGGAACACAAAATTTTGGTTTATGGTATCCTAGAGATACAGATATTACACTTCATGCATATACAGATGCAGATTGGGTAGGAAACGCTGATGACAAAAAAAGAACTAGTGGTGGTGCATTCTATACGGGTTCCAGATTAGTGTCTTGGTTCAGCAAGAAACAAAGTTCAATTGCATTATCTACTGCTGAAGAAGAATATGTGGTTGCTACATCGTGCTGCACACAACTCCTTTGGATGATGCAAACATTGCAAGACATTCAGATCACATGTACTCCAACCATCTCCATTCTATGTGATAAGACAAGTTCCATCAGTATTTCAAAGAATCCAATCATGCATTCCAAGACCAAGCACATACCCATAAAATATCATTTTTTACATGAACAAGTGCTTGAACAAAAGGTCAAATTGGAGTATGTTCCCTCCAAAGAACAGGGTGTCGATATATTCACCAAACCACTCCCCAGAAAGACATTTGAATATCTCAGACAAAAGCTGAGAGTAGTTGGTGCATCATTATGCTATTAAAACCTATATGTTTCATAGAAAGGTGGTTATATGCAAGTTTCATGAAGCGTAGTCGTGTACATACGCTCGAATCTGTGGATACAGTCGCGTATATGTTGGTTTGAGGAAAAGCAGGGGGCGAGACTCAGGGAAAAAGGGGTCTGATATGGTTCAGCGAATTATCTTCTTTGCTTGATGATGGTTACAGTCTGTGGATGACATGTGGAAATATGTTGGCTCTCATAAGTTGTTGATAACTTGATGTATATCTAATTGATGATGATGCCTTGATAACTCTTCTATTATATGAAATGATCAAATCTGATAGTGATCATCTGGCATAGGTTCAGGGGGAGCATATGCTTCTCATAATGCATTGTTGACATTATCTTAGAATATCTTGTTACATATTGACATAGTTTTTTTTTATTTAGGTGGAACAGGTTCAGGGGGAGAACATGGTTGCTGGTCTAGATGCTGATTGATAAATGTTGCTGATATAGTTGTTGATGACTATCATGGTCTTGTTTAAGATATTTGCTCTCTGTTATATATGTCATGTATATATTTTAATGTAAAGGTCATGAAACAACCTAATTTGTTACACCACTATGCATGGGATGGATGATGTAATATAAACAATTGGTATATCCCCACTTGGTTGGGAGATGGATGTATGTATGAGTCATTGGTGATAGGAAGGTACTTTATGATGTATGTACAGAGTCATGTTCTTCTTTTAGAACATCTTTTTGAGGACCTTGCTTATAATCAGGGGGAACATGGACTCGTTCATGGAGCTTAATCAGCGCACTTCAACATATCAGATAATCAACATGTACTCAAGGGGAGAATGACCCTTTGCCCTTGATGAAAAAGGGGGAGAGTGACTTGGGGTTACCATCAAGTCCAAAGGGGGAGATTGTTAGCTTTATGACATAGGTGTTGTCCTTGATGGCAACTAACTCAGATGGCAAATCACAGTTTAGCAGGATAATAGCACAGGGTTTAGATCAGACTTCACAGGATGAAGAAAGAGAGGTATACTCAAGTTCACCATTGGCCAAGCCACGTATACACGCGGGTTCTATGTATACAAGTCACATATACGTACACACGCACTTTCACAGAATGCAAGGCACGTATATCTTGGAAAACTAAGTTTTGGTCCAAGGTATTTGGTCCATGGTATTTTGGCCCATGGCATTTTGATCCATGGTATTGGTCCAAGGTATCTGGTCCAAGGTATCTGGTCCAAGGTATCTGGTCCAAGGTATTGACTCTAGGTATTGGTCCTAAGTGGTTTTGGTCCATGGTATAGAGTAAGGTCTAAGACTATAAAAGGAAGGGAAGATCATTAGGGTAAGCACTCAAGCATTGAATATTTGATGAAGAGTAAGATCTGGTATACAGGTTATTGGGTTATGGTGCATAGCTGGATCTGAATCGAGGATTAACCTTAGCACTTGATGAAGGATAAGATCTAATGATGGGCCAAGATCGTAAGGCTTGAAGTGAATTATCTTTATGTGGTTTGATAATTTATCTGAATAACTAGTGCATGTTGTAGTTTGTAAATATGATGATCTGGGTATAACTAAAGTCTGGAACTGTGGTAATGTTTAAATCATCATTTACATATCTGTATGCAGGTTCACTTTAGAAAAGGTGCGTATACATGTCGGTTCTGCATATCAAAACAACATATACATCATAAATTTGATTTTCAGATCCGTACGTAGGTTCAACTTGAGGAAAGCGTGTATGCATGCATGTTAGACACATAGAAGTAGCGTATACCTTATAAAATATGTTTTAGCTGCTTCTGCTTGTTGCTCCAGTATTCTGGGTTCTGGCTTGGGTTCTGGTTACTGTATTCTGGTTACATCATCCTGAAATATCATATTGAAGGGTTGTCAAAGTGATTGATTGATTCAGTTGTGATTGGTGCAAAGGAGATAGGTTTCTGTAGATAATTAAATGATGTTATTGATGGATCTAGTATGAAAAATTATGAAATATGGTCCCTGGAAGAAAAGAGAAGGTTGTAGCCTTCTGTAGGCCGGCACTTATGTACTACTAAATATATCAGCTAGTACAAGAGCTAGGGGGTTGTAGCTCCCTTCTAGTAGAAGCTAGAGAACGAGAGAAGGTTGTAGCTTTCTGCAGGTAGAAGCCTGCGTATTGGTATAAGACTGCACCAGTACAAAAATTGTAAATAGAATTTTCTTATTATCAAAAAGAAGACAGAGACATTGCAGTAGGTGGTTTTCACCCACATTGGGTTTCCACCTTATATCTTGTGTTCATATGTGTGATTGATTGTTCTGTTTTTACTGCACCTAGTTACTGTTATATGGTTCTGATGCACTAATTAAAGATCAACATATGATGAATTAACCAAATCATAAGTTTCCTGGATATACGCTAGTTTCCTTAAACACAGTTGCGTATACATGTGAATTCCATTAACTGAAGTAGCGTATATGAATCTGATTATGGAAATGAAAAATTATTGACTTGCTAATATTGATTCACCCCCCCTCTTAGTATTATTTCCAACACCATATTCCAAGCATGAATGTGGGATCTCATGGAATAAACAAAGACAAAACCAAAACAAGGCTTCCATAGGCTAAACCACCTCAACCCTCAAACACAGTGATTCCACCTCCACAGTTGGACATCACTAACACCAACCAAATCGATCTCTACACAAGTTTTCCAGGGCTCTAGGATCTACTAACTCAACCCATAGACATCTTGGGCTCCAGAGAATTTTTCCAACCTAGCTCCACGAACTAGTAACTCAACCCACCAAGGGATCAAAAGTGTTTGTCCCAACCTAGCCTCTAGGACTAGTAACTCAACCCAAGTTGTTCCAGGGCTTCCAGAGCGTTTGTTCCAACCCACAACCATAAGGAAAATGAACACCAATCAGAAAGACAACTAAGTGTAAAACCCACAACACCATGACTATCTAGGAAATGACAAGGTAAGGCTAAAACCACTGTTAATCTAGGAAATCTCCATGCCAATGACAACACATAACTAGAAAATTGCATGCATATACATTGCATCCATAAAATTAGCATGGAAATGATGTATGAAACCTATTACTAGTAACGTAATCTAGTTCTGGTTGTTGATCGACTTATTACCTTGTGCTTTCCTACTTTCCTTTTCCTTCTTTCTCCAAATCCAAGTGAATAATAGAGTGCTCCAAGTATGCTGCACAAATGCTCTAAGTGTGAAAGAGTATGACAAAATGTGAGAATGGAAGAAAGTTCAACCCAAATCTATCAAAAGGATAACACTTTATCCTCATAAGCCTTTTCATAATTAGGGCTTCTATTTTCTTCATTTTCCTTTAGGTTTCCTTTAATTTACCTCTCATGCAAATTTGTGACTATTCATCTTCCTTTTCTCCTATTTTCCTTTATTTCATAAATACAATTCCAATTATTGCCACTTTGCCTCTGCCAATACCTTTGCTAATTTCCATAGACATGAATTAATCATGAGTGATACCCATCAATATATTTTTCCAAACATTTAGCTTGGAATATGTGTCCCTTGACCTTAGCCTTATTTTATTTACATGGAAAATCATCCAGGGGTTGTTACAAAACCATCCCCCTTGGGGGAACACTATCCTCAATGTTCTATGACACCTATGATCAGCAAATCGCTGAAAACAAACCATACTACTCATGGAGCTTTATAACAAATCTGGATGATGTATTTTCAATGTCAACTACTACAAACCATGACCAACATAACAAACCTGACAATCATACTGCTTTTCGGAGATTTATAACATAGCTCATTGTGGTATTTACAACAACATCCATATACACTTATACATATACCAAAAAATCATTTACTCGAACAACAAATAATGAAGGATACATAGCCCACATCTGATCATCCATATCCCATGTAGCTTCATTAGGCCCAAAGTGCTTCCATTGCACTTTAACCTACTTGATTACTCTATTTAGGAGCATGATTTGTTTTCTCTACAGTATGAAATGAGTTTATGGCTAGAATTGTCCATTTGGTTCCACCTGTAATACAAACCATTCAATCACATGATCAACATCCTGTACATACCTGTTAAGTAATGAAACATGGAACACATCATGGAATTTCATTGTTGGAGGCAGTACAAGTCGATAGGCCACTCATCTAATCCTCTCAAGGATCTTAAAAGGCACGCAATACCAAGGTTCTAGCTCGGCACATGATCCAATCATCAAGGAGCTCATCATGGGATTGATGCGCAAGTACACATCCTCCCAACCTAAAACTCCTTAAATTCCATGCGTTGATTTGCATATATTTTCTTCCTGTCCCGTGTTACCTTCAAATTGCTCTTGATAACTTGAATTGCATGTTTCATCTCTACCAATGTATCTGGTCCAATTAGTACCATATTCATTGGATCACTCCACCAGATAGGAGTATTACAACTCCACCCATAAAGTTCCTTAAACAGACTCATCTTCAAGGACTCCTGATACACATTATTATATGCAACCTTTACCAGTGGAAGATACTATTCCCACTTCCTCTACTAATGCGTGACATACATCCTCAACATATGCCTAAGAGTCCTGTTGACCCTATATGTATGTTCATTCATCTACAAATGATAAGTTGTATTGAAATCCAACTCCCCAAACCTGTAAAATACTCTTTCCAAAACCTGGAAGTGAACTTGGAGTCTTTGTCAGATACAATATTCTTAGGAACACCACACAATCTCACTATCTCTCTGATGAAAATATGAGCTATGTCACTACCTGAGTTCGTAGTCTTCATCGCAATTAAGTGAGCCAGCTTGGTGAACTTGTCAACCACAATTATAGTGGAGTCATGCTTCTTTTATGTCCACGGAAAACCTGTAATGATGTCCATGGAAATGACCTCCAATTTCAACTCTGGAATCAGAATCAACTACAATAAACCACCTAGATTATTACACTCTGCTTTTACCTACTGACAATCCCAATATCTCACAACAAAATCAACCACCTCTTTCTTCAAGTGTGTCCAATGATAAAATTTCTTAACTACTATCAATGTCTTTTGATATCCCGGGTGACCTGATTATGGCTTGACATGAAATTCTGTCAAGATAAGCTTCTTGAGCTCATAGTTGTCCAACACATAGATTATGTTCCTAAATTTGACCAAATCATTTGTCGTGAGATGATAATCCACATCCTAGTCACCTATACCCGGTTGTAGTAATCTATGCTTAAGCTGCTGGCATTTGTCATCTTGTTGTTGTCCATTCAAGATCCTCTCCTACAAGTCTATCCCATAAGCACTCACTGCTACAATATGATTCACCTATACTCTTCTACTAAAATCATTTGCAACCTTGTTCTCATTTCTACTAAGATCATATGCAAATAAGTGAGATTAGCCAACCATCTAGCTTGCCTGAAATTCAGATGAGGTTGATCAAACAAGTACTGCATCCCATTGTGATCACTCATCAAAATTAACCTCCTTCTAAGAATATAGCATCTCCACATCTTCAATGCATGAATGATATCTACCAACTCAAGATCATGAGTCACATAGTTAAGCTTGTGCTCATTCAACTTCCTTAACTCATTTCATATCACCTGTCCTTCCTAGATCGATACTCCACAAATTCCTCTCTTGCAAGCATCTTTACATGCCACAAACTCTTTATCTAGATTTGTAATCTTCAAGACCAGAGAATTTTTAAGAAAATTCTTCAATTGCTCAAAACTAGATGCACACTCCCCAATCCACTCAAACTTCTCTCCTTTTCACTGCAAAGATGTAATAGGATAGCAAATCCATGAGAAGTTCCTGATGAACCACCTGTAGTAGCGTACTAGTCCCATAAATGATCTCACCTCATCCACATTCCTAGGAGTTTCCCATTCCATGATAGCTATGATATTTTTTGGGTCCACTACTATACCTTCCTTAGAAACAATGCGCCCTAAGTAATGAAATTATATTTGAAAGAAACTTCACTTACTAAGCTTGGAATACAATTGGTTCTCTCTTAACAATCTTAATACTGTTTCTAGGTGTCCTGCATGCTCTTTCTCATTCTTATAATATACCAATATATCATCAATGAATACTATCACAAACTTATATAGATAAGGATGGAACACACTATTCATGAAACACATGAAAGTAGTTGGAGTATTAGTCAAACCAAAAAGTACCATGACAAACTCATAATGCCCATACCTAGTCTAGAATGTGCTTTTCTAGATGTCCTCTTCTTTTATGCATGCTTAATGATATTCTGATCTCAAGTCAATATTCAAGAACATTGGTGTTCCTTTTAACTGATTGAACAAGTCATCAATCCACAAAAAAGGGTATTTTTTTCTTGATAGTCACCTTATTCAACTACCTATAATCAATACACAACCTAAGAGTACCATCATCCTTCTTCACAAACAATATTGGTGCACCCCAAGGCAACACATTTGGCCTAATGTCTCGCTTCTCAATCATTTCCTTAAGTTTCAACTTTGATTCCACCAACTCTGGAGTGCTAATTGTATACGGTGCATTAGATGCTGGTGTTTCTCCCAGCATCAACTCAATAGAAAAGTCCACTTACCTATGAGGCAATACCTCTAAAATATTTGTTGGAAATACATCCTGAAACTGCTGCAAAATCAAATACGTCTTCAATACTTCAGTATCCTCAACATCCTTCCCTTTTTCACTATAAATATAAACTAAAAACAAGACACACCCTTTACTATTACTACGCTTTTCCCACATAGTTGTAACCATTCTCACTGATGTAGGTTTATTCTTAACCTAAAAGATTCTACTCTCTCCATCATCATCGAAGCATTCAATAGCCTTATCATAGCAAACCACTTTAGTCCTACAAATGTACAACCAATCCATACCCAAAAGCATATTGTATGATCCCAATAACAGCACATTTAGATGTGTTGATGTAGGGATACCATTTAACTCAAATGTACAATATCTCACCCAATGATGAACTCTTTTCTTGGTACTTGTAGCCAGCTACACCAACCAAGACTACACATGTACTTATTTATTAAATAAACACTTATCCATGAGGTAAATAGTGGTATAACTATAGTTAGATCTAAGGTCAATAAAAATAGAAACAAGTTGTTTACCTTCCATCTTGGTAATAGATGGTTGATGATTAGCCTTCCTATTATCCAATGATGTATAAATCTAAGGAATACTCTAGAATCTTCAAAACATCCCCAACTCTATGTGCCTCCTGATCACTATAAATATGAGGCCTTCCACCCTGATGTTGTGGACAATATCTCTTGCAATGCTCCTTGACGCAAGTCCAACACCGCAAATGCTTCCTGCCATGACCCTCATTCTGCTCCTTAGACTCAAATCTCGGTCATTTGTCAACTGCATTGAATTTCTTAAACAACACTCCATTCTCCTTGTTACCTGCATCATGAGGTCTTCCTCGCTTCTTATCCCACTTTCCCTTACTCTTTTCATTACCTTTCCAACCCTACCTAGGTTTTGACTTATGCTTATCCTAATCATATCAATGTTTTAACTTCCCAATTACTTCCTCTAATGTTTGAGGCTTATCATACTCAATCTGATCCTTAAATGCTAATGGAAATCCAATAACGAATATTTGGACCTTTGTTTTCTCATCCTTAAGATAAGGCACATACCTCAACAACTCAAGAAACATAGTCTTATACTATTCATCTATCATGGATCCCATATTCAATTCATATAACTCCTTAGCCTTACCATCATAGTAACTCTTTGATAAGTACTTCTTTCTAAAGAGTCTTTTGAACTTATGCAAGCTCAACTCCTCTATATTTATGATTCTGACATGCTTCACATCTTCCCACCAGATGTACGTTTTTCTTTTCCCTTGAGATTAAAAATAGATATCTTGTCCTTCATATTCTCTATATAATCTTGTAGCTCAAATAACTTCATCCCAAGCAACCATACTTCTACATATTCCGATTTCTTAAACTCTCCATTGAATGTAGGAGGATTGACCTTCTTGAACTCATCCAACAAGTACTACTTCTCATTCCTCTTGTAAGAATGGTAACAGTGATGACCATTTTTTTCTATGATCCAAAACTAGAATAGAATCCATAACCACTACCTCTTATGTCAAGTGTATCCTTCCATCTACCACCTCTAACTATGTCATCTCTGTCTGACCTATGCCCTCCATGAGAACTGCTTCCATATGCCCCATTAATCCTTTCCTCCTATCCATAACTAATTATTGGTTGTCCCTGTCTTTGCAATTCTGTTAAGCTCTAAAGGGTCACTGCATTGACCTCTTCTTTCTTTTCCTTTTCTTTAGAAAGTCTTTCCCATGACTGAATTATCCTGTCATTATCTGCCTTAAAACTTTGTATCTTTTCCTTTAAACTTATCAAGGTATGTGCTATGTTAGGAGAGTAACCATCTCTTTGTTTCTCATCTCATCTATAAGGGGAATCATGTGAACTGTAATCCACCATTTTTCTTGTCATCTCTAGTCTTCTACTTCTTGCAAAACATACCATGCTAGATAACCAAATATAAACATAATCAAACATACTCACTGAAGTTTAGGGGAGGTTATTTCATCCACACAGTTAATCTAGGTTAGTACAACATATGTATACCTAATGAAATCAATAAATCAATCATCCCAACATCACCGTCATGATGACACAAAACCACAACAATGACCATCACAATGCATGCATAATAAACACATAGACAACTAACATGCATGCATGATAAACACATTTCGTCCATCCCATCCAAGTGTTTTCACTTGGAAGCTCTAATACCACCCTATGGTATCATATATCACCTAAATATAATGTAAACTCACTCTAATACCACCTTGTAACCACCCCTGCCACGTTTACCCAACTTCACCAACCTACCAGGGTAAACATGAGACGAAGAGTTACTATGACATGACTCGACCTCCAAGCTTCAGTTAAGAAAGTGGGGTTTTGTTGTCACTACTACAACACCCTCTGAAATTTTGGCCTGCACCAAATTTCAATGACTACCTTCATCTTGTATATTGTCATCACAAACATTGAGATCCATTCCATATGTTTTATTTAAGGGTTTTGGTCCCTTGTGCAAGAAAAGACAAATGTTGTCTTTTGGCATGTCAAGTGTTGCACAGTGTATAAAATATTGTATTCGTGGTTTCAAGGGGTTATCTTTGTGTGAATTAGTTCATCTTACCATGTAAACATTTGTCGCATGCATTCCCAAAGCTGTAAGCATTATCACATAAGTGTCGTCACGGTTTTCTCAAAGTGTATATTTAGTTTCGCACTTGTTGTAAGTCATTGAAAAGTTGTTTCACTGAGGGAAATGTGTTTTTCATGTGTCATGGATTATCTATGTTGTTGTGTCATCAAGTGTTCTAAGTGTGTGATCACATTCAAGTGATATCACTATCCACATCATCTCACTGATCCCACACTTAGCCAAATTTCAGAAATTTCCCTAGAAACTTAGCCTCATGCAGCCTTCCTCAACTGCGCATTGTGAAATTACAACCCTCAAGCTGTAACGCTACCCCTTGACACTGTGCAATACGCAGTTTCTTCCTTCCGAGACTATGCACTACGCAATTCTAGTGATCAAGTCGGGACCTTGCCCCCAATAATTACACAATTCAACACTCCAACCTAGCCTCAACTACACATTACACAGTATCTTAGCTCAAACTCAACCCTTGAGATCTTGAGCATAACAATTGCGCAATCACCAAGTCTACTCTTCCTGTCAAAACTGTGTAGTTGTCTGAAACAATGGAAAGCCCCTCATCCTGGCTCACTGAGTCCCAAAATTATGTAATATACCTTCCTAGTCCAGCTTGAAGTGCACATTGCATAGTCTCAAGGCACAAGCTCCACCCCTAACTTCCTAAGTTGCACAATTGCGTAGTCACTGAGCCTCTCCCTTAGCCTGTCACTCGGTTTTGGATCATTTAATGGATCAACATGCCCCATATTAGACTAGGGGTTTATCAAGCTAATGTCATCTCCTCATGATTGAATTGTAGATGCAGGTACTCTATCATACTATGAAAAGATGATGAAGAAGGAGATGGATAAAGGAAACATGTTGAAAGACATCCTTGTAGATGATTATGCAATCCGATTAATCAAGAGAAAACAAAGTGACACCAGTTTTGATATCATTGAATAGTCCTTACCTCTAAGCCATATGGAGGAGGATAGAATAGCATACTCAAGAGGACACATAGCAAGGAGAAACAAGAATGGATTGACATTTCCATGACATCATGCATTCCATGCTAGCAGTGTCATGTCATGTCATGTAATGAGTCATCATATACCACATCATTATTGTGGATTGTGTAATTATCTATTAAAAATGTATTGTAAAGTGGAAGTTAAAAGGACACATATAGAATGTAAAGAGTCATGTAAATCTGAAAATCCATATGAATTCAAACAATCATGAGGGTAGTCAAAGATTCACAAGGAGGTGAAGCATGACCCCATTGGTTATATATACACCCTCATTGTATGAGCAAAATAATTTTCACCTTGGCTCCTCCTGCAAGGCATCAAAGAGACAAGCTAGTTCCTTTAGGGAGCAAGGAGTGGCTCCAATGCTCCACTATTTGAGCTAGTGGTGTTCATTGTATACATTTGTCTTGGGAATTTTAGTTAATATCAAAAGCCTAATGGCCAACACGTTCTTCTTACATGAATTATGAATATTTGTAAGACTATTCCATGGATGTTTGTAATTCATGTTTTCTTTCATCTATGCTAAAGTATTTGAAATATTTCAGTTATTTTAGTACTTATCATATTGAGAATGTGTTGTAACTTTTTTATAACTATTGCAACCTTGTGGCCTATTCTGTTGGATGTTAGAGAAACATTTTTTTCTTATAATGGTTGCAATGAATGTCGCATCTTTGTGGACTATTCTACTATATGTTAGACATATATTTTGTGTGTGTGTGTGTCTACCAGGGTGATACTATTTCCTCTCTCCTAGAGGCTCAATTTCCTCTCCTTCCATAGTTGAAGAATCTTGAAACATAGACAACCAAACACTCACTAGGCATACTCACTTGTTGATCCAAGATTACCTGTGCATAACTCTCTTGTGGTGAGTTTTCTAGCCAAGGAAAACCTACAAGAATACATGGCATCCGAGCTAATATCTCGAATGGGGCTCCTATTCCAAACGATATGAGGTATAATTGGGACTTCACATCGGGGAGATCCCCTTGGTTGACAGATTTTTAGCACCGTCAAGAAAATGGTGCTAGAAGGAGGGCTAGATGACAAGATGAGCTCTTTGATTATGATTTGAATCTCTTATCGTAAATGGCTCATCCTCAAACCACACTCCCAAGGTATTTTTCTAACCTATCCGCTGGTGAAATTTGAATCCCCAATGAGTCTCTCCATGAATTGTCTCAACTCAAGTTTGATGGTGAGGGTGATACATCCTTTGCCAAGCATGCATATATTTTTCTTAAGTTTTGTGAATATTATAAAATTTATTTTGAAGATGTGACTTGTATTATTTTTTGGCCCACCCTTGAAGGTCAGGTTAGCCAATGGTGTCACACTCTACCACTTATTTCCATTCATTCTCTTAACCATCTTGTCAAGGAGCTTCATTTAGCATTTTATAGGTATGATTACTGAGATGTTTATAAAATAATTGACCAACTTAGAATGGATCTTGATGAATCAGTTAAGGATTTCTCTGAACGATTCATTCACCTTTGTTATGAATTTCCTGAAGAAGATATGGATTGGGATTTCTTGAAACAAAAGTTTAAGCATTTCATTCATATCTCTTTGTACGGTGAATCCAAACCACCTGATGTATCTTATTCCCCAACCCTTGTAAATCAAGGGACACCCCTAATTTCAGAGGAGGAATTGACTACTCCTTTTGTTCCTTGTCCTCCCCCATTTCTAGTTCCAACGAGGGTGCCTCCGTGCAATGATATTAAAGTTGGGAAATTTGCATATCAAATTCTTGATCCATCTTCTCATCCCCCTTCTGCTTGTCGTGATTCAAATGTAATAGAGGAAATCTCGGAATGGCTCACAAAGCCTATGGTGAAAGCCAATTTTTTCATTCCTCAAGATGGTATCAACATTCATAACTCTAGTATTGAATCCTATTTAGTTTTCTATCATCTACATGTCATGAATCTTTGTACTGCGATTTGCTTGATTAATCTTCTCCACCAACTATTTTTTCACACTCTCTTAATTTTTGAGTTGCTGGCCCAAATTGTAATAAGGTTCAAGGTAGTTAGATTACATGGGTAGAGGAGTAGGATGGTGAAGATTATTTCATTATTTCTTATCTATTTCAAAATCCTTAATGTCAAGTTCATGCTCTCACATTCTTGGATGATTTTCAATCTTCTAATCTCATTAGTGAATCAAATGAAATCAATTTGTTCAGATCCGTATTCTTGGGCAACAATCATTTAGACGATGATTATTCTATTAATGTACATGATGACAAATGCCCAAGTGCACCAACCAGTTTTTTTGGTTCCTCCAAAAGATGTTGATCTGGCAGAATTAGATCTAGGATCTAATCGAGTTGAGGAAAGTGTTCTTATCGAAACATCCTCTCCATCCCAATATCTCTTATGCTTACATGTTTTTGATGCATCTACATGCGATGAAGATACTCCATGCTCTTCAAGTTATTCATTGAATGAGGTCACTTCTCAATTGATACAAGGTAGTGAGGTTTTCCATGATGAAATAGAAAATAATCAGATCATTGAGTATCCTTTCCATCCCATATCATCTCTTGTTTTTCATGAAGAAAACTTTTCAAATAAGCTTGCTCATAAAATTTATCCAATTCATACATCTCTATACTTGCGATCATAAGAATCTTTCGACTTGATTAATCTAGTTGTCAAAGTTGTCAAATATGATTAAATCAATGATAGAGATTGTTCCCATCGGATTGATACTGATATCATTAAATTCAATGAAAGAAGTTGTCCTCACACCATGGATGATCTACTTTAATCAAAATGTGATTTTATAATACTTTAAATTTTCAGGACATGTTAGGCAGTTGAGGCAGTTCAACTTCCATTGATGGTTATGTAAGGACCTCACAACTTTGGTAAGATCCCCAAACTGAGTCAAGTCTAGTTTTCCTGGAAAAATTATTCTTTTTGCGTGACATTGATCCATGTAAATTCCTTCTTGAAATATGTTTGGAAGTGCGGATATAATCCTTCAAATATTCAAGATTAGGTTTTCGATCAGATTAAATTCCATATTTCAGTTGATTCTTCCCCATGAAAAACTCTTGCTCTTAACTCAGTTTTGGAGAGTGTGCCTCTCACAAAAGCATAGAATTGTGAAGTTTATTATTCTAAATATTATCTTTGGGAAAGGCATTCGTGCCTATCACATCCTTTTGAAAACAATCAACTCCTGGTCCTTTTGAATACTCTGATGCTAATATTTTTCTTCATTGAACCTGAAATCCTCTTGAGCACTAGTGAATGCATGGATTATTTGACGAATCAAATTCTTCTTCACTCATTTTAACCTAACTAGTTTCATTTGTTTACTATACTAGCATTCCTTGTTATTTCTTTTGACAATTACGATGCTAGTGCAATGTGTAACCAATTATAAGAAAATAGTTTGTTACACTCATCATGCAAGGAAGATGATTTTATGATGTAGAGAATTTTTGAAACTGCTCAAGTTGATTTATCTCTGGTAATTACAAACTGGGAATCTGATGCTTTAATCATCTCATATGATCATGATTATGTCTCTGATGACTGTTGTTCAACTTACTATTTTCCCATTGGCACATTCAACAACAATTTTTTTACACCCTTTAATACTTTTGGTTTAACATCTCACTATCTGGGTACTTGTCAAGCAGTTGAGGCACTTCCAGACCCATTGATGGTTATGTCAAATCCTCACTATCTTGAAATGTTTGCTGAATATGATCAGATCTATTTTCCCTCATGAGATTCCCATCATAATCCCGTGTCTCTAATTGAAATTTTATCTTTTCAAAACTTTCATGGTTTTCAAGAGAATTGTCACGAATTTTATGATCCAATCGATGAATGGTTGTAGAAATCTTACTTGGCAAGCTCAGTCACAAATAACAAGTTTTTATCTTTCTGCATGCTTACTAAGGAGTTTGGTGTAGTTGAATACACATTCGCAAGGAGCTTCCAAGGTTTGTTGAATGATGGTTTTAATAAAAAAGGTAAGAATGTGAATTGATTAGAAATAGTGGCTATGGACTATCTTTCTGCAGGAAGGAAATACCCTTAAATTTTTGTGCAAGTTATTGAAGTTCTTATCTATTTTGTTATACATTTCTTTATATCATTTTTAATTGCTTATATCTTCATGAATGTAGGTTAGAAGCAATTAGGGTGGCTTCATTAAAAATTTCATTATATGTGACGATGACCGTCAAGATGATTAGGTTAGGAGTAGGTATAGTTGCATATTAGTTTACCTATAGATCCATCCTACATTCAGTTTTTGTTGCTTTTCTTGTGTTTTATCATCATCGTTTTGGTTAGCCTCCTTCCATTTTGTCTTATAGTTGTGTTTCCTTATTGTGTGTTTGTGTTTTCTTTTGTTTTCTAAGAACTTGCATGAAGATTTTTTTTTGGCTCAAAAGCCAATGTGGAAAATTAAAAAAGTCTTGTGACACTACAAAATTTGGCTAACCTTCAGTTCTCCTTCTTTGCAATGGTTACATCTTTTGGTAAATGAAGTTAAGATGGAAAATACAATTCATTTGTAAGGATATTTTTGGTTAAACCATGATACCTGTGACTATTTTGGAAACCTTATGCCCACTCTCAATTCTTGTGTCTTGGTGTTTTTACACTTATACAATTTGTAGAAGAAGAAAAGGGGGAAAATCTATATGAGAAAACCTAAATTAGAGGTCTCTATATGCTTCTGTAAAGGAACAACCTCTCATGTTCTCAATAATCATGGTCCCTCTTCTGACCATAAAATAAATAAGTGCCAATGCATAGTCCTCTTTAAATATATAAATAAAGGTGAAAGAAGAGAAAGGATTCTTACGCAGGGAGGTGAAGCAAGAAACTCTATCAGGGTATTGTCTAGGCTCACTGGCAGCAAAGAAATGTTCACGTTCTTGTAGTGAATCTACCAATGTATTTTCTAGGCCTGCTAGCAATGGAGAAACACCAAAGATGAAAAACTATACTCTAAAACTCTAAAGCTCATGAACTTCGCTACCCTTTCTTATTCAAAAAATTGCAATATTATTGAATCTCATGCTTTTGTTCAACTAAGAAGGCACAAAGGGGGACCATGGTTACTCACATGGATAAATGGGGAATCCAAATTGATCTACACGATGAATCAATACTCCTTGAAGAACTGAGGCCTTGCACAAAGGAGTTAAAATGAGGCAGAGAAGCTGGAATTCGACTAGGGTGTCGCCAAGTGTTCTCGCTGCAACAACACCCTCCAAAATTTTGGCATGTACCAAAGTTTAGAGCCTAAATTCATCTTGTGTCTTTTCGTCGAAAACATTGAGATCCATTCCATTTGTTTTCTTTAAGTTTTTTGATCCCTTTTGCAAGAAAATAAAAATGTCATATTTTCACATGTCGAGTGTTGCACAATTTATAAAATCTTTTTTTTGTGGTTTCAAGGGGTTATATTTGTGTGAATCATTTGATATTACCATGTAAACACTTGTTGCACTCATTCCCAAAGTTGTAAGCACTTTCAAATAGGTGTCGTCACGGTCATCAGAAAGTGTATCTTTAGTGTCACACTTGTCATAAGTCATCACAAAGTTATTGCATTGAGGGAAATGTGTTGTTCATGTGTCATGGTTTGTCTATGTTTTTGCATCATCAAGTGTTCTAAGTGTGTCATCACATTCAATTCATATCATTTATCCCACACCTAACCAATTTTCATAAATTTCCCCGACAACATAGCCTCATTTGACCATCCTCAACTATCCATTGTGCATTTCCAGCCCTCAAGATGCAAACCTACCCCTGGACATTGTGAAATGCGTAGTTCCTTCCTTCCAAGACTTTTCAATGCACAGTTCTAGTGATCAATCCCAGACCTTGTCCCCCCAGAATTATGCAATCCAGCCCTCCAACCTGGACTCAAATGTGAATTTCATATTCTCTAAGCTCAAGCTCAACCCTTGATATCTTGAGTTGCACAATCACCAGGTATTCTCTACCTCTCAAAATTGTGCAGTTGTCTAAAGTAGTGAAAAAACCATCGACCCGGCTCATTGAGTCCCAAAACTAATCTGAATGCCCAGTCCAGCCAGAACTGCACATTATGCAGTCTCAAGGCTCAAGCTCCACCCCTGGCTACCTGAGTTGTGTAATTGGGTAGCCACTGAGCCTCTCCCTCATCCTACCAGTTGGTTCTGACTGAGTCAGTGGATAAGCATGTACCATCTTAGACTAGGGGTTTATCAAACTGATGCCGTCTCATCGCGAGTGAATTGCAGATGCAAGTATTATATCATACCATGACAGGATGATGAAGAACGAGATGGATAAGGGAAACATGTTGAAAGACATCCTTATAGCTGATTATGCAAGGTGATCAATCAAGGGAAAAAAATGGACACAAGTTTGCGACCACAGCTCAAGACTTGATATCATTGAAGATTCCTTACCTCTAAGCCATATGGAGGAGGATAGAAGAGCATACTGAAGAAGAAACATAGCAAGGAGCAACAAGAATGGCTTGAAATTTCCATGTAATTATGTAGTCCATGCTAGCAGTAACATGTCATGAGTCATCATATGCCACACCATTATTGTGGATTATGTAATTATATATTATAAATGTATTATAAAGTGGATTTCCAAAGGACACATACAGAATTTCAAGAGTCATGGAAAGCCAAAAATTCATAGGAAATCAAACAGTGATGAGGGTTGTCAAAGAGTCACAAGGAGGTGAAGCGTCACCCCATTGGTTATATATATACCGTTATTGTATGAGAAAATGAATTTTCATCTTGGCTCCTCCCACAAGGCATCAGAGAGACAAGCTAATGCTTTTGGGGAGTAAGGAGTGGCTCCAATGCTCCACCACTGGAGCTATTGGTGTTTGTTGTATTCATGTATCTTGGGACTTTTACTTAATATTAGAAGCCTTATGGCCAACATGTTCTTCCTGCATGAATTATGAATATTTGTAAGACTATTCTATGGATGTTTTTAATTCATGTTTTCTTTCATCTGTGCTAAAGTATTTGAATTGTTTCAGTTATTTTAGTACTTACCATATTGAGAATGTGTTGTAATGGTTGCTATAATTGTCACATCTTGTGGATTATTCCGTTGGATGTTAGACACATCTTTCTTTCTTATAATGGTTGCAATGACCATCACATCTTTGTGTACCATTCTTCTAAATGTTAGATGGATATTTTATATGTATGTTTGTCTTTACCAAGGTCATACTATTACCTCTCTCCTAGAGACTCACTTTCCTCTCCCTCCGAAGTAGAAGAATCTTGACACACATACAAATGAACACTCACCAGGCATACTCACTTGTTGATCCTAGATTAACTATGCATAACTCTCGTGTGCTAAGTTTTTTAGCCAAGTCAAGCCTACACAAATACATGGTAGCTAGGTCAACATCTCAGATGGGGCTCCTATTCCAAAGGGTGTGAGGTCTAATTGGGACTTCACATCAGGTAGCCCCCCTTAGTTGATGAATTTCCAGCACCATCAATAGGCTAAGAACTGACTTCTCACAAGCATCACTCTGGGCTATAGGACACTAAGGGACCAAAGGACCACCCCAGGTGACCAAACCTTGATTTAGGGTTGCTTTTCTCACATCTTAAGCGCCAATGACATGAACAACAAGGCAAGGGTGCAATTATAAGGCTCCAATAGCACACATGCCACTGCTTCCATGCAGTTATAGCTCGAAATATCAAGTTTAGAGGGTGTGGTCCTAAGATTTGAGCCACTTTTCTAGGCCAACCTCCAGACCACTACCCATAACTACCTCTAACTCTTCATAAAAATAAATAACATAATGAAAAACCTAATCATACAAAACTTGAAGAAGAACTATACCCATAGATGCCTATTCCATAACAAGCATTTCGTCAAACATGTTAGCCTACTATTGCAATAGGTTTCATATTTCATGATTGACTGTTTTACATGCCAAATATGTCATCTTTTCATGCTGCAAGGTTCCATATTTCCAAGAAGTTACATTTTGAAGAATCATACCATTTTTGAAGAGTTTTACAGTTAAGGGAAAGCCAAACAGCTTAATCTTGGCTTCCCTAGGTTTAAATTGCTCGTTTTAGAAGATAGAGAATGAATATCTGTCCAAACAGTTCAAGATTGGCAGATGAGTAGCTAGGTAGAGAAATTAAGGAGCCCAACTTCTTAATCTGGGCCCTTGGAAGAGATAAGGGTACATTTAGATAGGAAGGCAGTCAAAAAAAAAGAAGATAATCAGGGTCTGCAAGTCTAAGTGCACCCATTCAAAGGAATAAAAAATGCTAGGAAAGTAGGTTGGGTAAGTAGTTTTGTGGTTGCAGAATCAAGCTATGTGATCCATTTCATGTTTTCAAGCGTTATATCTATTCAGATCACAATTATGAGGCAGTTTTTCATTTGGAGGAGCTCAAGTGAGGCATGTCTAACTCCCCCTTCTTCTTATTCCCTAAATCATTCACTAACCTCCCCAAAGAGGTCAAGATCTGCTTGATATCTCTTAAGTTTCATCATTTGTCATATCATTGGCCTAAGTAAAGGTTTTCTTTGCTTAGGAGTACTCTTATTCACTATATAAGTCTTTTTTTCCTTTTAAGTAGCCTAAGATCTCTAAACTTAGCACTTTCTTGTCATTTTCATATTAACTCCTAACTCTATTATCTAGCTCCCTAGATCATTTCCTTATCCCCTATTATACAAAAATTATATAAAATCCCAAAAATAATACATATTCCCATCCCCTGGCACTATAGCCCTATAACATCAGTTTGGGGAAATGCTAAGTTCATTTGGGGCTTGGCATTAGCCCTTCCGCATTTTAACCTGGAGTTAGTTTAACCTCTGGTTGAATTAACAACCGCCCCCTCCCCTCTCTTACCCATAAACCTTAATGTTTTACCCTGCGCGCTCACATTTTCGGGTTTTGTTTAAATATTTTGATTAAACTCTACCCCCGGCGCACAAACCATATAAAACCCACATTACCCACAAACCCAAAGTTTTGACCCCCCCGCCACATAAATAAATCAAATATATGGCGGGCCCCTATACACTAACCTACCGCCAGCTCCGCGCTCTGTCGACCCTCCGATCCGCCGTCCGAGATCCAACGGCCCAGGTGCATTTCGGATCCGCCCTGACGTCCGATCGTTAGCCTCTGATGGCATGGCGGTTTTTCCACCGTACAAAAGACGCATGTCTCCACGCGATTGTATCGGGCGGGCTCTGACAAATACCGCCCTCATACAGAAGGTGGTCTGATAAAACCACAAACCGCCTTCTGTCTCTCCTCCCCTGACGACAGCACTACGTCACCTCCGCGTCAACCCGCCACTGCTACGTGTCACTGCCACCGCATCTACCTCTGTCCCTACCCCGCCACCGTATCCTGTGCCACGTCACCCTGCCGTACTGCCACGTCACACTGCCACGTCACCCTACCACATCACCCTGTTGTACCCGGGACCCACCACTGACGTCATCACAGAAAAGGTGCAAAGGGCAAAAATCGCGTCAAAGAGTGCCCGAAACGAGAAACTGAGGCAGTTTTCGATGTGCGATTAGCGCTAATCGCGCATCGCTAAGAAAAATTGCTCAAAATGGAGAGCTTCCTTGCTCGGCTACCTGCAAAACCCAAAAATTTGCAAGAGGCAACGCTGGAAACAGAGAAACTAAAGAAAAGACAACATAAACAGAACTAGAGAACTAAAGGTATGCTAGTATGTTCATATTCAATCGGCCAGCGCCGATAGCATTCTAGAGGCCACGAAAAGCATTTGCAGCAGTTATTTTTGCCTTGAAAGGGCAGAAAAGGGGCGATTTGACAGTTTCAAGCATATCAAGGGAGAGAAAGTGGTCTGAATCAAGCATTAAAGAGTATCAGAGGAAAGATAAAGCCCAGATTCAATTAAAGAGTATCAGTGAAGCGACAAAGAGTATCAGATCGGCAATATCAAAGCAGGTGAACATTAAAGGCCTCCATCCAAGTCAAAGAAGCAGTAAAGGCCATTCAAAGCTCATCAGATCGAGATTAGTGCACATTAAAGCCACCTAAAAAGCAGCAGAACCGCCTTAGAGGTGCAGATAAGAGATTAAAGGCACAGTTATAGAGAAACAATGCACCGAGCCACCAAGGACACCATATTAACTCATTTTGATGCAGCTGCCTCTAGCGCAGCTCAAATAAATATCTTCTTGCATTAATTTTAGGACAAGATCAGATTAAAAAACTCATTTCCCTCAGATCTGTTTAAGATCTACTGTAATAGATATTTTTGGATATTTTCTCTATATAAACCACCCTAATTCATTGTTTAAGGGGTTGGCGGTGGGTTGGTTGGTTGATAATCCTCATTCTAGACTTGCGTTGTATACTTCGAGAGCTCTATAAATCAAAGACTGTTGGAATGCTTTGGATGAAGAACTGTCTGTTGTGTTATTTAATGGACAAAGAGTGACTGTGGAATTCCTGTGCTACTACATGGGTCAATAAGTCTTTTCCTACCTCCATTTACAATTTACATATGTTTATGCCACCATTGTGTTACCATCTAAATAGCAGGAAAGAAGAATAGCTTAGGTTTTGCTTGACTGCACCCTATGCTCAATTCATGTTATTTCTATATGTTTTCTTCAGAAATGGTTATGAATATGCATACTTAAATGATCATGTTTACCCTGTTTCTTTCACATATGACTGTTATTTAGGAATTCTTGACTGCTCCTAGACCAACTTTCATTCACCTTCCCTCTCTGTTAGCTAATGAAAGATTCTTAGTTGCCTTTCATCTCTGACCTTCATTCATCTTTATTCCAGCTTGATATTGTTCTATGTGTAGCTATCATGCTCCGTATTCCTCTTGTGACCAAGAAAACGCAACAGCAAGCCCTAATCCATGACTCCATGCCCAATGGTTTGAACTTCTCATTCTATGCATCCCAACTCTGCTTGAAAACATCATCCTTCCCACCAAAATCAAAACAAAACCCATGTACACCATAACTAGCCTAAAATCAACCCAAAACAAAGCTAAATTTTAAAGAGAGAGCCCTCTCTGACTGCAGGTAGGCTAGGACCTGTAGCCCAAAGATTGGTTTGTGGTTACCTCGGCTATATCCCTTATTCAAAAAATTCCAAAAAACAAGTTAGAAGCTGGCTCCCAAGAAGAAAACATGTAATACTAGGTCAAATCCAGACCCAAATCCACCAGCTGTTTCTGAAAATCCCAATTTAATATCTAGAAACCTTAGCAAACAAAAACAAGAAGAGTTTGCTGATTCTAGTCTTGAAATAGTTCAGCCAAGCTGTTTTCCAACCCTTGTTAAAGTTTTGTTTCGTTCAACCCCTACTTCCCCTTGTTCATCATCCACCTCTCCAAGCACCTTTTCCACACCTCAATTCACTGCGCATACTACCACTACCACCACTATTATTACAGCTCTTCCAGTCGTTCCACTTATCCCTGTAAATATGGCTAACAGATATGCACCTTTAGAGTTACCTGCAAATCCAAGGGCTATGCCTCAGGATTATCAAACCAAAATCACATATTTTGAAGGTACTGGTTCTGGCACAGCGCTGCAACATACCAAGAAAATGCAGGACTATTTTGAGAGTTATGAAATAGATGATGATAGTGTAAGAATGAAGATTTTTGTCCAAAGTTTAACAGGAGATGTAAGGCCATGGTTTAGAGCTCTTCCTGCAAATTCCATAGCTGACCCAAAGGCCCTTTACCAAACATTTCTTAACAGATGGGAGAAGAAGAAGGACCCTCTGCACATATTATCCGAGTATGAAACTATCAAAAGAGGCCCTCAAGAAGCTGTCTTAGACTATTGTTCCAGGTTTAACAATGTTTACAACGCTATTCCACAAAACCTTAGACCTCCACCTGATCTTGCTTTATACAAATTCCCTGATGAATTTGATTCAGACATGGCTTATCAGTTAAGGGAAAGAGCCCCTCAAACCTTAGCAGACATGCAGAATGTAGCTGTTATTGTGGAGGCAAATCTGGTTGCCAAGCGAAATAGGGCAAGAGCTGAGAGAAGAACCACTTTTAAAGATGAACCTTCAGCCTTTGAGAAAAAATTGGACACAATCATTAAAGGCATGGACAGCTTTGAAAATAGAATGGGAACTATTGAAAGAAAAGCCTCATGGGAAGGAAAGCAAAACAATCCTATCAGAAATCCAAACTTTAGAAAAAATCAGGACACTCACATAAACTTGATGGGTTTGAAGAGTGAACAACAAGTATTTCTAACCCAAGAAGACAAAGATGACCATGATATAAATCAATTTCAGACCAAGTCGGGAGAGTCATTTGACTTCAAACAAGGCTATGATTTAGCTGTCTACGAAGTCCATAAACAATACAAATTGAGAACAAGAAACATTGATGTGTCTGATCCCATCAAGCCAAAGGATGCCAAGCAGCCTAAGAAAGTAAAAGACAAGGCCGCTATCACAGAACCTGCTGATAAAACAGACCCAAAATTAAAATAAGTGACCATAGAGGATGTATCTGACATGCAGCCCTCTAATAACCAGCCTTTTGTATCCTTTCCCTCAAAAGACAATGTAAATAGCACTCCTCAAAGCCTTCCCAAAACAGAACAATCTCAAGAAATCATTGTTAACCAAGAGAAGATCACTAAAGATAAAATTGAAAAGGGAAAATCTGCCAATCACAATACTAAAACACAGTCAGAAAAACCTTTTGATTTAGAAGCAGAAATTGGTAAATTAAAGATATCTATTCCTCTCTCTGAGCTTGCCAAACATGATGTGTACAGACAGCAAATCAAAAGATCACTGCAAATGCTAGAGAACAGGGATGATGTTAATGTCTTAGATAATCAACTTGAATTACTTTTTGGCCCTGAAGTCAATGGTAAATCAGGACATGGAGTTGTTCTACCCTTTTATGTCAGTTTGCATATTCATGATAGAGTGTTGCACAATGCTATGTTTGATTCAGGTGCCTCACACAATCTAATGCCCAAAGCTGTAATGGAGAAGCTAAACCTTGACGTCACTAGACCCTACAAAGACTTATTCTCATTTGATTCTAGTCAGGTCAAGTGTTTAGGCTTAATCAAAGACCTTTGTGTGTCTTTAGTCCAATTTCCCAACAAAACGATCCTAATGGACGTGGTAGTTGCTGACATTCCACCAAAGTATGGCATGCTCTTATCAAGATCTTGGGGAGAAAAACTCCAAGGATCTCTCCAACTAGACCTCTCCTATGCCACTATTTCACTCTTTGGGAAACCAAAGAGACTGTATAGAGAAACACTGATGAAGTATGTGGTAATTAGTGAGGAAAAACCCCAAAACTTTCCCATTTACTCAATCCATTCTGATATGGATTCCTTTATATTGTTCAATGATGATAGTTGCCCTCCCACTAATGAGAAGCCTTTGCCTTTCGAACAAGAAACATGCATCAATCAAGAGTCGGTTGCCCATACCCGTGAAACTGTTAAAACAATTAGTGCAACTAGCATCAAGAAGAACCACATGAAGCACAAAACCTAGGTCCGCCCAATCCTAAAATGATTGAAACTCTTAATACTAACCACAAGCAAGAAATCACATGGTATTTAGAGTTTGATGGTTCTGTTAATAAGCTAGGAGCAGGGGCAGGAATATGGATGCACAATACACATAACAGCCATGCAGAGGGTCATGCTTACAGACTAAACTTCAAATGCACCAACAACATGGCAAAGTATGAGGCTCTCCTTTTAGGCCTTAAACTGCTCAAAGCTCTACAAACTGCAAAAGTGTCCATTCTAGGTGACTCCGATTTGATCATTCAGCAGATGAAAGGTAAATTTGTTACTAATGACAATAGGCTAAGAGCTTATAGGTCTGTTGCCACAGAAATACTCAATTCCTTCACCGAATCCAAGCTTGCTAAGATTTCTAGAAGACATAACATGCATGCTCATAGTCTAGCTACTTTTGCTAGCACTTGCAAGCTACTCTTTGAGCCTAATTACCACTTTACTGCTGAGATAAAACACAGACCTGTTGTCCCCAACAATATCAAAGATTGGCAAGTGTTTGAGGATGATGCTCAAATCAACAATTTTCTTACCTTACAACAAGAATTCTCAAGTTCAAACATTGATGAAGATGCCATGAATGACCCACAACAGCAAATGAGCCAAAATGAGCAAACTATAACAGCTGAAGCAGCAAATCAAATGCTGCACCCAACCATTTTTTATGAGAAAAACATGCAAGAGCTTAAGCAAATGCATTTAGATGAAATAGCTGAAGCAGAGGCCGAAGTGATTGATTTAAAAGAAAATTTTCTACCTGCTGGCCTCACTCCATTAGAAGACATATTTGATTCAAACGATGTCCCCAAAAAGCCAAAGATGCAGCCCTTAAACGCTGTTGTGGAAGACTATAATATTGGGACAGCAGAGAAGCCCAAAATGATTAAACTGTCCAAGTCTTTGCCTCCCGATCAAAAACCAAAATATGTTGATTTATTTAAAGAGTTTCAAGATGTATTTGCCTGGAGTTATGAGGACCTTAAGTCCTATGACACCTCCGTTATTCAACATACCATTCCCTTAAATCCAAATCAAAAGCCCTTCAAACAGAGACTAAGGAGAATCAATCCTATGCTTCTCCCTTTGATTGAGAAAGAAGTGAAAAGAATGTTTGAGGCCGGTATCATAGCACCCATTAGATTTTCATAATGGGTATCCAATCTTGTTCCCACAAGGAAGAAAACAAGGGAGATTAGACTATGTGTGGACTTAAGAAATCTGAACCAAGTCTCCCTTAAAGATCACTACCCACTGCCAAAAATGGACCACATTCTACAAAGAGTAGTGGGGTCTTTAAGAATTTCTTTGCTAGATGGATTTTCAGGTTTTAATCAAATACTTGCTCACCTGGATGACCAAGACAAGAAAACCTTTACAACACCGTGGGGAACCTTTAAATATGTGAAAATGCCTTTTGGACTAAAAAATGTAGGTGCCACCTTTCAAAGGGCCATGGACATTGCATTTGCCAAGGAAATCCATGATTTCCTAGTGGTTTACCTTGATGACCTTACTCCTTTCTCAAAATCTGATCAAGAGCACCTAAAACATTTGAGACAAGTGTTCCTAACCTGTAGGAAATATGGCATTTCCTTAAATCCTAAGAAATCTCTCTTCGGCCTAGAAGAAGGCAAATTGCTAGGCCATATCATTTCAAAAGATGGAATTAGAATAGATCCGGAAAGAATCCAAGCCATTTTGCAAATCCCTTATCCAAGAAACATCAAAGAATTGCAAGCATTCCTAGGAAAGATTAATTTCTTAAGGAGATTTATCCCAAACTTGGTCGAGATGATAAGAATGCTAAATAAAATGTTAAAGAAGGATTCCAAGGTAAAATGGACTTTAGAGGCCAAGCAAGCCTTTGAGGGCATAAAATCTGCCTTAACTCAAGCCCCAGTCCTCACAAGTCCTCAATTTGATAAAGATTTCATCATTTTTTCATTTGCATCTGAACACACCATTGTTGTTGTCCTTTTGCAGAAAGATGATCAGGGAAATGAAAAGCCAATTGCATTTTTCAGCCGAGCCCTTAGAGATGCACCCTTGAAGTACCAAATCATGGAGAAGCAAGCATATGCCCTTGTTAAAGCAATCAAAGATTTCAGAATTTACATTTTATATTCACATGTGATTGCTTATGTGCCGAATGCTGTTGTAAAAGACATATTAACTTAGGAGGGCATAGAAGGCAAAAGAGGCAAATGGATTGCCAATATCCTTGAGTATGACATTGAGATAAAACCCACCAAGCTGATAAAGGGACAAGGTTTAGCCAAACTGATGTCCGAAACCAATTTTCAAGCCTTAGACATTAATCAACTGGACAAAGAACAGGAGCTGGCAACTCCATAGATCAGTGAAGCTTTTTTGCAATCCCCATGGTATGCTGATATATGTTTTATATTGTTAAACCTATGTGCTCCTCCAGGGTTGTCCAGAACCAAAAAGAGATTTTTAAAGATGAAAGCATCAAAGTTTTGTGTCTTAGATAGTGCCCTGTTTTGGAAAAATCATGAAGGAATATTGCTGAATTGTCTAACTATGAATGAAACTGACAGTGTCATGAAAGAATTTCATGCAGGGGACTATGGAGGGCACTTATATTGGAAGTCCACTACTGATAAGATACTAAGGGCTGGTTTTTATTGGCCCTCTTTATTTGCTGATGTGAGAAAGTTTGTTGTTTCGTGCCACAAATGCCAAATCTTTGAAGGCAAAAGAAAGCTTCTGCCCTTGCCCCTTAAGCCCATTTCAACTGAGAAGCCTTTTCAACAATGGGGTCTTGACTTCATTGGAGAAATCCATCCATCCTCTTCTGGCCAGCATAAGTGGATTCTAATAGCCACAGATTACTTTACCAAGTGGATTGAAGCCATCCCATGTAGACAAGCCAATGACTCCACCATCATCCAATTCCTTGAAACCAACATTTTGTCCAGATTTGGCTGTCCTAAGAAGATCATTACAGATAATGTTGTTGCCTTCAAATCCAAGAAAATGATTAGTTTTTGCCACAAATTCCACATTACCTTAGGTCACTCCACAGTCTATTACCCTCAAGGTAATGGCTTGGCCGAATCATCCAACAAGAGTCTGATTAACATCATTAAGAAAATCTTGGAGGAGAACAAGAAGAAATGGCACAAAAAGCTTGTAAGTGCCCTATGGGCAGACAGATTGTCAACCAAGAGATATATTGGGATGAGCCCATATGAGTTAGTCTATGGCATGGAGGCCAAGTTCCCCTCTTCTTTAGGAATCTCTGTTATCAAATTGCTGCAAGAGATTCAAGTAGAGCCAAATGATATCCAAAGAAGAATAAACCAAACCATCCATTTGTAGCAAACAAGAGAGCAAGTGTACGACAGAGCTCAGATTTTACAAGAGAAGCTCAAGAAAATGTCTGACAAAAGAACCAAGGCTGAAGATTTCTACATAAGCAACGAAGTCTTAAGATGGGATTCAAGAAGAGAGGACAAAGGAAAGCATGGAAATTGATTTCCTGTGGAAAGGCCCCTTTATTATTTCTGTTGTTCAAGGCAACAACACATATTTTCTGAAGAGTTTGGATGGCAGTACAGCTGAAGAAGGCCCTGTCAATGGCCGAATGCTAAAGCACTATCATGATCCCTTTTGTTGAATGCAACACAGCTCTATATACTATCTATACATTAATATTTGTATTTTCAGCACTTTTTCTTATAGCAGGCCAATAAGAGGGAACAACGCAGCAAATTTTGAAGGGAAGATCAAAGAAAGCTCTATTTCAGTTCTCTGTTTTTTGAAATATGTTTACAAGCACCCAAAAGGCAAGAAGCAGAGCTGTAATTTTTTTGCAATTCAGCTCAAAAGGATATTGCATATCAGCTTATAAGAATTCAGTCAAAGGCATTGACAAGAAGGAGAATTTCAGTGTACAGCAACAAGTGAAGATCAAGGCATTCTGACCTACTGTTCTTGGCTTTTCATCCTGAAAAACCATCCCCAAGTGGAGCCACTATTAGCCTCCTATTGCAATAGGTTTCATATTTCATGATTGACAGTTTTACATGCAAAATATGTCATCTTTTCATGCTGCAAGGTTCCATATTTCCAAGAAGTTCCATTTTGAAGAATCATACCATTTTTGAAGAGTTTTACAATTAAGGGAAAGCCAAACAACTTACTCTTGGCTTCCTTAGGTTTAAATTGCTTGTTTTAGAAGATAGAGAATGAATATCTGTCCAAACAGTTCAAGCTTGGTAGATGAGTAGCTAGGTAGAGAAATTAAGGAGCCCAACTGCTTAATCTGGGCCCTTGGAAGAGATAAGGGTACATTTCGATAAGAAGGCAGTCAAAAGAAAAGAAGATAATCAGGGTCTGCAAGTCTAAGTGCACCCATTCAAAAGGAAGAAAAAATGCTAGGAAAGTAGGCTGGGTAAGTAGTTTTGTGGTTGCCGAATCAAGCTATGTGATCCATTTCATGTTTTCAAGTGTTATATCTATTTAGATCACAATTATGAGGCAATTTTTCATTTGGAGGAGCTCAAGTGAGGCATGTCTAACTCCCCCTTCTTCTTATTCCCCAAATCATTCACTAACCTCCCCAAAGAGGTCAAGATCTGCTTGATATCTCTTAAGTTTCATCATTTGTCATATCATTGGCCTAAGTAAAGGATTGCTTTGCTTAGGAGTACTCTTATTCACTATATAAGTCATTTTTTCCTTTTAAGTAGCCTAAGATCTCTAAACTTAGTGCTTTCTTGTCATTTTCATATTAACTCCTAACTCTATTATCTAGCTCCCTAGATCATTTCCTTATCCCCTATTATACAAAAATTATATAAAATCCCAAAAATCATACATATTCCCATCCCCTAGTACTATAGCCCTATAACATCAGTTTGGGGAAATGCTAAGTTCATTTGGGGCTTGGCATTAGCCCTTCCGCGTTTTAACCTGGAGTTAGTTTAACCTCTGGTTGAATTAACAACCACCCCCTCCCCTCTCTTACCCATAAACCTTAATGTTTTACCCTGCGCGCTCACATTTTCGGGTTTTGTTTAAATATGTTGATTAAACTCTACCCCGGGCGCACAAACCATATAAAACCCACATTACCCACAAACCAAAAGTTTTGACCCCCTCGCCACATAAATAAATCAAATATATGGCGGGCCCCTGTACACTAACCTGCCGCCAGCTCCGCGCCCCGTCGGCCCTCCGATCCGCCCTCCCAGATCCAACGGCCCAGGTGCATTTCGGAGCCACCCCAACATCCGACCGTTAGTCTCCGATGGCATGATGATTTCTCCACTGTACAAAAGATGCGTGTCTCCACGCGATTGTATCGGGCGGGCTCTGACAAATACCACCCTCGTACAGAAGGCGGTCCGATAAAACCACAAACCGCCTTCTATCTCTCCTCCCCTGACAACAGTGCTACGTCACCTCCGCGTCAACTCACCACTGCTACGTGTCACTGCCATCGCATCTGCCTCCGTCCCTACCCCTCCATCGTATCCTGTGCCACGTCACCTTGCCGTACTGCCACATCACACTGCCACGTCACATTGCCATGTCACCCTGCCACGTCACACTGCCATGTCACCCTGCCACATCACCCTGCCGTACCTGAGACCCGCCACTGACATCATGATGACATCATCACAGAAAAGGTGCAAAGGGTGAAAATCGCGTCAAAGAGTGCCCGAAACGAGAAACTGAGGCAGTTTTTGATGCGCGATTAGCGCTAATCGCGCATCGCTAAGAAAAATTTCTCAAAATGGAGAGCTTCCTTGCTCAGCTACCTGCAAAACCCAAAAATTTGCAAGAGGCAATGCTGGAAACAGAGAAACTAAAGAAAAGACAGCATAAATAGAACTAGAGAACTAAAGGTATGCTGGTATGCTCATATTCAATCGGCCAGCGCCAATAGCATTCTAGAGGCCACGAAAAGCATTTGCAACAGTTATTTTTGCCTTGAAAGGGCAGAAAAGGGGCGATTTTACAGTCTCAATCATATCAAGGGAGAGAAAGTGGCCCGACTCAAGTATTAAAGAGTATCAGAGGAAAGATAAAGCCCAGATTCAATTAAGGAGTATCAGTGAAGTGGCAAAGAGTATCAGATCCGCAATATCAAAGCAGGTGAACATTAAAGGCTTCCATCCAAGTCAAAGAAGCAGTAAAGGCCATTTAAAGCTCATCAGATCGAGATTAGTGCACATTAAAGCCACCTAAAAAGCAGCAAAACTGCCTTAGAGGTGCAGATAAGAGATTAAAGGCACAGTTATAGAGAAACAGTGCACCAAGCCACCAAGGACACCATATTAACTCGTTTTGATGCAGCTGCCTCCAGCGCAGCTCAAATAAATATCTTCTTGCATTAATTTCAGGACAAGATCAGATTAAAAAACTCATTTCCCTCAGATTTGTTTAAGATCTGCTGTAATAGATATTTTTGGATATTTTCTCTATATAAACCACCCTAATTCATTGTTTAAGGGGTTGGCGGTGGGTTGGTTGGTTGATAATCCTCATTCTAGACTTGCGCTGTATACTTTGAGAGCTCTATAATCAAAGACTGTTGGAATGCTTTGGATGAAGAATTGTCCGTTGTGTTATTTAATGGCGAAAGAGTGACTATGGAATTCATGTGCTACTACATGGCTCAATAAGTGTTTTCCTACCTTTGTTTATAGTTTAGATATGTTTATGCCACCATTGTGTTACCATCTAAATAGCAGGAAAGAAGAATAGCTTAGGTTTTGCTTGACTGCACCCTATGCTCAGTTCTTGTTATTTCTATATGTCTTCTTCATAAATGGTTATGAATATGCATACTTAAATGATCATGTTTACCCTGTTTCTTTCACATATGACTGTTATTTAGGAATTCTTGACTACTCCTAGACAAACTTTCATTCACCTTCCCTCTCTGTTAGCTAATGAAAGATTCTTAGTTGCCTCTCTGACCTTCATTCATCTTTATTCCATCTTGATATTGTTCTATGTGTAGCTATCCTGCTTTGTATTCCTCTTGTGACCAAGAAAACGCAATAGCAAGCCCTAATCCATGACTCCATGCCCAATGGTTTGAACTTCTCACTCTATTCATCCCAACTCTACTTGAAAACATCATCCTTCCCACCAAAATCAAAACAAAACCCATGTACACCATAACTAGCCTAAAATCAACCCAAAACAAAGCTAAATTTTAAAGAGAGAGCCCTCTCTGACCACAAGTAGGCTAGGACCTGCAGCCCAAAGATTGGTTTGTGGTTACCTTGGCCGTATCCCTTAAGGAGCCAAGGGACAACCTGAGCGATAACAAAACACATGGCAAACATAATAGGTAAAGGTTATGAATGCATATCTAATTATAAGAGTATGAGATTCATCTAAGAATGACCAAGAAGGCTCTATTCCCTCTCCACATAGTTGCAACAACACTTATTAGTCCATACATTCATCAATCAATCAATAACTAAATGATTCATGACAAGAGCCATAGATGGTACACATCATATAACCAACATATAACCATAAAATAACCAGCATAGAAACCATGGAAACTCAGCCATAATATCACCAATATAATACTACAAATGCTCATAGATCACAATAAGGAAATGTCTCATATTAACATAGGAAAATACCAACCAAGTCAAGGACTTCCATGTACCACCCGACCATAGATTGGGCTGAACCAAATCTCTCTTTTAGCCAATCACCCTTGTGCCATATTCCAAGCATGAATGTGGGATCTCATGGAATAAACCAAGATAAAAAAAACCAACGCTTCAAGAGTCCAAACCACCTCAACCTCAACCATAGTGATTCCACCTCCACTGTTATACATCACTAACACCATCCAAATCAGTCTCTACCCAAGCTATCTAAAGATCCATGAACTAATAACTCAAGCCAAAACATTCCATGGTTTTAGAGCATTTGTCCAAACTAGCTTCACGAGCTAGTAACTCAACCCACGAAGGGCTCCAAAGATTTTTTCCCAACCTAGGCTCGATGACTAGTAACTCAACCCAAGTTGTTCTAGGGCTTCTAGAGAATTTGTTCCAACCCACAACTATAAGGAAAATGAGCACCAATCATAAAAAAACCAAGTGGAAAACCAACAACACCATAGACATCCAGGAAATTGGAATGGAAGGATAAAACCACTGTCAATCTAGGCAATCTCCATGCCAACGACAACACATAACTAGAAAATCACATGCATATACCATGCATTGATAAAATCAAGGAGGAAATCACACATGTAACATGTTACCTGCAATGTGATCTAGTTGTAGTTGTTGATCCACCTGTTTCCTTGTTCTTTCCTACTTTCCTTTTCCTTCTTTCTCGAAATCCAAGGGAATACTAAAGTGCTCCAAGAATGTTCTAAGTGTGCAAGAGTTTGATAGAATGAGAGAATGGAAGAGACCTCAACCCAAAACTGTCAAAAGGCTAGAAATTGATCCTCATAAGCCTTTTTATCATTGAGGCCCCTATTTTCTTCATTTTCCTTCATTTTTCGTTCAATTTCCCTCTCATGCAAATTTGTGGCTCTTCGTCTTCCCTTTCTCTTTTTTTATTTTATTTCATAAATAAAATTCCAATTATTGCCACTTTTTCTTTACCAATTTCCATAGCCATTAATTAATCACTAGTGATATCCATCACTATATTTTTCCCAACATTCAACTTGGAATCCATGTCCCATGACCTTGTTCTTATTTTATTTACATGGAAAATCAACCAAGGGTTGTTACATGCCATATTATTTGGTTGAGAAATTTTTAGAGTGTTGTATCACTGGGATGACCCATTTCCCAATGTTGCATTACAAGACTAGTTAATATCCCAACCCTTTACCATTTGGTTGGGGAACTTCCAGGCCCGTATTCTTGGGTTGAGAAACTTTTCAAAATTCTTTTGAAAGTTCATCTGAAGGGATGTTAGGACCAATATAAGAGTTAATTTAACTGGCGAAAGCTAAGATCAAGAATAGAAGGGTTATGTCGAGACTCTTAAGAAGGACGGACCCTCATATTTCTCTAGGAATAAGTGACACTTAGAGAAAATGAGGGGGTTGTTGTAGTTGCTACAACAATTTGATTCCTTCAACTATTAACTAGAGTTGCAACTTTGACCCTTCTAGAGTCTTAAACATAGTCCTCATGTGGCTATCCAATTTTTCATGAGTAACAGAGGTTGATGTGGCATATACTTGTGTAATGGTAGTCAAACATGGTAGGTCAACATCCAGGAGGAATAATATTTGGACACGGACTCTGGTTGATGTGATTCTGACACTATTAGAAATATATTTGAGTGTTTAGAACAACATATTGGGGCCTGATGCTTAAGGAAGAAATTTTTACCCCTCAAAACTTGTCATTTAAGGCCTCAAAATTCCTTATAAGGTTTCATACATCAATTCATCAAATAGGGTCCCATCGATAAAGTTTCTCTTGTGAGATGATTCTTCAATTTTTTCCACTTTAAAAGCATCAAGATAGATGAAATATTATATCATTATCCAATACTGGATCATACCTCCCAATTTTTGGAGGATTTTGGCATTCGAAATTTTTAATAAATGAGGTGAGGAAATTTTTCCTCTACCTTCTCCCTTGAGTACCATTTAGCATTGGTTGGAAGTTCTCCCTTCAACCTAATCTACCAAAGGTCATTTTCCATAGCCTTGTATTTTTGGAACTATTATACAAAATTGTATCATCTGTTAAATCTATATAGGCATCTAGAAGGTGAGGTGGTTATGTTATCTCTTGTCTGGAATGGAAATAATGCATGTATAAAGGAGAAGGAACTCTCTATGGAGTCACTTAGACCTATGGTTTGATAGGTTTTTATATAACACCAACACCCTCTATTATGTTTTCTCACTCCCACTCCCAATTTCTTTTATCTACTATGGAACAAGACACAATCGAATACAATGGGAACCCCTTTCCTCCTGGTGGCCTAGTTATATCATAGACCAATAGCTAATTATCTCTCAACTAGACGTACAAATTTGAACCTTATAGAGTTTTGTTCATAGTCCTCATGTGGGTATCCCCTTTTGTATTAGTGATCGGGGATGTTGTAGAATTTTTCTACAAATCAACAACCTCTGATACCATGTAGAAATTCCCATTGTAGATCACCTGGTAATACAATGTACTAAAGCAAAACACTTTATTTACTTCTACAAACAATTTAGCGGAAGCTTAATCGAACATGAGCAACATCAATAAGAACACATATGACTGACAAGAAGGAATCAATCACACATAACATAGAAGAATTTACTCGGGGAAAGCACCAGCCTAAAACCCCATCTCTATATTATCATACATAGGATTTATACAAAGCCTTAGCTCTCACACAACTAGCTAGCTCTCAGTATGATCCTCACAGATGAAGGTGGAAATACATCAGGATTACACAAAGCCTTAGCTCTCACAGCTAGCTAGCTCTCAGTGCAATCCTCCTGGATGCTCACAGGCAATTAAGACTTCTCTTAAGCCTTCTCCTCTACCCTCCAAGCCTCCTATTTCCTTGTGCATTTTTTCTTGAGTGATCCTCCTGTTAGCAAGTGTAACACTGATCTCACACGCTATAAAATTGCACAATCCTCAAGGAACCTTAATCCTTCTTCTTGGATGATTTTCCTTTATAGGAAAAATCCATCCAATTGATAGTACATTGTCCCTTCTCTGATCTCAACTGGGTCTCTGTCTGAACTGACATGCATGAGTTATCCATGAGTGAATCTTCAATTATCTGAAATACAATAGTTACATGCATGCAAGCATTAACTAACTAAACTCTCATTAATTTAACAACCTGTTAAATTAATCTAACTGGACTTGACTCAGTTAATTGAGCCAACTAATTACAACTTAATATTACAACTCATCCTTATCTCTTTAACTGATGGATAAATTCCTCAATTAATAGATAAATTGTTGCATGTCCTCACATGGACTTCAGGTTTGTTTTTCCTTAACTAATTAACTCAAACTGAATTAATTAATTAATTTACAAACTGTTGTTAATATCAAATTCGAATTTTACATTCTATTTTTAGCACTTCCATTTATCATTCCCTGTTGCCCAATCCAGCACTGGTACCCAAACTGCTATTTTTAGCAGTGCTATTTTTAGAACTTCTATTTTTAGAACTTCTATTTTTAGAACTTCTATTTTTAGCACTTCTATTTTTAGCATTTCTTGTTGTCATTTTCAACACTCCCTCTCAACAAGAAAGGCTTCCTCTCGAACCCGATCCTGTACCTCCGAAATGTTCTGCATGCAACACTTCTACCAAGTGTGGTTGCTCTTGGAACTCTCAGAACAAAAAAACTCCCAACTCACCTCTCTGTTGGGCTAGAAACATACTCTGATGCTGAAGCTCTACCTGCTACTGAAAAGTGCTCCCTCTCTGACCTCTGCGCTACTGCAACATCTCCATGCATCTCACACTGTTGCACACCTCTCTCTGTTACCCTGCACTGATGTAACACACTTGTGCCTCTTGCATTGTTGCAGCCTACTAGCTCTGTGTTGTCTTGGGATTCCCTGCACTGTAGCTCTCTCTGCCACTCCATCTGCATCTATCTCTACCCAATCAGTCAGTTCTGCTACTCCTCATCAGGACTTCTGTGGCAAAGTCGAATCAAAGAAGTTGGATACCTCAAGGATCATGCCCCTCCTCCTTGGGACGATCACTCCACATCACCCCACCTCCTCCCTGGAGGTATAGCTGCATGCAATCCCTCTACCTACCTAGCTCGAACTTTCCCCCTACTGGAAGTCTCTACATGAGTAGATGTATCTACTCGATCTCCTCTCAATTTCTCTAGTTGTAGCTACTCCACAACCTCCTGAAGTTGCTTCACCAATTGTGGCTCTTCCACAATTGTCTGAGACTTCTTCTGGCACTACATGTTGAGAGGTAATTTACTCTCCCTCTCAACCACCAAGTATCTAACCTTTTCCTTGCTCCTCAAGGCTTTGCATGCATCTTGTACCTAAAGTGCATACAGGTCCTTGGCTAGCACACCAATTTGTTTCATCTTTCCCACCGTCACGAAATTTTCTAGAAAATAGTTGATTTTAAATCAGTGATATCTCCCTCATCCGAACTCCAATTCAGTCAATTTTTTTTTTTTGATTTTGGGTATTTTTCCGCAAGGAATCCAAATCTGCTATTTGTTTCTGAAAATTTTGTACATAAATTTTCAAATATGCTCTACAAACTCTCGGCCCAAAACTCAAAACTTTGAAATCTCCTCTCAGTATATGGTTCTTCCTTGATCACCTTTGCTCTGATACCATGTAGAATTTTTCTACAAATCAACTACCTCTGATACCATGCAGAAATTCCCACTATAGATCACCTGGTAATACAATTTACTAAAGCAAAAAACTTGATCTACTTCTACAAACAATTTAGCGGAAGCTTAATCGAACATTAGCAACATCAATAAGAACACATATAACCGACAAGAAGGAATCAAACACACATAACACAAAAGAATTTACCTGGGGAAAGCACCAGCCTAAAACCCCATCTCTGTATTATCATACATAGGATTTATACAAAGTCTTAGCTCTCACACAGCTAGCCAGCTCTCAGTACAATCCTCACAGATGAAGGTGGAAATACATCAGGATTACACAAAGCCTTAGCTCTCACAACTAGCTAGCTCTCAGTGCAATCCTCCTGGATGCTCACAGGTAATCAAGACTTCTCCTAAGCCTTCTCCTCTGCCCTCCAAGCCTCCTATTTCCTTGTGCAGTTTTTCCTGGGTGATCCTCCTATTACCAAGTGTAACACTAATCTCTCACACTAATCTCACGCCTTGTAAAACTGCACAATCCTCAAGGAACCTTAATCCTTCTGCTTGGATGATTTTCCTTTATAGGAAAAATCCATCCAACTGATAGTACATTTTCCCTTCTCTGATCTCAACTAGGTTTCTGTCTAAACTGACATGTGAGTTATCCATGAGTGAATCTTCAGTTATCTGAAATATAGTAGTTACATGCATGCAAGCATTAACTAACTGAAATCTCATTAATTTAACAACCTGTTAAATTAATCTAACTGGACTTGACTCAGTTAACTGAGCCAACTAATTACAACTCATCCTTATCTCTTTAACTGATAGATAAATTCCTCAATTAATAGATAAATTGTTGCATGTCCTCACATAGACTTCAAGTTTGTTTTTCCTTAAGTAATTAACTCAAACTGAATTAATTAATTATTTTACAAACTGCTGTTAATATCAAATTTGAATTTTACTTTCTATTTTAGTCCAGGCACTGACTAAAAATAGGAATCCATCACGAACTGCTAAAAATAGAACTTCTATTTTTAGCAATTTTTAGCACTTCCATTTTTCATTCCCTGTTGCCCAATCCAGCACTGGTACCCAAATTGCTATTTTTAGTAGTGCTATTTTTAGAACTTCTATTTTTAACACTTCTATTTTTATCATTTCTTGTTGCCATTTTCAACAGATATCATGGCATCCATTTGTGCCATGGTGGTCAAACATCATAGGTCAACTATTACATACAAACATCAATCGACATTATTTTTGCATCATTCAAAATGTCTTTAAGTGTAGAACAACATCATGGGGTCCACAATCAAGCAGGACATATTTACCCCACAAAAACCTCATTTGCAGTCTCAAAATGACCCTAATAAGTTTCATACCATAGTTCTCCAAAGCAATACCCACATATAAAAATTGTTACTACAAACTAATTCCTCCGACTCTTATATTCTTAAAAACATCAAAATATATTAAAAATTATATAATAATTTAATGTAGATCACCTATCGTAATTGTTTCACTTATTTAATATGATATAGAAAAATGGTAGAAGGGTAACTTTGTTTATTTGTGATTTAATTTCGTAGTATTCTTCATGATTAGGTTAAATTCACGATGAATATTTAAATTAATATTTTCAAAAAAAATGAAAACCTAACCTTTCTATATCTATTATCTCTTAAATAATTTTTCGTTATCACTACATAAACTTTATTTTATTTAATGAACTCTCTTTACAATCATTATTAATTTCTCAATGCGATATAAACTTATAATAAAAAACAATGTTTGAACCATATACCTATTCAAAGATTTAAAAAATGTATATATCAAACTTTGTTATCAATGTGATAAACTTTTTAGGTAAAACCTTCTAAAAAGGAACAATATTTAAACCTTATACCTTTTCCAATGTCTATATCCATTCCATACATTATCAGGTAATCCCAAAGTGTGAGTTATTGGAAAACAAAAACTTGGCTTGAAGTTTAGTTTTATTTTATTTTAATGGGTTGGATGATTAGTTATCATGAACATACACATCATTCATCTACACACTGATGTGTCCATTATTAAATAGGACCGAATAGGTCATAATTATTTATTTAAATGTTTTTTTAATAATAATTTAGTGGTCATACACATCATTCATCTACATACTGATGTGTCCATTATTAAATGGGAACGTCATAATTATTTATTTAAATGTTTTTTAATAATAATTTAGCCGTCAAATTATCATTGAGGATAATTATTTCTGATTGTTATTGGTGAATGTAGGCTGACTCGTCTTATTTAAGGAAAATTAAGCTATCTGGAATTAACCATTAGTGATCTGTAAAAGGGGCAGGGTGATTCATCACTATTATTCAAGAAAAAACCACACTACTGAAACTCCCCACTAATAATCCATAAAAAAACAAACTTTCACTCTTGTTAAATACCTCTTAACCTATCTTTTTATATCCCAAAAAATTAAACTCTTAACCAAATTAAAAATATAAAAATAAAACCTAAAATAACTATATTATTATATAATATTTAATATTCTTTTATTTTAATTGATAATAATTTAATATTTTATAAATATTTTAACATAAACTGACATAGTTTTATAATTTATTTTCGAAATTTCAATCATCACTTATATAAATTTATATATATATTTTTTTTTATTTCTGATAAAAACTATTTATATGACCTAACAATGTTACTTATATATCTATATTCTAAACATACGTCTTCTGAATTACCAAAACCACATGTCTATATATATATATATATTCACTAACTTTATTATATCCAAGAAATAAATATTCAACGGTCAATCGAACACAACACCATTATGGAACAATGTGCGAAGCCAAGAAGTAAATGACATTTTGTCATGCATTTATATCAGAATCATTCAATTCGGTAATACACAACACACGCGAACATCTTTCAATGGCCACCTTTTTCAAAGTTTGATTTATTATTCATAATGTGATGGTCGTGTTTATTTACTTCTTGGGCTAACGAGGTTAATTTTATATATCTATATATATATATAAAAGAATTAATAGCGAGTAGTGTCTTTTATTTGTGTGATAGGCGATTGATTTTTATCACTATTATTAACTTTAATGGGAGATTAAGTAATGAAATATGTATTTTAGGCTAATAACATACTACACAAAAAGTAGGTCAACAATATACTACTTATTAATCTTTTTATACCTAATAAATAAATAATTTATAATAAATATAATTTAAATTAATATATTATTATTATAATATTAAATAAATTTAATTAATAATAAATAATATATTTCACTTTATTCATCTAAACCATGAAAAACTATGAATAAAAAAGAGTTACATTAAGAACGAGGAATAGAAAAGAAATTACATTAAACACTTCTACTAATCATTAAAGACTTTACTAGATTATTGTATCTCACATGAAATAGGTATATATAAATTATAGATGTTATTATTTATAAAAATTATTTCAAACAAAAACAAGATATCCATTTAAACAACCAATGATATCCATTTAAACAACAAATTATATTAGTATTAGTTTTTATTATTTATAATTAAATTATAATAATGTGAATATTAAATAAAAATATAAATACCGTGAAAAATAGATTTATAAAATATATAAAAGTGTAAATTTTAATTATAAAATTATTGATATTTCATTATAATAATTTGTATTCAAATTTCAACATTATAATTTTTTATATACTAAATTTCAATATTAATATACTACATTTAATTATATATATGCATGGATATTATTATACTCATTATGTATATGCATGGATATTATTATACTCATTAGTAAATATATCTCGTTAAATTGAATCGAAATGTAAAAGAAAATGTTGTCATTGTATCCAAAAGATATGGGTTTTGATAAATATTTAATACAATGTAGAATTATGATTTAAATATATAACGTATGATTGTTGTTTTATCTGCAAATATTATAATTATTTTATTGTTGAAATATTCACAAAGTCCATATCAAGATCAAGAGAGGAGAAAAAAAAAATTCAATAGTTTTAATTGAAACAATCTATAAATAATATTAATATTAACTATTAATTATGATATCTTATAATAAAAAGCAACTAAAAAAGTGAAGGATGGAAGTTATTTTCTTATATAAAGTTTGTTTCATAACATCGCTCTCATTTTCTTCATTTTGTTCTATTTTTTCTCAATTGTTGCAAATCCCTCACCATATGTCAATCCTTATACTAATATAATTTACATTCTTCCGCTGATCTGATTGGCACCTCTCTCAGGTTCGCGTTCTTCTGCTAAGGTTCGCATTCTTCTGCTGATTTGATCGGTCTCTACTGGGGTTGAAGCCCTTTTCTCCCGATTTGGTTACTGCAGATCTGTAGTTGGGTGTCACATTTTATTCCAATTTCACATTCTTCTGATCTAAGGCCATTTCTTGGATGCCTGTGCGAGGTTATGATCCTTGTAGGATTCCGATGATCTGATTGGTCTCTATTGGGGTTGAAGCCCTTTTCTCCCGATCTAGTTACTGCAGATCTGCAGTTGGGTGTCACATTTTGTTACAGGTTTGAATTCCTCTGATATGAGGCCATTTCTTGGATGCCTGTGCGAGGATACGATCCTTGTAGGATTCTGTTGATCTGATCGGTCTCTGTTGGGGTTGAAGCCCTTTTCTCCCCATCTGGTTACTGCATATCCACAGTTGGGGGTCACATTTTATTCTAGGTTCGCATTCTTCTGCTCTGAGGCCATTTCTTTGATGCCTATGCGAGGATATGATCCTTGTAGGATTCTGCTGATCTGATCGGTCTTTGATGGGGTTGAAGCCCTTTTTTCCTGATATGGTTACTGCAGATCCATAGTTGGGTGTCACATTTTATTCCAGGGTCGCATTCTTCCACAGGTATTTTTCATTCTTCCGCAAGGGTGTTATAGACATATTTGGGCACTGCAACCCAAATCACATATGTCCATAAACCAAGGGCTTCTAAGTCCCTAAAAGTGTTGTTTCATACCCTAAAGGAGCAAGGTCAGCTGATTACATCATCTCCCAGAAGTTCTCCATGAAAAGCTACTCAGAACTAGTCAAAGCAGGACCATATAGACTGCCCAGTGCTAAAGGTGTGATGCATCTCACCTGCCACATGCAAAAAGTGCGATGCATACTGGAAAGCCCTTCTATAGGGTGCGATGAGCGAGAGCAGACAAATGGCACAAGCAGTTTGCTAGGTGGAAACCCAGAGAATATTCTAGAAACTGCTCATTTGACACTTGCCTCTCTGAGTTCGCCCAGGGATGAGTAAGAGATCTAAAATCTCCATGTGGAACCAGGAACTATCAGAGAGATGACACTAATCAAAATCCCAGAAGCTGACTCACCCCCCTGCAAATATCTGTCAATGGATCCCTCATCCAAGAGATCCAAAGGTTGGAATTGGGTAATTTGCAAAGAGGTGCTGCTGGTTTCTCTTTGAGGACATTGTTGGGTGATCTTGCTTTGTGTGAGGTGAAGAGGGCTTTCAAGCTAGGAGGATGCCGCTGGGTCAGACCAAGTGGTTGTAATCCTCTCTTCTACGACTTTTACTAATAAAGCTATTTGAGTTTTCCTCCATATTCTTGTGTATCTCTGAATATTGTGTTGTTATATGCATTTGGAAGGCTGCTAACCAGGAAGACCTTAAGTAACTATTTCAAACCTACTTTAGGCTGAGGCTTAGCCTCCCCAACCAGAGAGGGCTCTCTCAAAGGATTAATGTTTTTGATTATGATTAAGATGGCTAACTCTTGTGAAACAAATGTAAAAATATGAGTGGTGGAAACACAACTAGAAAGTATCCATTAGGCTTATGGAGTCAAATTCGTTTCAGTATAACAATGATATCAACCTTACATAGAAGTCAGGGCATACAAAATTTAACCATTCAGAATACACCAGAAACATACAGGACAACACAGTTTATAAATATGTGAAGGAAATTAGAGCACAAATAGTGATTTCTAAGTAATCACACATCTATACCACTGCAAATACTAAAGAGAGGATGATACACAACATTCTGAACAGTAAACTCCTTCTGATTCCTGAGAAGTAAAGCCAAGTCTTGTATTACTAAAACAGAGTCATATACATAGCACAATAGTTCCAATTTCTCTGAAATTTTCCCTCCCTTGGTACATTGCCCTCTCTCCTATATATAGAATTCTTTTACAAGGCTGAGATTCCTCTTCCAACATGAGGGGAACTTGAATTCTACTTCTTATGCCACCTATTCAAACTTTAACTACCTATTAAATGTAACAAACTGCTAATTAGACTTTTTAGAAAACCTAAGGCAAATAGGAGGCTAACTCCATATCATGCTAATAATAGCATTAATTACAATCAATTCTCGTTCTTTGACAAGTGGTCTCTTTTAGTTTAGCTGTGGTAGGTGTTTGTAGCTGCCTGCTGGCCCTTAATGTCACATCTTCTCAATTGCTCCTGAAAAGTAGGAAACTACCCCTGTTTATCTGCTTTTGGTTTTCCTCAAAGATATTCGAAACTAATGAACCATGTCCTTCTCTTTTTTATTATACAAAAATGTATTAGAGTGCCACGTCCTTTATGTGTTGTCGACCTTTCCCATGTGTGAAGACAAGACCTCCTCCAAGCTGTCTGACATATCATGAACTGTAGTAACTATGATCACTTTATAACAAAAAGTTTAAAGTTCAAATATATGTTTCCTCCACCTGTTTTTCCCTTGTTGAATGTTGGCACCTGTTACGTGATCCTTTGAAGAAATTCCCTTTTCAAAAATTTTCCCTCGGTCCCTCAAAATTGGTTGACTGAGTTTTAATTATGTAGCTACAGCAGTTTCGTAGCGCGCTACGAAACTGCTGTGTAATCACCAAAACACAGCTTAATACCAAAAGTTTGCTATCTTGGGCTTCCTTATATTTAAATATTCTTTTCAGCTGCTCCAAAGCTTTTCAAAACTGAGTGGAGACGTATCATTCTTCAAGAAAAAATGCAACAAGGAAAACCATCAAAATTTGGAACATAACCTTACTTGATGTGTGACTTCCTTAAGGAAATTTTTTCTGCTGGCTTAGCTGCATCTTTAAATCCTCAATTTGCCTTTTCATAACTTTGATCCCAGCTCTCAGTTGCCTATTAACCATTCTGATGTATCTCGCCTCCTTTTTCTTGAAATCAACCTAGCTTTGGCCTATCAAATATAGTTTCAACAAATAATGCTAAATAAAACAAACTGAGATACATTGACCAACTGTAACCTTGCATTTCCGATATAATGGTAAGTGAAGATGACATAAGATATAAGCTTTTGTTCATGAGAAGCTATGCGACTGTCAATCTCCTTACTTGGTATCTTCTTATCGTAGCTATCAACTACTACAGTATGTTTCTGAATTAACTTGTCCTGCTTTTCTTTCTCTTTATGAATCAACTCTTCTACCTTGGGCAAAATATGCAATGCTTGGGAGGAAGACTGCAAGAAATCAAGTATAGAGTTCGACTCCTTCGCAGTATCTTTGTCAGGGGAAGATAGTCAAATAGATCTGTAAAAGTGTTGATCTAGGAGAATTGGCACATCATCTGGAGTTACATAGCCATACCAGTGACCAGTAACTTCACCATCAGCATTTGGACCATATATTATAAGGTTCCCTGCGTATTTGTGACCACCAACATGTGAGAATGGACTCACAGCTACATGACCTTTAAGGCCTCGAGATTCTATATCTTCTTTTAATCTCTTCATAAGAGCAGGTCCACAAACACCACACCTTCGATCTCGACTAGTATGTGAACACACAAAGATATGTGATCCAGTGAGTATTTCAAGATTTCCTGAAAGCCATTATGTATCTTTGACAATCACCTCTTCCAAAAAGGTATCAACATCAAAGTGTGTCAACCCCTTGTATCTGATCATATCTGGAAATATCAAAACATCTCCATTTGAAGTCTTTGTTCCATCCCGCCCCTCGCATATTGTAAAGCGTGTTTGCTTGAGCGAGTGGGATGACTTTCCACACTACCTTCAATGTTTTTATTAGTTAGCTTCATATCCAACTCATCACATTGAACATTTTCCTCCAGTGTTGAGTTCTGACAGCAATTAGTAGCACTGCTACCCTAGCAGAAACTTGCTACTTCATTCTGGATACCATTTATTACGTCACCATTCTCATTGCAGGACCCTACTTCTTTCTTGGCTTTTTCCAAACCTATTTCATTTTCAACTTTCTCCAACACAGTTTCCTCATTTGGTCTAAGCCTTTATTGATGTGCTTTCTCCTGTTCCTCTTCCGTCAATCCCATCTGACCCCTCCAAAGTCGATCTACTATTTCCCCCTTTCCAATACTTCCACACATTTGCATTCCCATATTTTCTTAAGCACTCATCATAAAATCCATACACTTGAGTAATCTGCCTGCTTTCATGGTTTCCTCGTAATATGGTAATTCTATCCTTGTAGCGCACTTTCAAAGCAACCAGCAACGACACGGTCTCAATAGAGTAGTATCCACGATCAACATAGTCACCCATGAAGAGATAGTTGGTATCAAGAGCCTTGCCACCGATGCGAAAGAGCTCTATCAGATCATGGAACCAATGTAGCATCAGCTGCCTTCCGAACAACCTTGCAAGCTTGTACTTCTCCAGTCCGTGTAAGATCACGTAATGAGGTCTCAAGTTTTTCACTGACAGTTAAGCATAGATTCATGACATTTTGTAGGCACTGAGTGGCATCTTGGACCTCTTCTCGTTGTAGTTTAGCAAGGTATGAAACTGATGACTTTGAAATTGAAAAATCGGAATGTGAATACAATATGCAAGCCAGAAAAGAGCAGAAGAAACCAGTGACGAACATCAGTGGCTCTGCTAGCATTGAAATGGTACTAAATTTATAATAAACCTGAAGGAGCACATTATGTTCAGGCACCACATTCTTCTGTTGGAATTCCGATTGCAGCAGTTTCCAATACCCTTCCATCTACACTGTTACAGACACACGCAATCTAAATTTAGCTTACCTTTATGCCCCAAGGTTCACTGTGTCATCTGCACGACCATGTGCTCGATAATATCCTCCTGTAGTTCGCTCAAATTCATCCCCATACATAAACACAAACATAATTAAGACTTTGATTACTTGGCTTCTTTTGAAACTTGCAATATGAGCGTACCACGACACCTAATGACCTAATGATGAGGATAAGCGGTCGAATTGATAGGCAAAGGGTATGAGCTAATAAATGGTGATGTAGAAAGATAACGGATTTTGATAAATTTGACAGCTGGATAAGATTTGCTATGGATCAACACGAATCCATGACTTCATCTTTGAAATAGGATTGACATATGGAGCTTAGGTGTGATGTTAGACCAATGTGGATAAAACAGAGAATTGATCCCTTTTGACATACTAACAAGACTCTTAACAAGACTCCTATTCAAATTGTTTAGACTCTAAAACCAGATGAAAAGACTAGACCCAAAACTGACACCAACCCTTTGACAAACAATCAAAATGATGTGAACAATTTAGAAATTTTTTCTTGAGTGATAACACACACCTTCAGGCAGTGAAAAGGATTTTCAAATATCTTCAAGGAACACAAAATTTTGGTTTATGGTATCCTAGAGATACAGATATTACACTTCATGCATATACAGATGCAGATTGGGCAAGAAACGTTGATGACAGAAAAAGAACTAGTGGTGGTGCATTCTATACGGGTTCCAGATTAGTGTCTTGGTTCAGCAAGAAACAAAGTTCAATTGCATTATCTACTGCTGAAGCAGAATATGTGGTTGCTGCATCTTGTTGCACACAACTCCTTTGGATGATGCAAACATTGCAAGACATTCAAATCACATGTACTCCACCCATCTCCATTCTATGTGATAATACAAGTGCCATCAGTATTTCAAAGAATCCAATCATGCATTCCAAGACCAAGCACATACCCATCAAATATCATTTTCTACGTAAACAAGTGCTTGAACAAAAGGTCAAATTGGAGTATGTTCCCTCCAAAGAACAAGGTGTTGATATATTCACCAAACCACTACCTAGAGAGACATTTGAATATCTCAGACAGAAGCTGGGAATAGTTGATGCATCATTCTGCTATTAAAACCTATATGTTTTAGAGAAAGGTGGTTATACATGAGTTTCATGAAGCGTAGTTGTGTACATACACTGGAATCTACGGATACAGTTGCTTATATGTTGGTTTGAGGAAAAGCAGGGGGCAGACTCAGGAAAAAACGGGTCTGATATGGTTTAGCGAATTATCTTCTTTGCTTGATGATGGTTACAGTCTGTGGATGACATGTGGAAATATGTTGGATCTCATAAGTTGTTGATAACTTGATGTATATCTGATTGATGATGATGCCTTGATAACTCTTCTATTATATGAAATGATCAGATCTGACAGTGATCATCTGGCATAGGTTTAGGGGGAGCATATGCTTCTAATAATGCATTGTTGACATTATCTTAGAAGATCTTGGTACAGATTCACATAGTTGTTTTTTATTCAGGTGGAACAGGTTCAGGGGGAGAACATGGTTGCTGGTCTAGATGCTGATTGACAAATGTTGTTGATGATAGTTGTTGATGACTATCATGGTCTTGTTTAAGATATTTGGTCTCTGTTATATATGTCATGTATATATTTTAATGTAAAGGTCATGAAATGACCTAATTTGTTACCCCACTATGCATGGGATGGATGATGTAATATAAACAATTGGTATATCCCCACTTGGTTGGGTGGATGAGTCAAACTAGGTATATCCCCACTTGGTTGGGAGATGGATGTATGTATGAGTCATTGGTGATAGGAAGGTCCTTTGTGATGTACATATAGAGTCATGTTCTTCTTTTAGAACATCTTTTTGCGGACCTTGCTTATATTCAGGGGGAACATGGACTCGTTCATGGAGCTCAATTAGCACACTTCAACATATCAGAGAATTCAGCATGTACTCAAGGGGAGAATGACCCTTTGCCCTTAATGACAAAGGGGGAGTGACTTGGGGTTTCCATCAAGTCCAAAGGGGGAGATTGTTGGCTTTATGACATAGGTGTTGTCCTTGATGGCAACTAACTTAGATGGCAAATCACAGTTTAGCAGGATAATAGCACAAGGTTTAGATCAGACTTCACAAGATGAAGAAAGAGAGGTATACGTAGTTCCACCATTGGCCAAGCCACATATACACGTGGATTCTATGTATACAAGTTACGTATACGTGCACACACAGTTTCACAAAATGCAAGGCACGTATATCTTGGAAAACTAAGTTTTGGTCCAAGGTATTTGGTCCATGGTATTTTGATCCATGGTATTGGTCCAAGGTATTTGGTCCGAGGTATTGACCCCAGGTATTGGTCCTAAGTGGTTTTGGTTCATGGTATTGAGTAAGGTCTAAGACTATAAAAGGAAGGGAAGATCATTAGGGCAAGCACTCAAGCATTTAATATCTCATGAAGAGTAAGATCTAGTATACATGTTATTGGGTTATGGTGCATAGCTGGATCTGAATCGAGGATGAACCTTACCACTTGATGAAGGATAAGATCTAATGATGGGTCAAGATCTTAAGGCTTGAAGTGAATTATCTTTATGTGGTTTGATCATTTATCTGAATAACTAGTGCATGTTGTAGTATGTAAATATGATGATCTAGGTATAACTAAAGTCTGGAATTGTGGTAATGTTTAAATCATCATTTACAGATCTGTACATAGGTTCTCTTTAGAAAAGGCACGTATACATGTCGGTTCTACATATCAAAACAACATATACATTATAAATTTGATTTGCAGATCTGTACACAGGTTCGCCTTGAGGAAAGTGTGTATGCACGCAGGTTAGACACATAGAAGTAGCGTATGCCTTATAAAATATGTTTTAGCTACTTCTATTTGTTGCTGCAGTATTCTGGGTTCTGGCTTGGGTTCTGGTTACTGTAGTCTGGTTACAGCAACCTGAAAGATCAAATTGAAGGGTTGTCAAAGTGATTGATTGATTCAGTTGTGATTGGTTCAAAGGAGATAGGTTTATGTAGATAATTGAATGATGTTATTGATGGATCTAGTATGAAAATTTATGAAACGTGGTCCCTGGAAGAAAAGAGAAGGTTGTAGCCTTCTATAGGTCAGCACTTACGTACTAGTAAATATATCAGCTAGTACAAGAGCTAGGGGGTTGTAGCTCCCTTCTAGTAGAAGCTAGAGAAAGATAGAAGGTTGTAGCCTTCTGCAGGTAGAAGCCTGCGTACTGGTATAAGACTGCACCAGTACAAAAATTGTAAATAGAATTTTCTTATTATTAAAGAAGATAGAGACGATTGCAATAGGTGGTTTTCACCCACATTAGGTTTCCACCTTATATCTTGTGTTCATATGTGTGATTGATTGTTCTATTTTTACTACACCTAGTTATTGTTATATGGTTCTGATGCACTAATTAAAGATCAACATATGATGAATTAACTGAATCATAAGTTTGTTGGATATACGCTAGTTTCCTTAAACATAGTTGTGTATACATGCGAGTTCCATTAACTGAAGTAGCGTATATGAATCTGATTATGGAAATGAAAAATTATTGACTTGCTAATACTGATTCACCCCCCCCCCCCCCCCTCTTAGTATTATTTCCAACACCATATTCCAAGCATGAATGTGGGATATCATGGAATAAACAAAGACAAAACCAAAACAAGGCTTCCATAGGCTAAACCACCTCAACCCTCAAACACAGTGATTCCACCTCCACAGTTGGGCATCACTAACACCAACTAGATCGATCTCTATGCAAGTTGCCCAGGGCTCTAGGATCTAGTAACTCAACCCATAGACATCTTGGGCTCCAGAGCGTTTTTCCAAACTAGCTCCAGGAACTAGTAACTCAACCCACCAAGGGATCAAAAGTGTTTGTCCCAACCTAACCTCTAGGACTCGTAACTGAACCGAAGTTGTTCCAGGGCTTCCAGAGCGTTTGTTCCAACCCACAACCATAAGGAAAATGAACACCAATCAGAAAGACAACTAAGTGTAAAACCCACAACACCATGACTATCTAGGAAATGACAAGGTAAGGCTAAAACCACTGTTAATCTAGGAAATCTCCATGCCAATGACAACACATAACTAGAAAATTGCATGCATATACAATGCATCCATAAAATCAGCAAGGAAATCATGTATGAAACCTGTTACCAGTAACGCAATCTAGTTTTAGTTGTTGATCCACCTATTCCCTTATGCTTTCCTACTTTCCTTTTCCTTCTTTCTCCAAATCCAAGTGAATAATAGAGTGCTCCAAGTATGCTGCACAAATGCTCTAAGTGTGCAAGAGTATGACAAAATGTGAGAATGGAAGAAAGCTCAACCAAAATCTATCAAAAGGATAACACTTTATCCTCATAAGCCTTTTCATCATTAGGGCTTCTATTTTCTTCATTTCCCTTTAGGTTTTCTTTAATTTACCTCTTATGAAAATTTGTGACTATTCATCTTCCTTTTCTCCTATTTTCCTTTATTTCATAAATATAATTCCAATTATTGCCACTTTGCCTTTGCCAATGCCTTTGCTAATTTCCATAGACATGAATTAATCATGAGTGATACCCATCAATATATTTTCCCAACATTTAGCTTGGAATATGTGTCCCATGACCTTAGTCTTATTTTATTTACATGGAAAATCATCCAGGGGTTGTTACAAAACCCTCTCCCTTGGGGGAACACTATCCTCAATGTTCTATGACACATATGATCAGCAAATCGCTGAAAACAAAACATACTTCTCATGGAGCTTTATAACAAATTTGGATGATGTATTTTCAATGTCAACTACTACAAACCGTGATCAACATAACAAACCTGACAATCATACTGCTTTTTGGAGATTTATAACATAGCTCATTACAGTATTTATAGCAACATCCATAGACACTTATACATATATGAAAAAATCATTTACTCGAACAACAAATAATGAAGGATACATAGCCTACATTTGATCATCCATATCCCATGTAGCTTCATTAGGCCCAATGTACTTCCATTGCACTTTAACCAGCATGATTACACTATTCTGGAGCATGATTTGTTTTCTCTACAGTATGAAATTAGTTTATGGCTAGAATTTTCCATCTGGTTCCACCTGTAATACAAACCATTCAATCACATGATCAACATCCTGTACATACCTGTTAAGTAATGAAACATGGAACACATCATGGAATTTCATTGTTGGAGGCAGTGCAAGTCGGTAGGCCACTCATCCAATCCTCTCAAGGATCTAGAAAGGCACACAATACCGAGGTTCCATCTCGACACATGATCCAATCCTCAAGGAGTTCATCATGGGATTGATGCGCAAGTACACATCCTCCCAACATAAAACTCCTTAAATTCCTTGCATCGATTTGCATATCTTTTCTTCCTGCCCCATGTTACCTTCAAATTCCTCTTGATAACTTGAATTTCATGTTTCATCTCTACCAATGTATCTGGTCCAATCAGTACCATATTCATTGGATCAGTCCACCTGATAGGAGTATTACAAATCCACCCATAAAGTTCCTCAAATAGACTCATCTTCAAGGACTCCTGATACACATTATTATATGCAACCTTTACCAGTGGAAGATACTATTCCCACTTCCTCTACTAATGCATGAAATACATCCTCAACATATGCCTAAGAGTCGTGTTGACCCTATATGTATGTTCATCTATCTACAAATGATAATTTGTATTGAAATCCAAATCTATCCCCAAACATGTAAAATACTCTTTCCAAAACTTGGAAGTGAACTTGGAATCTTTGTTGGATACAATATTCTTAGGAACACCATGCAATCTCACTATCTCTCTGATGAAAATATGAGCTATGTCACTATTTGAGTTCGTAGACTTCATCACAATTAAGTGAGACACCTTGGTCAACTTGTCAACCACAACTATAATGGGGTCATCCTTCTTTGATGTCCACGGAAAACTTGTAATGATGTCCATGGAAATGACCTCCAATTTCTACTCTGGAATCAGAATCAACTGCAATAAACCACCTAGATTCTTACACTCTGCTTTTACCTGCTGACAATCCCAATATCTCACAACAAACTCAACATCCTCTTTCTTCAAGTGTGTCCAATGATAAAATTTCGTAACTTCTATCAATGTCTTCTGATATCCCAGGTGACCTAATTATGGCTTGACATGAAATTTCGTCAAGATAAGCTTCTTGAGCTCATTGTTGTCCAACACATAGATTATGTCCCTAAATTTGACCAAATCATTTGGTGTGAGATGATAATCCACATCCTAGTCACCTATACCAGGTTGTAGTAATATGTGCTTAAGTTGTTGGCAGTTGTCATCCTGTTGTCATCCATGCAAGATCCTCTCCTACAAGTCTGTCCCATAAGCGCTCACTGCTACAATATGATTCACCTATACTCTTCTACTAAAATCATTTGTAACCTTGTTCTCATTTCTACTAAGATCATATGCAACTCAGCGAGAGTAGCCAACCATCTAGCTTGCCTGAAATTCAAATTAGGCTAATCAAACAAGTACTGCATCCCATTGTGATCACTCATCAAAATTAACTTCCTTCTAAGAATATAGTGTCTCCACATCCTCAATGCATGAATGATATCTACCAACTCAAGATCATGAGTCACATAGTTAAGCTTGTGCTCATTCAACTTCCTTAACTCATTTCATATCACATGTCCTTCCTGGATCGATACTCCACCAAGTCCTCTCTTGCAATCATCTTTACATACATGTTATAGAAATTTTTGGGCACTGCAACCCCAATCATACATGTCCATAAACCAAGGGCTCCTGAGTCCCTAAAAGTGTTGTTTCATACCCTAAAGGAACAAGGTCAGCTGATTACATCATCTCCCAGATGTTCTCCACAAGAAACTGCTCAGAACTAGTCAAAACTGGACCATACAGGTTGCTTAGTGCTAAGGGTGCGATGCATAAAAACCTGTCCAGTGTAAAGGGTGCGATGCATACTTAAAATCAATTTTGTAGGGTGTGATGGGTGAGAGTGGACAAATGGCAGAGATAGTTTGCGAGGTGGATGATCATAGAATCTTCCATAAACATCTCCTATGACACTTGCCTCTCTCAATTCGCCCAGGGATGAGTAAGAGATCATCAATCTCCAAGTAGAATCAAGAACTATCAAAGAGAGGACACTAATCAAAATCCTAGAAGTTAACTCACCCCCCTGCAATCATCTATATATGGATCCCTCATCCCAAAGATCCAGAGGCTGGAATTTTGTATCTTGTAAGGAAGTGTTGTTGGTTTCTTGGTGGAACATCATAGTGTTGGGTGATCTAAGCTTTTCATGAGGTGAAGAAGGGCTTTCATGCTGGGAGGATGACGTTGGATTAGAACAATTGGCTGTAATCCTCTTTGATATTCTTGATATTAATAAAGCTATTCAAGTTTTCCTCCACATTCTTGTATGTTTGATGATATATGCATTTGTGTGGTCAATAAATATCTGGTCCTATATTGTTTATGATTGTAGATCTCGGTTCTTTGATAGTATTATGCTGCTTTGATTCCATAGGTGCTCTTTGAAGCTGTGTAGACGAAAGAAAAGTGGCAAGGATCTGTCAGAAGGGAGAGGAACCAAGCGAGGAACCAAGTGCAAGACTGAGGTTGGTGTCCTTTGTTCCCCTCTTATCTACTTCTCATAAAGGAAAGCGAAAGTAGTTTTAGTTTGTTTGTTTCTAAGATAGCTACCAGTATTAGTGGGAGTAGCAGCTTCGAGTGGACACTAGATTTCCCGATAACAAAATGGTGACTCCGCTAGGGAGCGAATAGATTGTTTGCTTGTCTATATTTGTTTGTTTTATAAACTTACAGACGAAGCTTGAAGTTAGGCCAGCTAGCCTTCGAACTGCATTTGCTATGCAAGTGCAAAGTAGATCAATGTTGCTTCAGTCTATCTTCAGGTTTTGTTTATAAACTGAACAATTGATTTTCAAACCTTCTAATTTCCCTAGTGGTGGCTCTAGTAAACTCATTAGATCAACCCCTGTGATTTATATTTACTGAACATCACTTGCTCGACCTAAATCCCTGTATTGAGCTGCAAACTGTGACCCGGAACCCAGTTGAAGTCTTGTCCCTGGACCATCGCACCTTCTCCTCTAGGGAATCTAGATGCATCGCACCTCCCGTGTGTAGTAGGTGTGCTGCATCGCACTTTCCCTGTGTTGCAGGTGTGCTGATCAGACAAGACCTTTTATGCTCTCAAATTTTGGTTTTTGTGTTCACTCTCTTCAGCTTTATTCAAGAGTTTTGCTATCTGTGATCAGTATACCATTGTGGAAACCCTCTTCCTTTCCATCATTCCACCTCCATTGTGCAAAGAACTATGAATTTTTTTATGTATTGTGTGCCATTTTCAGTTCTCTTTTACAAAGAAGTAGCATAATCAAACTGTCGTCTTTTGATTTGAAAGTGTCGCAAGTGTCGTTTTTAGTCAAAGAAAAGAATTCTATTGTTCTTGATGGTCAATTATACAGTTACTCTTGTATTTGATTTGAATTAGTAGCTTTTCAAGTGTCGAAAGCAGTTTTCAATTCAAAGTAGCAAAGTTTCATCATTATCTTCCTTTCGTTTTTGAAGAGAATTTTGTTAGTATTCTCGCTTTGAAAAGATAATTCAGATTTGTACTTAACATTCTTCTTGTCATTCACACATTAAGAAAGCTGAAAAGAATAACATGCATGTGCATTTGCATTTAGGCTTCTTGTTGTTTTGATATAGGACAGTGCATCTAGTGTGTACTCTCTGCTATATGTTGAAAGAATGTCATCTCTCTTTCTTTAGTAGCTAGGATTTTCATTGCAAAAAGAAGATTAAATGATTGTTTATCATCTTAGACTGCATTTTAGGAATTGTACATCTACATCACGCGGTGAACCTGAAAGCCAATTTCTTAAGAAAGATCAACTGTAAAATAAATTCAATGAACATAAAAACACTTTGGAACCTAACGCACAACATCTAAAAGTCTAGGCTAAAGACGTATTCCGGCATCGTAAAGCCTGGTAACTGTCACTTTCATTGTTGGTTGGGTGATTCCTCCTCTTTTGAGACAACAAGTGCCAGTACGGACTTGTGCTCCCACGTACTGTTGAGTATATATTGGGAGACCACAATAGGCTATATCCTTTATCCATAGGAAGCCATGTCTGCCGCCCTATCGATTGCAATGCAATGAACATAACATTCAGGAAGATTGACTACCGTACCATAAAAAGTATTCTGCAGTTTTGCGATTGGTTTGGTAATCCCTCTGTCTAGATTTCCAGAGTAGTCTCTTTCATTCTTTTTCAGACTCCTTAAAGGAAAAGGTCCATCTAATAACTTGTCACTTCAGGCTCATTAAAAATCGAAGGCAACTAGAGTCATCTTTTGTTTTTTCTCGACACTTAAAAATTGAAAAAACAAGTTGTGTCAAAGCATCTAAAATTTATTTTAATCGGAATAATATCACCATTCCCGCGTTGGTCTTAGGTTGAGAAAAATGGAGTCCACCAACCAAGGATTTCCCCTTAGAGGAAATCCTAGTCCTTTCTACTCATGGGGAGATGTTGGTGCACCTCATATGGCCACATTGTCACTTCCAAGATTGATGATTGGCTTGCCAATATGGCTCTTCTTGACCTCCATCGTTCAGAACACTGTGATTCCTGAACAATCGAGTCGACAAATAGATGGTACTAAAGTTACTCCCCAACCTTCTACTTCATCCGATTCTCCCTCTCCTCCTTCCTCTTCGCTTGATGAAGCTGGTAAAGCCAAAAATCAAGTAACTAAGAAGGAGAAGAAGGGAAGGAGAAGAAAGAGAAGAAGAAGAAGGAGCCAAAGGTGAAAAGGGGTAACCGGGCATCATCTAGTGAAAATCCACACACTGCACCATCCAAGCCTAAATCTCCATGTGTCATTTGCAAAGGAGACCACTATCATCGAGATTGTCCTTGCATCCCTCGGATCTTAAGGGACTGGTCTCCTTGTTTGCACAATCTGGTGTCATCGACCTCTAAAGATCATGTTGAAAGTACACCATCAACTAGTGAAAGCGAAGCATTTGGACAAAAAAGGAAATGTAAATTTCCTTGTAAACTATGTGAAGGTGATCACGTCGTCCACCGTTGTCCCTTCCTAGATGAAGCTAAAAGAGTTTAGGATAATCGTCCGACTTCCTCCTGGATATAAGAAAATCTTGCTGATTCTGTCACTAGTTGAAAATCCAACCGACACGCCATTATGGTTGGTCGAAGAATCTGTCATTGAAGATAAACCCACTGAATCCATACCAGACGAAATTCAAAAGGTTGAGGCGGCAGTCAACCTGGTCTTGTCTTCGGAAGGTCCATCTTCAGATGACACAATCATCGAAGAGAATGATAACGACACCGTTCAAATTTTTTTCATAAACACAGACTCCGATGAACATGGGGGAAATCTACAGTTCCTTTACCGCAGGAAGGAAGTTCGTCAGAGTCATATCCGGCCGTTTATTTAGTCCCACCTCCAAGCAACCTAGTCATTTCCTTCAATTGGAATCTACTAGGCAGACCCCGTGTACCGGCTAATGTACCATTCCAAATCATTGTACAAGCTTACAAAATGATCATGGTCGGTACCATCATAGATGAAGGGGCTTCTGTGAGTATCCTTTCCTCAACTGCTTGGGAAGCGCTTGGTTCACTATCACTTCTGCCTGAAATGAGAAATCTGACAGGCTTCGACAAAGGAACCAATCGACCGTTAGGGATCCTTCCCAATGTGCCCATAATGTTGAGAAGGAAAACCGTTTATATGAACGTAATGGTAGTCCAAGGACCTCTAGATTCTAATCTACTCCTCGGGCGCAACTATATTTATAGCATGGGAGCCGTTGTCTCCTCACTCTTTAGAGTAATGTGTTTTCCGCATGAAGGCCGAGTGGTCAAGCTCATAGACCAGCTTTCATTCCCCGGCTCACACATAGCTAATAGTCAAATGCCATCCCTAAATGTTCTTTTCACGCAAGGAATGTCCCATCAATCTCCAGTCCGTCCACCTGAAGAGCGCGAGTGATTCAGGGGGACATGACTGAAACCTAGGGGGCATGCACCCTGGTCTATTTCGGCAGGAAAACCTTGGGCATAGGGTAGGTTTCTGCGGAGGATATATGACTAGTCTGACACACCCGTCTATTTAGGAAAATGGGATTAGAATGGAATAAGATTCCTTCGTCAAAATTATGTGAGTAGAGGCGACCGCGCCACTCACCTTTGTCTATTTCGGTGGACATCGCCAAGGAAGTGTTTTGTCTGCAACGCGGATGGAACAATCTTATGGTAACCTAGAAACTCTACTTCGCTATGCCTGGGGGCATGCAAACCTTTTTGCCTGAAAGTAAAGAGTGACCATTTATTTTCTTAGTTTGTAGTTTCTCAACCCTTTAAACTTGTAGGATTGGTCGTTCCTAGCTTGCATAATGAAAGGATCCGGAGCAAAGTTTCCAATGGTGCAAGCTCCCTAAAAATTGAACCTATCGATGAGACATCCTTATTATACGATTGGCAAGAGCAGTTTTTATGCGAAGTTCAAGCTCGTTAAAAATTAAACCTTAGCAATGAGCAAACGTTCCCCCAGAGTGTAAGCTCATTAAAAAATGAACCAATCCCTGGTAAATAACCGTTGTGAATGCATTATCATCAGCTTTTGAGCCCTGGTCGTGTTCTTACCATCACCTCCATTCTGTTTTAGTTGATCATTCACCTCCATTTGATTGTTTACCCCTTTTGAGGAACAGCTGTGACAAGTGATCCTGTTAGCCATCCTTGTGACACTGCCGTGATTGGAAAATTCCAAACCTTACCTGGAATCAACTGCTACCTGAAATTATCACTCGTTCCTCAAAAAACGAGTCTCTTTTAAGCTCTTTTCATCTGACTCGTAAAATATGAAAATATTGCCGAGAAATTGGCCTCTCCATCTTGTTAAAGCTAGCGGAAGTGCTATCCCTCCTCTAGATTTTAATCTTTTTGTACCTGAGGGATTATTACACAAAAATATCGAGTGCTTGTTCAGCTCGTTAAAATTACGGAAAATTCATCCCTTTCGTATTATTTTATACTTTTTAGGACTTAGGGGATTATATGATGAAAAAGGATTATTGGAGTTTCCTTTATGTCACTTTCAGACTCTCTAAAATTGAAAAGGACCAATTTATCTTTGTCGTTAAACTCGTTAAAACAGAATAGCGACAAACTTTTCCATATAGACAAGAACGAGTTTCACTATCGCTAGGCTCGTTAAAACATAGCGATGGGTTTGCTCGAAGGAAAAATTATAAAAAAAGCATATGTTATCCTCCTCAAGCTTGACAAAAATAAAGAGGTACTGGTCAGCAATTACTGGGGAAAAATTGGGATGAAAACTTGAAGAAACTTTATTGGTAGCAAGTCACTCTTGAACATGACACTTTCACTCCACATCCGAGTTGGGTTGGGTTATTCCGTTCACCGGTCATATCACCATTGGTCCATCACACCATCCATATTTGGGGTTAACGCTACCAATCCATGTCAGTGTCGCCGGTATGTTCAAGAGAAGTCACTCAGAGAATTCACCTGTGTCTCATCCGCTGCAATACATTCACACTCCATTCTTTCATGACCGCCACCCTGAACCCTGTATCATCAGATCGTTTTCACCTCCAAAAATCATTTACTCCGTTCTGTGTCGTAGATGTGGGATTCATTAAGGCCTTCCTATGATGGGTCACTTCTTGTCGACATCAGCTCATTATCCAAGAAGTCGACTTAGGAACAACCCTTTCAGTACTTTGAAGCTTGCATGCCTCAATGGCAAGTTTCTCACTTCTGGCGATAGGTTTACATCAATGGCCTTCGACTGAAAGATTTTGCGTGGTGTTCGACACCAAGTCCCTTTTCACACCATGCGAATTGTACTATAGTACCTTGAGGGTCATCATCATTATCGGTGATTCCTCTCGTGCCTGTTAACAACTTACATCATTGGTTGTTAATCTGGTGATGTCTTTCCATGTTCGACTCCAGAACATCTTTCACATGGATCGACTTGTACTCCGAGTGAAGATTGGACGAGTTTGAAGACCCCGAATCTAGTTTCATCCATCCGGGCTACGACATATTCAGGAAAATAAAGACATCAAATGTACATTTCTGCTGCACAGATGATCATCTGAATCAAAGGATGATGACTCTATCAGAATCATCAGTCTACCACATAGACAGTTGTCTGTCTTATGTACATGAAAATGAATTTATAAAGTTGAGCATGGGAATGCCCGCCTCAGCTAGATCATGAAAAATATTATGAATATAATGTATTGTATTGTATCTTATTACAGGTCGCCTTCCAGCTCGAAAAAACTTCGAATCTTCATGATAAAGCATTTCACCCGACATCAAAAGATTAACGACCTCATGCTTTAGGGGGCAACTATTATAGACATTTTTGGGCACTGCAACCCTAGTCATACATGTCGATAAACCAAGGGCTCCTAAGTCCCTAAAATTTTTGTTTCATACCCTAAAGGAACAAGGTCAGCTGATTACATCATCTCCCAGAAGTTCTCCATAGGAAACTTCTCAGAACTGGTCAAAACTGGACCATACAGGTTGCTCAGTGCTAAGGGTGCGATGCATCCCACCTGCCCAGTGTAAAGGGTGCAATGCATACTGAAAATCCCTTATGTAGGGTGCGATGGGTGAGAGTGGACAAATGGCAGAGACAGTTTGCGAGGTGGATGATCATAGAATCTTCCAAAAACTTCTCCTATGACACTTGCCTCTCTCAATTCTCCCAGGGATGAGTAAGAGATCATCAATCTCCAAGTGGAATCAATAACTATCAGAGAGAGGACACTAATCAAAATCCCAGAAGCTGACTCACCCCCCTGCAATCATATATATATGGATCCGTCATCCCAGAGATCCAGAGGCTGGAATTTTGTATCTTGTAAGGAAGTGTTGTTGGTTTCTTGGTGGAACATCATAGTGTTGGGTGATCTAAGCTTTTCATGAGGTGAAGAAGGGATTTAATGCTGGGAGGATGACACTGGGTCAGAACAATTGGTTGTAATCCTCTTTTCTATTCTTGATATTAATAAAGCTATTCAAGTTTTCCTCCACATTCTTGTATGTTTTATGATATATGCATTTGTGTGGTCAATATATATCTGGTCCTATATTGTTTATGATTGTAGATCTCGGTTCATCGATAGTATTATGCTGCTTTGATTCCACAGGTGCTCTTTGAAGCTGTGTAGACGAAAGAAAATGGAAAGGATCTGTCAGAAGGGAGAGGAACCAAGCGAGGAACCAAGCGCAAGACTGAGGTTGGTGTCCCTTGTTCCCCTCTTATCTACTTCTCATAAAGGAAAGCGAAAGTAGTTTTAGTTTGTTTGTTTCTAAGATAGCTACCAGTCTTAGTGGGAGTAGTAGCTCCGAGTGGACACTAGATTTCCCGATAACGATACCACAAACTCTTTATCTAGATTTGAAATCTTCAAGACCAGAGAATTTTTAAGCAAATTCTTCAATTGCTCAAAACTAGATGCACACACCTCAATCCATTCAAACTTCTTTCCTTTTCACTGCAAAGATGTAATAGGATAGGAAATCCATGAGAAGTTCCTGATGAACCACCTATAGTAATGTACTAGTCCCATAAATGATCTAACCTCATCCACATTCCTAGGAGTTTCCATTCCATGATAGCTATGATATTTTTTGGGTCCACTACTATACCTTCCTTAGAAACAACCCGCCCTAAGTAATGAAATTATATTTGATAGAAACTTCAGTTACTAAACTTTGAATACAATTGGTTCTCTCTTAACAATCTTAATACTGTTGCTAGGTGTTCTACATGCTCTTTCTCATTCTTATAATATATGAATATATCATCAATGAATACTATCACAAACTTATATAGATAAGGATGCAACACACTATTCATGAAACACATAAAAGTAGTTGGAGTATTAGTCAAACCAAAAGGTACCATGACAAACTCATAATGCCCATACCTGGTCTAGAATGTGCTTTTGTAGATGTCCTCTTATTTGATGCATACTTAATGATATCCCAATCTCAAGTCAATATTCAAGAACATTGATGTTCCTTTTAACTGATCGAACAAGTCATCAATCCACAAAAAAGGGTATTTTTTCTTGATAGTCACCTTATTCAACTACCTGTAATCAATACACAACCTAAGAGTACCATCCTTCTTCTTCACAAACAATATTGTTGCACACCAAGGCAACACATTTTGCCTAATTTATCGCTTCTCAATCATTTCCTTAAGCTTCAACTTTGATTCCACCAACTCTGGAGTGCTAATTGTATACGGTGCATTAGATGTTGGTGTTTCTCCCAGCATCAACTCAATAGAAAATTCCACTTACCTATGAGGCGATACCTCTAAAATATTTGTTGGAAATACATCCTGAAACTACTACAAAATCAGATACGTCTTCAATACTTCAGTATCCTCAACATCCTTCCCTTTTTCACTATAAATATAAACTGAAAACAAGACACACCCTTTACTACTACTACACTTTTCCCACATAGTTGTAACCATTCTCACTGATGTAGGTTTATTCTTAACCTGCATGATTTTACTCTCTCCATCATCATCGAAGCATTCAATAGCCTTATCATAGCAAACCACTTTAGTCCTACGAATGCACAACCAATCCATACCCAAAAGCATATTGTATGATCCCAATGGCAGCACATTTAGATGTGCTGATGTAGGGATACCATTTAACTCAAATGCACAATATCTCACCCAATGATGAACTCTTTTCTTGGTACTTGTAGCTAGATACACCAACCAAGACTACGCATGTACTTCTTTATTAAATAAACACTTATCCATGAGGTAAATAGTGATATAACTATAGTTAGATCTAAGGTCAGTAAAAATAGAAACAACTTGATCACACAATTTACCTTCCATCTTGGTAATAGATGGTTGATGATTAGCCTTCCTATTATCCAATGATGTATAAATCTAAGGAATACTCTGGAATCTTCACAACATCCCCAAATCTATGTGCCTCTTGATCACTATAAATACGAGGCCTTCCACCCTGATGTTGTGGACAATATCTCTTGCAATGCTTCTTGACAGAAGTCCAACACCACAAAGGCTTCCTGCCATGACCCTTGTTCTGCTCCTTAGACCGAAATCTCGGTCATTTTTCAACTGCATTGAATTTCTTAAATGACACTCCATTCTCCTTGTTACCTGCATCATGAGGTCTTCCTCCCTTCTTATCCCACTTTCCCTTACTCTTTTCATTACCTTTCCAACCCTGCTTAGGTTTTGACTTATGCTTATCCTACTCATAACAATGTTTGAACTTCCCAATTACTTCCTCTAATTTTTTATGCTTATCATACTCAATCTGATCCTTAAATGCTAATGGAAATCCAGTAACAAATATTTGGACCTTTGTTTTCTCATCCTTAAGATAAGGCACATACCTCAACAACTCAAGAAACATAGTCTTATACTATTCATCTATCATGGATCCCATATTCAATTCATATACCTCCTTATCCTTACCATCATAGTAACTCTCTGATAAGTACTTCTTTCTAAAGAGTATTTTGAACTCATGCAAGCTCAACTCCTCTATATTTATGATTCTGACATGCTTCACATCTTCCCACCAGATGTACATTTTTCTTTTCCCTTGAGATTGAAAATAGATATTTTGGCCTTCATATTCTCTATATAATCATGTAGCTCAAATAAATTCATCCCAAGCAACCATGCTTCTACACATTCTAATTTCTTAAACTCTCCATCGAATGTAGGAGGATTGACCTTCTTGAACTCATCCAACAAGTACTACTTCTCATTCCTCCTGTAAGAATGGTAACAGTGATGACCATTTTTTTATATGATCCAAAACTAGAATAGAATCCATAACCACTACCTCTTATGTCAAGTGTATCCTTCCATCTACCACCTCTAACTGTGTCATCTATGTTTGACCTGTTCCCTCCATGAGAAATGCTTCCATATGCCCCATTAATCCTTTCCTCCTATCCATAACTAATTATTGGTTGTCCCTGTATTTGCAATTCTGATAAGCTCTAAAGGGTCACTGCATTGATCTCTTCTTTCTTTTCCTTTGCTCTAGAAAGTCTTTCCCGTGATTGAATTATCTTATCATTATCTGCCTTACAACTTTTGATCTTTTCCTTTAAACTTATCAAGGTATCTGCTATGTTAGGAGAGTAACCATCTCTTTGTTTCTCATCTCATCTATAAGGGGAATCATGTGAACTGTAATCCACCATTTTTCTTGTCATCTCTAGTCTTCTACTTCCTGCAAAACATACCATGCTAGATAACCAAATATAAACATAATCAAACATACTCACTGAATTTTAGGGGAGGTTATTTCATCCACACAGTTAATCCAGGTTAGTACAACATATGTGTACATAATGAAATCAACATATCAATCATCCCAACATCACCATCATGATGACACAAAACCACAACAATGACCATCACAATGCATGCATAATAAACACATAGACAACTAACATGCATGCATGATAAACACATTTCGTCCGTCCCATCCAAGTGTTTGCACTTGGAAGCTCTAATACCACCCTATGGTATCATATATCACCTAAATATAATGTAAAATCACTCTAATACAACCCTATAACCACCCCTACCACATTTACCCAACTTCACCAACCTACCAGGGTAAACATGAGACGAAGAGTTACTATGACATGACTCGAACTCCAAGCTTCAGTTATGAAAGTGGGGTTGTGTTGTCACTACTACAACACCCTATGAAATTTTGGCCTGCACCAAATTTCAATGACTACCTTCATCTTGTATATTGTCATGGCAAACATTGAGATCCATTCCATATGTTTTCTTTAAGGGTTTTGGTCCCTTTTGCAAGAAAAGAAAAATGTCGTATTTTGGCATGTCAAGTGTTGCACAGTGTGTAAAATATTGTATTCATGGTTTCAAGGGGTTATCTTTGCATGAATTAGTTGATCTTACCATGTAAACATTTGTCGCATGCATTCCCAAAGTTGTAAGCATTATCACATAAGTGTCGTCACGGTTGTCGCAAAGTGTATCTTTAGTTTCGCACTTGTTGTAAGTCATTAAAAAGTTGTTTCACTGAGGGAAATGTGTTTTTCATGTGTCATGGATGATCTATGTTGTTGTGTCGTCAAGTGTTCTAAGTGTGTGATCATGTTCAAGTGATATCACTATCCACATCATCTCACTAATCCCACACTTAGCCAAATTTCATAAATTTCCCTAGAAACTTATCCTCATGTAGCCTTCCTCAACTGCGCATTGTGAAATTACAACCCTCAAGCTGTAACCCTACCCCTTGACACTGCGCAATATGCAGTTTCTTCCTTCTGAGACTATGCACTGCGCAATTCTAGCGATCAAGTTGAGACCTTTCCCCCAAGAATTACACAATTTAACACTCCAACCTAGCCTCAACTACACATTACATAGTATCTTAGCTCAAACTCAACCCTTGAGATCTTGAGCATAAAAATTATGCAATCACCAAGTCTACTCTTCCTATCAAAATTGTGCAGTTGTCTAAAACGATGAAAAGCCCCTCATCTTGGATCACTGAGTCCAAAAATTGTGTAATATGCCTTCCTAGTCCAGCCTGAAGTGCACATTGCATAGTCTCAAGGCACAAGCTCCACCCCTGACTTCCTAAGTTGCACAATTGCATAGTCATTGAGCCTCTCCCTTAGCCTGTCACTCGGTTCTGGATCATTTAATGGATCAACATGCCCCATATTAGACTAGGGTTTTATCGAGCTGATGTCGTCTCCTCATGATTGAATTTTAGATGCAGGTACTCTATCATACTATGAAAATATGATGAAGAAGGAGATGGATAAAGGAAACATGTTGAAAGACATCCTTGTAGATGATTATGCAATCTGATTAATCAAGAGAAAAAAAAGTGACACCAGTTTGCGACCACGGCTCATGACTTGATATCATTGAATAATCCTTACCTCTAAGCCATATGGAGGAGGATAGAGTAGCATACTCAAGAGGACACATAGCAAGGAGAAACAAGAATGGATTGATATTTCCATGAAATCATGCATTCCATGCTAGCAGTGTCATGTCATGTCATGTAATGAGTCGTCATATACCGCATAATTATTGTGGATTGTGTAATTGTCTATTAAAAATGTATTCTAAAGTGGAAGTTAAAAGGAAACATATAGAATGTAAAGAGTCATGTAAATATGAAAATTCATATGAAGTCAAACAATCATGAGTGTAGTCAACGATTCACAAGGAGGTGAAGCATGACCCCATTGGTTATATATACACCCTCATTGTGTGAGCAAAATAATTTTCACCTTGGCTCCTCCTGCAAGGCATCAAAGAGACAAGCTAGTTCCTTTAGGGAGCAAGGAGTGGCTCCAACGCTCCACTATTTGAGCTAGTGGTGTTCACTATATACATGTTTCTTGGGAATTTTAGTTAATATCAAAAGCCTCATGGCCAACACGTTCTTCTTACATGAATTATGAATATTTGTAAGACTATTCCATGGATGTTTGTAATTCATGTTTTCTTTCATCTGTGCTAAAGTAGTTGAAATATTTCAATTATTTTAGTACTAATCATATTGAGAATGTGTTGTAACTTTTTAATAACTATTGCAACCTTGTGGCCTATTCCGCTGGATGTTAGAGAAACATTTCTTTCTTATAATGGTTGCAATGAATGTTGCATCTTTGTGGACTATTGTTCTGTATGTTAGACATATATTGTGTGTGTGTGTGTGTCTACCAGGGTGGTACAATTTCCTCTCTCCTAGAGGCTCACTTTCCTCTCCTTCCATAGTAGAAGAATCTTGAAACACAAACAACCAAACACTCATTAGGAATACTCACTTGTTGATCCAAGATTACCTATGCATAACTCTCTTGTGGTGAGTTTTCTAGCCAAGGAAAACCTACAAGAATACATGGCATTCGGGCTGAGATCCCGAATGGGGCTCCTATTCCAAATGATATGAGGTCTAATTGGGACTTCACATTGGGGAGACCCCCTTGGTTGACGGATTTATAGCACCATCAAGAAAATGGTGTTAGAAGGAGGGCTAGATGACAAGATGAGCCCTTTGATTATGATTTGAATCTCTTATCGTAAACGGCTCATCCTCAAATCATAATCCCGAGGTATTTTTCTAACCTATCTGCTGGTGAGATTTCAATCCCCAATGAGTCTCTCCATGAATTGTCTCAACTCAAGTTTGATGGTGAGGGTGATACATCCTTTGCCAAACATGCATATATTTTTCTTAAGTTTTTTGAATATTATGAAATTTATTTTGAATATGTGACTTGTATTATTTTTCGGCCCACCCTTGAAGGTCGGGTTAGCCAGTGGTGTCACACTCTACGACCTATTTCCATTCATTCTCTTAACCATCTTGTCGAGGAGCTTCATTTATGATTTTACAGGTATGATTACTGAGATGTTTATAAAATAACTGACCAACTTAGAATGGATCTTGATGAATCAGTTGAGGAGTTCTCTAAACGATTCATTCACCTTTTTATGAATTTCCTGAAGAAGATATAGATTGGGATTTCTTGAAACAAAAGTTTAAGCATTTCGTTCATATCTCTTTGTACGGTGAATCCAAACCACCTGATGTATCTTATTCCCCAACCCTTGTAAATCAAGAGACACCCCTAATTTCAGAGGAGGAATTGACTACTCCTTTTGTTCCTTGTCCTCCCCCATTTCTAGTTCCAATGAGGGTGCCTCCGTGCAATGATATTAAAGTTGGGAAATTTGAATATCAAATTCTTGATCCATCTTCTCATCCCCCTTCTGCTTGTCGTGATTCAAATGTAATAGAGGAAATCTCACAATGGCTCATAAAGCCTATGGTGAAAGCCAATTTTTTCATTCCTCAAGATGGTATCAACATTCATAACTCTAGTATCGAATCCTATTTGGTTTTCTATCATCCTCTATCATCGACATGTCATGACTCTTTGTACTGCGATTTGCTTGATTAATCTAATCCACCAACTAGTTTTTCACACTCTCTTAATTTTCGAGTTGCTGGTCCAAACTGTAATAAGGTTCAAGGTAGTTAGATTACACAGGTAGAGGAGTAGGATGGTGAAGATTATTTCATTATTTCTTATCTCTTTCAAAATCCTTAATGTCAAGTTCATGCTCTCAAATTCTTGGATGATGTTCAATCTTCTAATCTCGTTAGTGAATCAAATGAAATCAATTTCTTCAGATCCGTATTCTTGGGCAAAAATCATTCAAGCGATGATTATTATATTAATGTACACGATGAAGAATGCTCAAGTGCACCAACCAGTTTTTTTGGTTCCTCCAAAAGATGTTGATCTGGCAGAATTAGATCTGGGTTCTAATCCAGCTGAGGAAAGTGTTCTTATCGAAACTTCCTCTCCATCCCAATATGTCTTATGCTCACATGTTTGTGATGAATCTACATGCGATGAAGATACTCCATGCTCTTCAAGTTATTCATCGAATGAGGTCACTTCTCAATTGTTACAAGGTAGTGAGGTTTTCCATCATGAAATAGAAAATAATCATATCATTGAGTATCCTTTCCATCCCATATCATCTCTTGTTTTGCATGAAGAAAACTCTTGAAATAAGCTTGCTCATGAAATTTATCCAATTCTTACATCTCTAGACTTGCGATCAGAAGAATCTTTCAACTTGATTAATCTGGTTGTCAAATTTGTCAAATATGATCAAATCAACGATAGAGATTGTTCCCATCTGATTGATACTGATCTCATTAAAATCAGTGAAAGAAGTTGTCCTCACACCATGGATGATCTACTTCAATCAAAATGTGATTTTATAATACTTTAAATTTCCAGTACTTGTTAGGCAGTTGAGGCAGTTCAACTTCCATTGATGGTTATGTCAGGATCTCACAACTTTGGTAAGATCCCCGAACTGAGTCAAGTCTAGTTTTCCTGGAAAAATTATTCTTTTTGTGTGACTTTGATCCATGTAAATTCCTTCTTGAAATATGTTTGGAAGTGCGGATATAATCCTTCAAATATTCAATATTAGGTTTTTGATCAGATTCAATTCCATATTTCAGTTGATTCATCCCCATGAAAAACTCTTGCTCTTAACTCAGTTTTGGAGAGTGTGCCTCTCACAAAAGCATAGAATTGTGAAGTTTATTATTCTAAAGATTATCTTTGGGAAAGGCATTCATGCCTATCACATCCTTTTGAAAACAATCAACTCCTAGTCCTTCTTGTGAATATTATGATGCTAATATTTTTCTTCATCGAACCTGAAATCCTCTTGAGCGCTAGTGAATGCAAGGATTATTTGACGAATCAAATTCTTCTTCACTCGTTTTAACCTAACTAGTTTCATTTGTTTACTATACTAGCATTCCCTTTTACTTATTTTGACAATTACGATGCTAGTGCAATGTGTAACCAATTACAAGAAAATAGTTTGTTACACTCATCATGCGAGAAAGATGATTCTATGATGTAGAGAATTTTCGAAACTGCTCAAGTTGATTTATCTCTAGTAATTACAAACTAGGAATTTGATGCTTTAATTAGCTCATATGATCATGATTATGTCTCTGATGACTATTGTTCAACTTACTATTTTCCCATTGGCACATTCAACGACAATTTTTTTACACCCTTTAATACTTTTGGTTTAACATCTCACTATCTAGGTACTTGTCAAGCAGTTGAGGCACTTCCACACTCATTGATGGTTATGTCAAATCCTCACTATCTTGACATGTTTGCTGAATATGATCAGATCTATTTTCCCTTGTGAGATTCCCATCATAATCGTGTGTCTCTAATTGAAAATTTATCTTTTCAAAACTTTCATGGTTTTCAAGAGAATTGTCACGAATTTTATGATCCAATCGATGAATGGTTGTAGAAATCTTACTTGGAAAGCTCAGTCACAAATAACAAGTTTCGATCTTTCCGCATGCTTACTAAGGAGTTTGGTGTATTTGAATACACATTCACAAGGAGCTTCCAAGGTTTTTTGAATGATGGTTTTAATAAAAAAAGTAAGAATGTGAATTGATTAGAAGTAGTGGCTATGGACTATCTTTCTGCTGAAAGGAAATACCTTTAAATTTTTGTGCAAGTTATTGAAGTTCTTATCTATTTTGTTACACATTTCTTTATATCATTTTTAATTGCTTATATCTTCGTGAATGTAGGTTAGAAGAAATTAGGGTGGCTTCATTAGAAATTTCATTTTATGTGACGTTGACCGTCAAGATGATTAGGTTAGGAATAGGTATAGTTGCATATTAGTTTACCTGCAGATCCATCCTGCATTCAGGTTTTGTAGATTTTCTTGTGTTTTATCATCATTGTTTTGGTTAGCCTCCTTCCATTTTGTCTTATGGTTTTGTTTCCTTATTGTGTGTTTCTTTTTTCTTTTGTTTTCTAAGACCTTGCATGAAGATTTTTTTTTTGGTCAAAAGCCAATGTGGAAAATTAAAAAAGTCTTGTGACACTACAAAATTTGGCTAACCTTTAGTTCTCCTTCTTTGCAATGGTTACATATTTTGGTAAATGAAGTTATGATGGAAAATACAATTCGTTTGTAAGGATATTTTTGGTTAAACCATGATACCTGTGACTATTTTGGAAAACTTATGCCCACTCTCAGTTCTTGTGTCTTGGTGTTTTTACACTTATCCAATATGTAGAAGAAGAAAAGGGGGAAAATCTAAATGAGAAAACCTAAATTAGAGGTTTCTATATGCTTCTGTAAAGGAAAAACCTCTCATGTTCTCAATAATCAAGATCCCTCTTTTGACCATAAAATAAATAAACTCTATCAGGGTATTGTCTAGGCTCGTTGGTAGTGAAGAAATGTTCACGTTCTTGTAGTGAATCTACCAGTGTATTTTCTAGGCCTACTAGAAACGGAGAAACACCAAATATAAAAAACTATACTCTAAAAATCCAAAGTTCATGAACTTCGCTACCCTTTATTATTCAAAAAATTGCGATATTATTGAATCTCATGCTTTTGTTCAACTAAGAAGGCACAAAGGGGGACCATGGTTACTCACGTGGGTAAATGGGGAATCCAAATTGATCTACATGATGAATCAATACTCCTTGAAGAACTGAGGCCTTGCACAAAGGAGTTAAAACAAGGCAGAGAAGCTGGAATTCGACTAGGGTGTCGCCAAGTGTTTTCGCTGCAACAACACCCTCCAAAATTTTGGCATGTACCAAATTTTAGAGCCTACCTTCATCTTGTATATTTTCGTCAAAAACATTGAGATCCGTTCCATTTGTTTTCTTTAAGTGTTTTGATCCCTTTTGCAAGAAAATAAAAATGTCATATTTTCACATGTCGAGTGTTGCACAATTTATAAAAGCTTGTTTTGGTGGTTTCAAAGGGTTATATTTGTGTGAATCATTTGATCTTACCATGTAAAAAATTGTCGCACTCATTCCCAAAGTTGTAAGCACTGTCAAACAGGTGTCGTCACGGTCATCAAAAAGTGTATCTTTAGTGTCACACTTGTCATAAGTCATCACAAAGTTATTGCATTGACAGACATGTGTTGTTCATGTGTCATGGTTTGTCTATGTTTTTGCATCATCAAGTGTTCTAAGTGTGTCATCACATTCAATTCATATCATTTATCCCACACCTAACCAATTTTCATAAATTTCCCCAACAACTTAGCCTCATTTGACCATCCTCAACTATCCATTATGCATTTCCAACCCTTAAGATGCAAACCTACCCCTGGACATTGTGCAATGCGTAGTTGCTTCCTTCCAGGAATTTTCAATGCACAGTTCCAGTGATCAATCCCAGACCTTGTCCCCCCATAATTATGCAATCCAGCCCTCCAAGCTAGCCTCAAATGTGAATTTCACATTCTCTAAGCTCAAGCTCAACCCTTGATATCTTGAGTTGCACAATCACCAGGTATTCTCTACCTCTCAAAACTGTGCAGTTGTCTAAAGCAGTGAAAAACCCATCGACTCGACTCATTGAGTCCCAAAATTATGCAATCTGAATGCCCAGTCCATCCAAAACTGCACATTATGTAGTCTCAAGGCTCAAGCTCCACCCCTGGCTACCTGAGTTGTGCAATTGGGTAGCCACTGAGCCTCCCCCTCATCCTACCAATTGGTTCCGACTGAGTCAGTGGATAAGCATGTACCATCTTAGACGAGGGGTTTATCAAACTGATGTCATCTCATCGCGAGTGAATTGCAGATGCAAGTACTATATCATACCATGATAAGATGATGAAGAAGGAGATGGATAAGGTAAACATGTTGAAAGACATCCTTATAGCTGATTGTGCAAGCTGATCAATCAAGGGAAAAAAAGGGACACAAGTTCGCAACCACGGCTCAAGACTTGATATCATTGAAGACTCCTTACCTCTAAGCCATATGGAGGAGCATAGAAGAGCATACTGAAGAAGACACATAGCAAGGAGCAACAAGAATGGCTTTAAATTTCCATGTAATTACGTAGTCCATGCTAGCAGTAACATGTAATGAGTCATCATATGCCACACCATTATTGTGGATTATGTAATTATATATTATAAATGTATTATAAAGTGGATGTCCAAAGGACACACACAGAATGTCAAGAGTCATGTAAAGCCAAAAATTCATAGGAAATCAAACAGTCATGAGGGTTGTCAAAGAGTCACAAGGAGGTGAAGCATCACCCCATTGGTTATGCATATACTATTATTGTATGAGAAAATGAATTTTCATCTTGGCTCCTCCCACAAGGCATCAAAGAGACAAGCTAATGCTTTTTGGGAGCAAGGAGTGGCTCCAATGCTCCACCACTGGAGCTAGTGGTGTTCGTTGTATTCATGTATCTTGGGACTTTTACTTAATATTAGAAGCCTTATGGCCAACATGTTCTTCCTGCATGAATTATAAATATTTGTAAGACTATTCTATGGATGTTTTTAATTCATGTTTTCTTTCATTTGTGCTAAAGTATTTGAATTGTTTCAGTTGTTTTAGTACTTACCATATTGAGAATGTGTTGTAATGGTTGCTATAATTGTTGTATCCTGTGGATTATTCCGTTGGATGTTAGACACATCTTTCTTTCTTGTAATGGTTGCAATGACCATCACATCTTTGTGGACCATTCTTCTGAATGTCAGATGGATATTTTATATGTATGTTTGTCTTTACCAAGGTGATACTATTACCTCTCTCCTAGAGACTCACTTTCTTCTCCCTCCGAAGTAGAAGAATCTTGACACACATACACCGAACACTTACCAGGCATACTCACTTGTTGATCCCAGATTACCTATGCATAACTCTCTTGTGCAAAGTTTTTTAGCCAAGTCAAGCCTACACAAATACATGGTAGCTGGGTCAACATCTCAGATGGGGCTCCTATTCCAAAGGGTGTGAGGTCTAATTGGGACTTCACATTAGGTAGCCCCCCTTAGTTGATGAATTTCCAACACCATCAATAGGCTAACAACTAACTTCTCACAAGCATCACTCTAGGCTATAGGACACTAAGGGACTAAAGGACCACCCCAGGTGACCAAACCTTGATTTAGGGTTACTTTTCTCACATCTTAAGCCCCAACGACATGAACAACAAGGCAAGGTTGCAATTATAAGGCTCCAACAGCACACATGCCACTTCTTCCATGCGGTTATAGCTCAAAATATCATGTTTAGAGGGTGTGGTCCCAATATTTGAGCCACTTTTCTAGGCCATCCTCCAGACCACTACCCGTAACTGCCTCTAACAATTCATAATGAAAAACCTAATCATACAAAACTTGAAGAAGAACTATACCCATAGATGCTTAATCCATAACAAACATTTCGTCAAACACATGGCAAACATAATAGGTATAGGTTATGAATGCATATCTGATCATAAGAGTATGAGATTCATCTACGAATGACCAAGAAGGCTCTATGCCTTCTCCACATAGTTCTATAACACTTATTAGTCCATACGTTCATCAATCAATAAATAAGTAAATGATTCATGACAAGAGCCATAGATGGTACACATCATATAGCCAACATATAACCATAAAATAACCAGCATAGAAACCATGGAAACTCAGCCATAGTATCACCAATATAATACTTCAAATGCTCATAGATCACAATAAGGAAATGTCTCATATTAACATAGGAAAATGCCAACCAAGTCAAGGAATTCCACGTACCACCCGACCATAGATTGCGCTGAACCAAATCTTTTTTTGCGAATTACCCTTGTGCCATATGCCAAGCATGAATGTGGGATCTCATGGAATAAACCAAGATAAAAAAAACCAAGGCTTCAAGAGTCCAAACCACCTCAACCCTCAACCATAGTGATTCCACCTCCACGGTTAGACATCACTAACACCATCTAAATCAGTCTCTACCCAAGCTATCTAAAGTTCCATGAACTAGTAACTTAAGCCAAAACCTTCCATGGTTTTAGAGCATTTGTCCAAACTGGCTTCACGAGCTAGTAACTCAACCCATGAAGGGCTCCAAAGAGTTTTTCCCAAACTAGGCATGATGACTAGTAACTCAAGCCAAGTTGTTCTGGGGCTTCCAGAGCATTTGTTCCAACCCACAACTATAAGGAAAATGAGCACCAATCATAAAAAAACAAAGTGGAAAACCAACAACACCATGGATATCTAGGAAATTGGAATGGAAGGATAAAACCATTGTCAATCTAGGCAATCTCCACTCCAATGACAACACATAACTAGAAAATCACATGCATATACCATGCATCGATAAAATCAAGGAGGAAATCACACATGTAACATGTTACCTACAATTTGATCTACTTGTAGTTGTTGATCCATCTATTTCCTTGTTCTTTCCTACTTTCCTTTTCCTTCTTTCTCGAAATCCAAGGGAATACTAAAGTGCTCCAAGAATGCTCTAGGTGTACAAGAGTTTGATAGAATGAGAGAATGGAAGGGACCTCAACCCAAAACTGTCAAAGGGCTATAAATTGATCCTCATAAGCCTTTTTATCATTGAGGCCTCTATTTTCTTCATTTTCCTTCATTTTTAGTTCAATTTCCCTCTCATGCAAATTTGTGGCTCTTCGTCTTCCCTTTCTCTTTTTTTATTTTATTTCATAAATAAAATTCCAATTATTGCCACTTTTTCTTTACCAATTTCCATAGCCATTAATTAATCACTAGTGATATCCATCACTATATTTTTCCCAACATTCAACTTGGAATCCATGTCCCATAACCTTGGGCTTATTTTATTTACATGGAAAATCAACCAAGGGTTGTTACATGCCATATTATTTGGTTGAGAAATTTTTAGAGTGTTGTATCACTGGTATGACCCATTTCCCAATGTTGTATTACAAGACTAGTTAATATCCCAACCTTTTATCATTTGGTTGAGGAACTTCGAGGCCCGTATTCTTGGGTTGAGAAACTTTTCAAAATCCTATTGAAAGTTCATCTGAAGGGATTTCAGGACCAATATAAGAGTTAATTTAACTGATGAAAGATGAGATCATGAATAGAAGGGTTATGTTGAGACTCTTAAGAAGGACGGACCCTCATATTTCTCTAGGAATAAGTGACACTTAGAGAAAATGAGGGGGTTGTTGTAGTTGCTCCAACAATTTGATTCGTTCAACTATTAACTAGAGTTGCAACTTTGACCCTTCTAGAGTCTTAAACATAGTCCTCATGTGGCTATCCAATTTTTCATGAGTAACAAAGGTTGATGTGGCATATACTTGTGTAATGGTGGTCAAACATGGTAGGTCAACATCCAGGAGGAATAATATTTGGACACGAACTCTGGTTGATGTGATTCTAACACTATTAGAAATATATTTGAGTGTTTAGAACAACATATTAGGGCCTGATGCTTAAGAAAGAAATTTTTACCCCTCAAAGCTTGTCATTTAAGGCCTCAAAATTTCTTAGAAGGTTTCATACATCAATTCATCAAATAGGGTCCCATCGATAAAGTTTCTCTTGTGAGATGATTCTTCAATTTTTTCCACTTTAAAAGCATCAAGATAGATGAAATATTATATCATTACCCAATACTGGATCATACCTCCCAATTTTTGGAGGATTTTGGCATTCGAAATTTTTAATAAATGAGGTGAGGAAATTTTTCCTCTACCTTCTCCCTTGAGTACCATTTAGCATTGGTTGGAAGTTCTCCCTTCAACCTAATCTACCAAAGGTCATTTGCCATAGCCTTGTATTTTTGGAACTATTATACAAAATTGTATCATCTGTTAAATCTATATAGGCATCTAGAAGGTGAGGTGGTTATGTTATCTCTTGTCTAGAATGGAAATAATGCATGTACAAAGGAGAAGGTACTCTCTATGGAGTCACTTAGACCTATGGTTTTATAGGTTTATTTATAAAACCAACACCCTCTATTATGTTTTCTCACTCCCACTCCCAATTTCTTTTATGTACTATGGAACAAGATACAATCGAATACAATGGGAACCCCTTTCCTCCTGGTGGCCTAGTTATATCATAGACCGATAGCTAATTATCTCTCAACTAGACTTACAAATTTGACCCTTCTAGAGTTTTGTTCATAGTCCTCATGTGGGTATCCCCTTTTGTATTAGTGATCGGGGATGTTGTAGAATTTTTCTACAAATCAACTACCTCTGATACCATGTAGAAATTCCCACTGTAGATCACCTGGTAATACAATGTATTAAAGAAAAACACTTGATCTACTTCTACAAACAATTTAGCGGAAGCTTAATCGAACATGAGCAACATCAATAAGAACACATATAACTGACAAGAAGGAATCAATCACACATAACATAGAAGAATTTACCCGGGGAAAGCACCAGCCTAAAACCCCATCTCTGGATTATCATACATAGGATTTATACAAAGCCTTAGCTCTCACACAACTAGCTAGCTCTCAGTACAATCCTCACAGATGAAGGTGGAAATACATCAATATTACACAAAGCCTTAGCTCTCACAGCTAGCTAGCTCTCAGTGCAATCCTCCTCGATGCTCACAGGCAATCAAGACTTCTCCTAAGCCTTCTCCTCTGCCCTCCAAGCCTCCTATTTCCTTGTGCAATTTTTCTTGAGTGATCCTCCTGTTACCAAGTGTAACACTGATCTCTCACACTAATCTCACAGCCTATAAAACTACACAATGCTCAAGGAACCTTAATCCTTCTGCTTGGATGATTTTCCTTTATAGGAAAAATCCATCCAACTGATAGTAAACTATCCATTCTCTGATCTCAATCGGGTCTCTGTCTGAACTGACATGCATGAGTTATCCATGAGTGAATCTTCAGTTATCTGAAATACAATAGTTACATGCATGCAAGCATTAACTAACTGAACTCACATTAATTTAACATCATGTTAAATTAATCTAACTGGACTTGACTCAATTAATTGAGCCAACTAATTACAACTTGATATTACAACTCATCCTTACCTCTTTAACTGATGGATAAATTCCTCAATTAATAGATAAACTGTTGCATGTCCTCACATAGACTTCAAGTTTGTTTTTCCTTAACTAATTAACTCAAACTGAATTAATTAATTAATTTACAAACTGCTGTTAATATCAAATTCAAATTTTACATTCTATTTTAGTCTAGGGACTGACTAAAAATAGGAATCATCCTAAATTGCTAAAAATATAACTTCTATTTTTAGCACTTCCATTTTTCATTCCTTGTTGCCCAATCCAGCACTGCTACCTAAACTGCTATTTTTAACAATGCTATTTTTAGAACTTCTATTTTTAGCACTTCTATTTTAAGCTTTTCTTGTTGTCATTTTCAACACTCCCTCTCAACAAGAAAGGATTCCTCTCGAACCCAATCCTGTACCTCCGAAGTGTTCTGCATGCAACACTTCTACCAAGTCTGGTTGCTCCTGCAACTCTCGAAACAAAAAAATCTCCCAACTGACCTCTGTGTTGGGCTAGAAACATACTTTGATGCTGAAGCTCTACCTACTACTGACAAGTGCTCCCTCTCCGACCTCTGCGCTACTGCAACATCTCCATGCATCTCACACTATTGCACACCTCTCTGTGCTACCCTGCACTAGTGCAACACACTTGTGCCTCTTGCATTGTTGCAGCCTGCTAGCTCTGCACTGTCTTGGGATTCCCTACACTGTAGCTCTCTCTAGCACTCCATCTACATCTATCTCTACCCAATCATTCAGTTCTGCTACTCCTCATTAGGACTCTTATAGCAAAGTCGAATCAAAGAGGTTGGATATCTCAAGGATCCTACCCCTCCTCCTTGGGACGATCACTCCACATCACCCCACCTCCTCCCTGGAGGTATGGCTGCATGTGATCCCTCTACCCACCTGGCTCAAAGTTTCCCCCTACTGGAGGTCTCTGCATGAGTAGATGTCTCTACTCGATCTCCTCTCAGCTTCTCTAGTTGTAGCTACTCCACAACCTCCTGAAGCTACTTCACCAATTGTGGCTCTTCCACAATTGTCTAAGACTTCTTCTGGCGTTGCATGTTGAGAGGTATTTTACTCTCCCTCTCAACCACCAAGTATCTAACCTTTCCCTTGCTCCTCAAGGCTTTGCATGCATCTTGTACATCAAGTGCATACAGGTCCTTGGCTAGCACACCAATTTGTTTCATCTTTCCCATCGTCACGAAATTTTCTAGAAAATTAACTGATTTTAAATCAGCGATATCTCCCTCATCCGAACTTCGATTTAGCTGATTTTTTTGTTGATTTTGGGTATTTTTCCGCAAGGAATCCAAATCTGCTATTTGTTTATGAAAATTTTGTATAGAAATTTTCAAATATGCTCTGCAAACTCTCGGCCCAAAACTCAAAACTTTGAAATCTCCTCTCAGTATATGGTTCTTCCTTGATCACCTTTGCTCTGATACCATGTAGAATTTTTCTACAAATCAGCTACCTCTGATACCATGCAGAAATTCCCACTATAGATCACCTGGTAATACAATTTACTAAAGCAAAAAACTTGACCTACTTCTACAAACAATTTAGCGGAAGCTTAATCGAACACGAGCAACATCAATAAGAACACATATAACCGACAAGAAGGAATCAAACACACATAACACAAAAGAATTTACCCGGGGAAAGCACTAGCCTAAAACCCCATCTCTGTATTATCATACATAGGATTTATACAAAGCCTTAGCTCTCACACAGCTAGACAGCTCTCAGTACAATCCTCACAGATGAAGGTGGAAATACATCAGGATTACACAAAGCCTTAGCTCTCACAGCTAGCTAGCTCTCAGTGCAATCCTCCTGGATGCTCACAGGCAATCAAGACTTCTCCTAAGCCTTCTCCTCTGCCCTCCAAGCCTCCTATTTCCTTGTGCAGTTTTTCCTGGGTGATCCTCCTGTTACCAATGTAACACTGATCTCACACCCTGTAAAACTACACAATCCTCAAGGAACCTTAATCCTTCTGCTTGGATGATTTTCCTTTATAGGAAAAATCCATCCAATTGATAGTACACTGTCCCTTCTCTGATCTCAACTAGGTTTCTGTCTAAACTGACATGCATGAGTTATCCATGAGTGAATCTTCAGTTATCTGAAATATAGTAGTTACATGCATGCAAGCATTAACTAACCGAACTCTCATTAATTTAACAACCTGTTAAATTAATCTAACTAGACTTGACTCAGTTAACTGAGCCAACTAATTACAACTCATCCTTATCTCTTTAACTGATGGATAAATTTCTCAATTAGTAGATAAACTGTTGCATGTCCTCACATAGACTTCAAGTTTGTTTTTCCTTAACTAATTAACTCAAACTGAATTAATTAATTAATTTACGAACTGCTGTTAATATCAAATTCGAATTTTACTTTCTATTTTAGTCCAGGGACTGACTAAAAATAGGAATCCATCACGAACTCCTAAAAACAGAACTTCTATTTTTAGCACTTCCATTTTTCATTCCCTGTTGCCCAATCCTCTCTGGTACACAAACTGCTATTTTTAGTAGTGCTATTTTTAGAACTTCTATTTTTATCACTTCTATTTTTAGCATTTCTTGTTGCCATTTTCAACAGATGTCATGGCATCCACTTGTGCCATGGTGGTCAAACATCATAGGTCAACTATTTTTTTTTCCACAGAAAAAGTCCATCCTTTTATTAAAAAAAAAGGGGGGTTACATAAAATACATAAGCAAAACGCCAAGACTGTATCCGCCAGCAAGCGAGGAGAGTCTCAGCTTACTACCAAACCTGCTCGCTGACAGTGCAAGCCACCGCAGGAAGGAGAAACTCCTCCCAAACCACACGTTTCATTGAAACACAGTCAAAACTGCCCGCAGCTATAACAAAGCAAGCCACCGCAAGAGGAAAAACTCCTCCAAATCCAACCGATTCGTTGGAAACTAGACCACGCGGGAGTGAACGCGATCAGGGAAAAAGGCCTCAGAGATCCACAATAAGCATTGAGGATTCTGAAACCGCTGCAGAGAAGAGACTGGAACCACTACCCGGGCATCCACAAATAGGGAAAACAACCCAAGAAATCCGGCAGGGGAAAAAAACAGAGAGTAGAAAACACAAGGAAAAAGAGACAGAAAAACCACACGATTATTTACAGGAACAGAGGAAACGAGAAGATAAGTTAAGCAAAGATGGGTTGTTCGACAAGTCGAACAACCCCATTATCAACCTCCGAGACAGCCCACGACCCCATCTCAAGTTCTACTCCTTCTTTAGAAAGACGGTCCGCTTCAGAATTCCTTTCCCGGTAGATATGGCTAAGAGAGATCTCCATGAAGCGATTCCTAAGCCGAGAAACTTCTCTGAACAGAGGAAGCAGAGTAAGATTGCTGCAGCGATGAGCCCCGTTGAACCATTTCACCACATTCATGGAATCCCTGAAAAGCTGAGCTTCTCTCACATTTCGAAGAATAAGCCAGCTGAGGAGGAGATGAAGGGCTTTCAATTCGGCAAAATTATTTGAACCCTGTCCCAGACCTATTGAGGCTTTAACAATCTTCTCCTCTGAAAAATGTATGATCAAGCCAGCCCCACATCGACCATTAATATCCGAAGCCCCATCAAAATAAGCCCACGGCATAGAGTGTCTAATGACTTCTTGACTAACAGCTCTGGAGGAATTAATAGCTTGAGGGATAGGAATGCTTCAGTGGCAAGTCTTCCAATAGGGAATGCAGAGTCCTTGAAAATAGCTTGATTTCTAGCAAGCCAAGTCCCCCATGTAATGAGTAACGGAATGGTTCGTTCCCTTTCGTTTAAAGAAACGTTCCACCAACTCTGCCAGGCCTCTAAGAGCCCCTGCCCTTCCCATCTATGAGGAACATTTATTAAGCTTAGCATTGCTGCCCAAAGGCTAGAATTGAAAGGGCAAAAGAGAAATAAATGCTGAACTATTTCAGCACTGTCTTTACACAGTGGACATCTACCAGGACCAATTCTACCTCTTCTTTGAAGGAAATCCCACGTAGGAACTTTCTGGAATAGGACACACTAGAAGAACAATTTTGATTTAGCTGGTCCTTTTAACTTCCATAACGGTTTAGTCCACTAGTCCGGATTCTCCCATCCGTTTTGAGACATCATCCATTTGTAACCTGCCTTTGGGGAATAAAAACCATTCTGAGCAAAAACCCATTTTAGCTCGTCCGGAGAGTCAGATAGCCGCACAGAGGAGATCCCTTGTGTACTTGTCCCATTCCTCCAACCTATCGTCGGTCAAATCTAAGTCTCGCCCTTGAAGCCACCCTTGATTCCAAATGGAAGAGGCCCGGGGATCAGCTACCTGGTTTAGAGTGTATAGACCTCTGTCTTTTAAAGCCGCAACCAAACCTTGAGATAGAGTAAACCCCTCAGAACATCCAATCCAAGGATCTCGCCCCAAGCGGATCTGAGTTCCATCTCCCACATACCATGCCAACCCCTTCTCAATGATGAGAACAGATGCAACCACTGCTTTCCAGACCACCGAGGAATTTTTGGACGACTTTTGCGGCAGTCTGATCCAATCTAGCGTTGATAATGGATCTATATACTTCCTTTTAGTCACAACAGTCCATAGATTTTCCGTTGTAATGATCCTCCAAGCCAACTTTGCTGCAAGAGATTGGAAGAAACTAGCAAGGTTTTTTATACCCCAGTCTCCCCACTCTTTAGGGTGAATCGTAGGTCAACTATTACATACAAACATCAGTCGACATTATTTTTGCATCATTGAAAATGTCTTTAAGTGTAGAACAACATCATGGAGTCCACAATCAAGCAAGACATATTTACCCCACAAAAACCTCAATTGCAGTCTCAAAATGACCCTAATAAGTTTCATACCATAATTCTCCAAAGCAATACCCACAAATAAAAATGGTTACTACAAACTAATTCCTCCAACTCTTATATTCTAAAAACATCAAAATATATTAAAAATTATATAATAATCTAATGTAGATCACCTATCCTCATTGTTTCACTTATTTAATATGATATAGAAAGATGGTAGAAGGGTAACTTTGTTTATTTCTGATTTAATTTCGTAGTATTCTTCATGATTAGGTTAAATTCACGATGAATATTTAAATTAATATTTTCAAAAAAAAATGAAAACCTAACCTTTCTATATCTATTGTCTCTTAAATAATTTTTCGTTATCACTACATAAACTTTATTTTATTTAATGAACTTTCTTTATAATCATTATTAATTTCTCAATGCGATATAAACTTATAATAGAAAACAATGTTTAAACCATATACCTATTCAAAGATTTAAAAATGTCTATATCAAACTTTGTTATCAATGTGATAAACTTTTTAGGTAAAACCTTCTAAAAAGGAACAATATTTAAACCTTATACCTTTTCCAATGTCTATATCCATTCCATACATTATGAGGTAATCCCAAAGTGTGAGTTATTGGAAAACAAAAACTTGGCTTGAAGTTTAGTTTTATTTTATTTTAATGGGCTGGATGATTAGTTATCATGAACATACACATCGTTCATCTACACACTGATGTGTCCATTATTAATAGGACCGAACACTATAGGTCATAATTATTTATTTAAATGTTTTTTTAATAATAATTTAGTGGTCATACACATCGTTCATCTACATACTGATGTGTCCATTATTAAATGGGACCGTCATAACAATTTATTTAAATGTTTTTTTAATAATAATTTAGTCATTAAATTATTATTGAGGATAATTATTTCTGATTGTTATTGGTGAATGTAGGTTGATTCGTCTTATTTAAAGAAAATTAAACTATCTGAAATTAACTATTAGTGATTTGTAAAAGAGGCAGGGTGATTCATCACTATTATTCAAGAAAAAACCATATTACTGAAACTCCCCACTAATAATCCATAAAAAAAACAAACTTTCACTCTTGTTTGATACCTCTTAACCTATCTTTTTATACCCAAAAAAATTAAACTCTTAACCAAATTAAAAATATAAAAATAAAACATGAAATGACTATATTATTATATAATATTATTCTTTATTATAATTGATAATAATTTAATATTTTATAAATATTTTAACATAAACTGACCTAATTTTATAATTTATTTACGAAATTTCAATCATCACTTATATAAATTTATATATATTTTTTATTTATTTATGATAGAAACTATTTATATGAACTAACAATGTTACTTATATATCTTATTCTAAACATACGTCTTCTGAATTACCAAAACGACATGTCTATATATATATATATTCACTAACTTTATTATATCCAAGAAATAAATATTCAACAGTCAATCGAACACAACACCATTATGGATCAATGTGCGAAGCCAAGAAGTAAATGACATTTTGTCAATGCATTTATATCAGAATCTTTCAATTCGGTAATACACAACACACGCGAACATCTTTCAATGGCCACCTTTTTCAAAGTTTGATTTATTATTCATAATGTGATGGTCGTGTTTATTTACTTCTTGGGCTAACGAGGTTAATTTTATATATCTATATATATATATATAAAAGAATTAATAGCGAGTAGTGTCTTTTATTTGTGTGATAGGCGATTAATTTTTATCACTATTATTCATTTTAATGGGAGATTAAGTAATGAAATATGTATTTTAGACTAATAACATACTACAGAAAAAGTATCTCAACAATATACTACTTATTAATTTTTTTATACCTAATAAATAAATAATTTATAATAAATATAATTTAAATTAATATATTATTATTATAATATTAAATAAATTTAATTATTAATAAATAATATATTTCACTTTATTCATCTAAACCATGAAAAACTATGAATAAAAAAGAGTTACATTAAGAACGAGGAATAGAAAAGAAATTACATTAAACACTTCTACTAATCATTAAAGACTTTATTAGATTATTGTATCTCACATGAAATAGGTATATATAAATTATAGATGTTATTATTTATAAAAATGATTTCAAACAAAAACAAGATATCCATTTAAACAACAAATGATATCCATTTAAACAACAAATTATATTAGTATTAGTTTTTATTATTTATAATTAAATTATAATAATGTGAATATTAAATAAAAATATAAATACTCTGAAAAAAAAATTTATAAAATTATTTAAAAAAAACAAGATATCCATTTAAACAACAAATGATATCCATTTAAAAAACAAATTATATTAGTATTAGTTTTTATTATTTATAATTAAATTATAATAATGTGAATATTAAATAAAAATATAAATACTGGGAAAAATAGATTTATAAAATATATAAAAGTGTAAATTTTAATTATAAAATTATTGATATCTCATTATAATAATTTGTATTCAAATTTCAATATTATAATTTTTTATATATTAAATTTTAATATTAATATACTACATTTAATTATATATATGCATGGATATTATTATACTCATTAGTAAATATATCCCGTTAAATTGAATCAAAATGTAAAAGAAAATGTTGTCATTGTATCCCAAAGATATGGGTTTTGATAAATATTTAATACAATGTAGAATTATGACTTAAATATATAAAGTATGATTGTTGTTTTATCTGCAAATATTATAATTATTTTATTGTTGAAATATTCACAAAGTCCATATCAAGATCTAAGAGAGATGAAAAAAAAATTTCAATAGTTTTAATTGAAACAATCTATAAATAATATTAATATTAACTATTAATTGTGATATCTTATAATAAAAAGCCACTAAAAAAGTCAAGGATGGAAGTTATTTTCTTATATAAAGTTCCATTCATAACATCGTTCTTATTTTCTTCATTTTGTTCTATTTTTTCTCATTTTTTCTCAATTGTTGCAAATCCCTCACCATATGTCAATCCTTATACTAATATAATTTACATTCTTCTGCTGATCTGATTGGAACCTCTCTCAGGTTCGCATTCTTCCGCTGATCTGATTGGAACCTCTCTCAGGTTCACATTCTTCCGCTAAGGTTCGCATTCTTCTGCTGATCTGATTGGTCTCTGCTGGGGTTGAAGCCCTTTTCTCTCAATCTGGTTACTGCAAATCTGCAGTCGGGTGTCACATTTTATTCCAAGTTCACAGTCTTCTGATCTGAGGCCATTTCTTGGATGCCTGTGCGAGGTTATGATCCTTGTAGGATTCCGATGATCTGATCGGTCTCTACTGGGGTTGAATCCCTTTTCTCCCGATTTGGTTACTGCAGATCTACAGTTGGGTGTCACATTTTGTTCCAGGTTTTCATTCCTCCGATCTGAGGCCATTTCTTGGATGCCTATGCGAGGATACGATCCTTGTAGGATTCCGTTGATCTGATCGGTCTCTGTTGGGGTTGAAGCCCTTTTCTCCCCATCTGGTTACTGCAGATCCACAGTTGGGGGTCACATTTTATTCCAGGTTTGCATTCTTCTGATCTGAGGCCATTTCTTTGATGCCTGTGCGAGGATATGATCCTTGTAGGATTCCGCTGATCTGATCGGTCTCTGCTGGGGTTTAAGCCCTTTTTTCCTGATCTGGTTACTGCAGATCCGCAGTTGGGTGTCACATTTTATTCCAGGGTCGCATTCTTCCGCAGGTATTTTTCATTCTTCCGCAGGGGTGTTATAGACATATTTGGGCACTGCAACCCCAATCACATATGTCCATAAACCAAGGGCTTCTAAGTCCCTAAAAGTGTTGTTTCATACCCTAAAGGAGCAAGGTCAGCTGATTACATCATCTCCCAAAAGTTCTCCATGAAAAGCTACTCAGAACTAGTCAAAGCAGGACCATATAGACTGCCTAGTGCTAAGGGTGTGATGCATCTGACCTGCCACTTGCAAAAAGTGCGATGCATACTGGAAATCCCTTCTATAGGGTGCGATGAGCGAGAACATACAAATGGCACAAGTAGTTTGCTAGGTGGAAACCCAGAGAATCTTCTAGAAACTGCTCATTTGACACTTGCCTCTTTGAGTTCGCCTAGGGATGAGTAAGAGATCTAAAATCTCCATGTGGAACCAGGAACTATCAGAGAGATGACACTAATCAAAATCCCAGAAGCTGACTCACCCCCCTACAAATATCTGTAAATGGATCCCTCATCCAAGAGATCCAAAGGTTGGAATTGGGTAATTTGCAAAGAGGTGCTACTGGTTTCTCTTTGAGGATATTGTTGGGTGATCTTGCTTTGTGTGAGGTGAAGAGGGCTTTCAAGCTAGGAGGATGCCACTGGGTCAGACCAAGTGGTTGTAATCCTCTCTTCTACGACTTTTACTAATAAATCTATTTGAGTTTTCCTCCATATTCTTGTGTATCTCTGAATATTGTGTTGTTATATGCATTTGGAAGGCTGCTAACCAGGAAGACCTTAAGTAACTATTTCAAACCTACTTTAGGCTGAGGCTTAGCCTCCCCAACCAGAGAGGGCTCTCTCAAAGGATTAATGTTTTTGATTATGATTAATATGGCTAACTCTTGTGAAACAAATGTAAAAATATGAGTGGTGGAAACACAACTAGAAAGTATCCATTGGGCTTATGGAGTCAAATTCGTTTCAGTATAATAATGATATCAACCTTACATAGAAGTCAGGGCATGCAAAATTTAACCATTCAGAATACACCAGAAACATACAGGACAACACAGTTTATAAATATGTGAAGGAAATTAGCGCACAAATAGTGATTTCTAAGTAATCACACATCTATACCACAGCAAATACTAAATAGAGGATGATACACAACATTCTGAACAATAAACTCCTTCTGATTCCTGAGCAGTAAAGCCAAGTCTTGTATTACTAAAACAGAGTCATATACATAGCACAATAGTTCCAATTTCTCTGAAATTTTCCCTCCCTTGGTACATTGTCCTCTCTCCTATATAGAATTCTTTTACAAGGCTGAGATTCCTCTTCCAACATGAGGGGAACTCGAATTCTACTTTTTATGCCACCTATTCAAACTTTAGCTACCTATTAAATGTAACAAACTGCTAACTAGACTTTTTAGAAACCTAAGGCAAATAGGAGTCTAACTCCATATCATGCTAATAATAACATTAATTACAATCAATTCTCGTTCTTTGACAAGTGGTCTCTTTTAGTTTAGCTGTGGTAGGTGTTTGTAGCTGCCTTCTGGCCCTAAATGTCACATCTTCTCAATTGCTCCTGAAAAGTAGGAAACTGCCCCTGTTTATCTGCTTTTGGTTTTCCTCAAAGATATTCGAAACTAATGAACCATGTCCTTCTCTTTTTGATTATACAAAAATGTATTAGAGTGCCACGTCCTTTATGTGTTGTCGACCTTTCCCATGTGTGAAGACAAGACCTCCTCCAAGCTGTCTGACATATCATGAACTGTAGTAACTATGATCACTTTATAACAAAAAGTTTAAAGTTCAAATATATGTTTCCTCCACCTGTTTTTCCCTTGTTGAATGTTGACACCTGTTACATGATCCTTTGAAGAAATTCCTTTTTCAAAAATTTTCCCTCGGTCCCTCAAAATTGGTTGACTGAGTTTTAATTATGTAGCTACAGCAGTTTCGTAGCGCGCTACGAAACTGCTGTGCATTAGGCATCATCTTCAGCAGTTTCGTAGCGCGCTACGAAACTGCTGTGTAATCACCAAAACATAGCTTAATACCAAAAGTTTGCTATCTTGGGCTTCCTTATATTTAAATATTCTTTTCAGCTGCTCCAAAGCTTTTCAAAACTGAGTGGAGACGTATCATTCTTCAAGAAAAAATGCAACAAGGAAAACCATCAAAATTTGGAACATAACCTTACTTGATGTGTGACTTCCTTAAGGAATTTTTTTCTGCTGGCTTAGCTGCATCTTTAAATCCTCAATTTGCCTTTTCATAACTTTGATCCCAGCTCTCAGTTGCCTGTTAACCATTCTGATGTATCTCGCCTCCTTTTTCTTGAAATCAACCTAGCTTTGGCCTATCAAATACAGTTTCAACAAATAATGCTAAATAAAACAAACTGAGATACATTGACCAACTGTAACCTTGCATTGCCGATATAATGGTAAGTGAAGATGACATAAGATATAAGCTTCTGTTCATGAGAAGCTATGCGACTGTCAATCTCCTTACTTGGTATCTTCTTATCGTAGCTATCAACTACTACAGTATGTTTCTGAATTAACTTGTCCTGCTTTTCTTTCTCTTTATGAATCAACTCTTCTACCTTGGGCAAAATATGCAATGCTTGGGAGGAAGACTGCAAGAAATCAAGTATAGACTTCGACTCCTTCGCAGTATCTTTGTCAGGGGAAGGTAGTCAAATAGATCTGTAAAAGTGCTGATCTAGGAGAATTGGCACATCATCTGGAGTAACATAGCCATACCAGTGACCAGTAACTTCACCATCAGCATTTGGACCATATATTATAAGGTTCCCAGCGTATTTGTGACCACTAATATGTGAGCATGGACTCACAGCTACATGACCTTTAAGGCCTCGAGATTCTATATCTTCTTTTAATCTCTTGATAAGAGCAGGTCCACAAACACCACACCTTCGATCTCGACTAGTATGTGAACACACAAAGATATGTGATCCAGTGAGTATTTCAGGATTTCCTGAAAGCCATTCTGTATCTTTGACAATCACCTCTTCCACAAAGGTATCAACATCAAAGTGTGTCAACCCCTTGTATCTGATCATATCTGGAAATATCAAAACATCTCCATTTGAAGTCTCTGTTCCATCCCGCCCCTCGCATATTGTAAAGCGTGTTTGCTTGAGCAAGTGGGATGACTTTCCACGCTACCTTCAATGTTTTTATTAGTTAGCTTCATATCCAACTCATCGCATTGAACATTTTCCTCCAGTGTTGAGTTCTGACAGCAATTAGTAGCACTGCTACCCTGGCAGCAACTTGCTACTTCATTCTGGATACCATTTATTACGTCACCATTCTCATTGCAGGACCCTACTTCTTTCTCAGCTTTTTCCAAACCTATTTCATTTTCAACTTTCTCCAACACAGTTTCCTCATTTGGTCTAAGCCTTTCTTGATGTGCTTTCTCCTGTTCCTCTTCCGTCAATCCCATCTGACCCCTCCAAAGTCGATCTACTATTTCCCCCTTTCCAATACTTCCACACATTTGCATTCCCATATTTTCTTAAGCACTCATCATAAAATCCATACACTTGAGTAATCTGCCTGCTTTCATGGTTTCCTCGTAATATGGTAATTCTATCCTTGTAGCGCACTTTCAAAGAAACCAGCAACGACACGGTCTCAACAGAGTAGTATCCACGATCAACATAGTCGCCCATGAAGAGATAGTTGGTATCAAGAGCCTTGCCACTGATGCGAAAGAGCTCTATCAGATCATGGAACCAATGTAGCATCAGCTGCCTTCCGAACAACCTTGCAAGCTTGTACGTCTCCAGTCCGTGCAAGATCACGCAATGAGGTCTCAAGTTTTTCACTGACAGTTAAGCGCAGATTCATGACATTTTGTAGGCGCTGAATGGCATCTTGGACCTCTTCTCGCTGTAGTTTAGCAAGGTATGAAACTGATGACTTTGAAATTGAAAAATCGGAATGTGAATACAATATGCAAGCCAGAAAGGAGTAGAAGAAACCGGTGACCAACATCAGTGGCTCTGCTAGCATTGAAATGGTACTAAATTTATAATAAACCTGAAGGAACACATTATGTTCAGGCACCACATTCTTCTGTTGGAATTCCGATTGCAGCAGTTTCCAATACCCTTCCATCTACACTGTTACAGACACACAAAATCTCAATTTAGCTTACCTTTATGCCCCAAGGTTCACTGTGTCTTCTGCACGACCATGTGCTCGATAATATCCTCCTGTAGTTCGCTCAAATTCATCCCCATGCATAAACACAAACATAATTAAGACTGTGATTACTTGGCTTCTTTTGAAACTTGCAATCTGAGCGTACCACGACACCTAATGACCTAATGATGAGGATAAGTGGTTGAATTGACAGGCAAAGGGTATGAGCTGATAAATGGTGATGTAGAAAGATAACGGATTTTGATAAATTTGACAGCTGGATAAGATTTGCTATGGATCAGCACGAATCCCTGACTTCGTCTTTGAAATAGGATTGACATATGGAGCTTAGGTGTGATGTTAGACCAATGATGGATAAAACAGAGAATTGACCCCTTTTGACATACTAACAAGACTCTTAACAAGACTCCTATTCAAACTGTTTAGACTCTAAAACCAGATGAAAAGACTAGACCCAAAACTGACACCAACCCTTTGACAAACAATCGAACTGATGTGAACAATTTAGAAATTTTTTCTTGAGTGATAACACACACCTTCAGGCAGTCAAAAGGATTTTCAAATATCTTCAAGGAACACAAAATTTTGGTTTATGGTATCCTAGAGATACAAATATTACACTTCATGCATATACAGATGCAGATTGGGCAGGAAACGTTGATGACAGAAAAAGAACTAGTGGTGTTGCATTCTATACGGGTTCCAGCTTAGTGTCTTGGTTCAGCAAGAAACAAAGTTCAATTGCATTATCTACAGCTCAGAAGCAGAATATGTGGCTGCTGCATCTTGCTGCACACAACTCTTTTGGATGATGCAAACATTGCAAGACATTCAGATCACATGTACTCCACCCATCTCCATTCTATGTGATAATACAAGTGCCATCAGTATTTCAAAGAATCCAATTATGCATTCCAAGACCAAGCACATACCCATCAAATATCATTTTCTACGTGAACAAGTGCTTGAACAAAAGGTCAAATTGGAGTATGTTCCCTCCAAAGAACAAGGTGTTGATATATTCACCAAACCACTGCCCAAAGAGACATTTGAATATCTCAGACAGAAGCTGGGAGTAGTTGATGCATCATTCTGCTATTAAAACCTATATGTTTTAGAGAAAGGTGGTTATGCGTGAGTTTCATGAAGCGTAGTTGTGTACATACACTGGAATCTGCGGATACAGTTGCGTATATGTTGGTTTGAGGAAAAGCAGGGGGGCAGACTCAGGAAAAAACGGGTCTGATATGGTTCAGCGAATTAACTTCTTTGCTTGATGATGGTTACAGTCTGTGGATGACATGTGGAAATATGTTGGCTCTCATAAGTTGTTGATAACTTGATGTATATCTGATTGATGATGATGCCTTGATAACTCTTCTATTATATGAAATGATCAGATCTGACAATGATCATCTGGCATAGGTTCAGGGGGATCATATGCTTCTAATAATGCATTGTTGGCATTATCTTAGAAGATCTTGGTAGAGATTCACATAGTTGTTTTTGATTCAGGTGGAACAGGTTCAGGGGGAGAACATGGTTGCTGGTCTAGATGCTGATTGACAAATGTTGTTGATATAGTTGTTGATGACTATCACGGTCTTGTTTAAGATATTTGGTCTCTGTTATATATGTCATGTATATATTTTAATGTAAAGGTCATGAAATTACCTAATTTGTTACCCCACTATGCATGGGATGGATGATGTAATATAAACAATTGGTATATCCCCACTTGGTTGGGATATGGAAGTATGTATGAGTCATTGGTGATAGGAAGGTCCTTTATGATGTACGTATAGAGTCATGTTCTTCTTTTAGAACATCTTTTTGCAGACCTTGCTTATATTCAGGGGGAACATGGACTCGTTCATGGAGCTCAATTAGCACACTTCAACATATCAGAGAATTCAGCATGTACTCAAGGGGAGAATGACCCTTTGCCCTTGATGACAAAGGGGGTGTGACTTGGGGTTGCCATCAAGTCCAAAGGGGGAGATTGTTGGCTTTATGACATAGGTGTTGTCCTTGATGGCAACTAACTTAGATGGCAAATCACAGTTTAGCAGGATAATAGCACAGGGTTTAGATCAGACTTCACAAGATGAAGAAAGAGAGGTATACGTAGTTCCACCATTGGCCAAGCCACATATAACGTGGATTCTATGTATACAAGTTGCGTATACGTACACACACACTTTCACAAAATGAAAGGCACGTATATCTTGGAAAACTAATTTTTGGTCCAAGGTATTTGGTCCATGGTATTTTGATCCATGGTATTGGTCCAAGGTATTTGGTCCGAGGTATTGACCCCAGGTATTGGTCCTAAGTGGTTTTAGTTCATGGTATTGAGTAAGGTCTAAGACTACAAAAGGAAGGGAAGATCATTAGGGCAAGCACTCAAGCATTGAATATCTCATGAAGAGTAAGATCTAGTATACAGGTTATTGGGTTATGGTGCATAGCTGGATCTGAATCGAGGATGAACCTTACCACTTGATGAAGGATAAGATCTAATGATGGGTCAAGATCTTAAGGCTTGAAGTGAATTATCTTTATGTGGTTTGATCATTTATCTGAATAACTAGTGCATGTTGTAGTATGTAAATATGATGATCTAGGTATAACTAAAGTCTGGAATTGTGGTAATGTTTAAATCGTCATTTAGAGATCTATACATAGGTTCTCTTTAGAAAAGGCACGCATACATGTCAGTTCTACATATCAAAACAACATATACATTATAAATTTGATTTGCAGATCTGTACGCAGGTTCGCCTTGAGGAAAGTGCGTATGCACGCAGGTTAGACACATAGAAGTAGCGTATGCCTTATAAAATATGTTTTAGCTACTTCTGTTTGTTGCTACAGTATTCTGGGTTCTGGCTTGGGTTCTGGTTACTGTATTCTGGTTACAGCATGCTGAAGGATCAGATTGAAGGGTTGTCTATTAGGGTCCCACCCTAACCCCCTTATTTATGTAATGGGATCATGTCATAGTCAAGAGTCAATAAAGCCCATATTAATAATTGTAAGTGGTTAATCCGCAATTAATGACGGAACCATAGTTAGTTGCAAATGGGTCGTAGTATTAGATAGATGGTATTAATAAAACCCACGGTATTGGCCCGTGGTATTGCATGTATGAGTCATATATAAAGGATAGAGACTCCCTGCGAGGAGCATCGTGTCTTATTTTGTAGTCGAGCTCTGCTCTATTGGAGGTTGCCCCCTCGAAGAGGCAAGTGAACATTACTCTCTGAATAATAAAATCATTGCTATTCTATGTTCTGGGTATCTTTTCTTCGCATATTCTGTATTGGGTATCATTTTGCAGGTTAAGAGCATAACAAGTGGTATCAGAGCACTTTCCAAGGCTGGTGGGATCTCCATTTCTTAGCAATTTTTTTTTTTTGGCTAGAGACGTGTTCCGGTGTCTTTAAACCACGGGATCTGTCGTTGAGCGCATAAACCTGCGGATTTGGGGAGGCATGCACGCAGGAAATACAAGAGGTGGTCACGTCTGTTGGACTCCCTTGTAACCCCTGTGGGTACCCCTTCGAGTAGTAGCGCATTAGACAAAATCGCGCACGGATTGTCTTCCACATACCCTCTGGGTATATTGGAAGCCCCCTAGGCTCCCTTGAAACCTCACCATAGATAAACCGTTGGCCGTCTTGTGGCTACAATACACCGAGAACAGCACTCGGGGAGATTACTCGCCCGTACGATAGGGTAGTCGGGTTGTACGGCTAAGGGTACGGTCGATCCTCCTTAGTTAGAGCCCTGAAACATTGGGCCGAGTACTACTGCCAGACCCTTATGTATATTGCGATCTGTAGCACCTGACACTCCTCAAGACCATAGTTCCCTTTTTCTATCAGGGGATCACACAGCATCTCTTCCAGACCCGCTTGTGCAAAAGGGTGCAGCAGCAGCAGACATCAGTCCCGCAGTTCGCAGATCAGCCATTCCGATCAGATCCATCAGATCCGCAGAAGCAGTCTGTTCCGCCATCAGATCCGCCATTCAGATCTCTCAGATCCACCAGATCGGAGTCGTTGTGAAGGGTTCCTATACCGGGGTATAATTTTCGCAGGACTTTTGGCCGCATTGACATTTTGAGGATTTGGCCACTGCAGTATTGATAAGGAAGGAGTAAAACTCCGTTAGGAGTTTTCAGAAAAAAAAAAAAAAGTCTGAGATCTTCCGGGGCGCTTATTGGTGATCTAGCCCATCAGAATCAGGACGACGAGCTGAGCACGGTGGTACCATTCAATTATTAGTGAAAATTTTTAGGCGGTCCCAAATTTTCATCAGGTTGGTGTATGGTAGAAACTAGAGCTCAAGCGATGGCCAATGAAAGGATCGACAAACTTGAAGAATCCATGCACACCCTCACCCTTCAGCTTAACGGACTAAGTAGCCAGGTCGCGCAACTCATCCCGAAGGACAAGGAGCAAGCCCACGAGGAGGCGTATAATGGCAATGGATACAATGAGGGTGAGTCTAGCCACTCTCCTCACGTCTGGCACACCCACCAACCACCCAGTCAGCGACCTCCCAAGTTGGATATGCATAAATTTGACGGTTCTCACCCATCGGCATGGATAGCACAAATGGACCAATATTTCAAACTGAATCGTATCTTAGATGATGCGACTCAGCTTATGTTGGGGAGCATGTACTTGGACAATGAAAGGTGGCAATGGTGGGAATGGCATCAACGTTGCAATGGACCTTTTAGGACTTGGACCCAATTTACAAAAGCTCTTCAAGGCTGCTTTGAACAGGAGGACTCTTTTTTGGGTCGTCTTACTAAGCTCCGACAGACTGGTACAGTGGATGAATATATTACAGCTTTTGAAACCTTAGCCTTCCGCACTTGGGGTCTCTCAGATGCATTCTACATGGAATGTTTTATCAACGGTCTTAAAGAAGCCGTCAAAGCTCAAGTCCTACTGCACCACCCTCCCACATGGATGGAGGCTTGCAAGGTAGCTCGTAACGTGGAACGTGAATTAGCAGCCCAATACAGTCACCCAAATTTCTCCGCTAAAGGTCGCCCCCCACAGGCTCACAACACGACTCAAACACTTAAGGTCCAAAAGATGTCACCTGCGGAAATGGCCGAAAGAAGAAAGCAAGTACTATGTTACTACTGTGATGAAAAATACTCCCCAGGTCATAAATGCAAGGAGCCCAAATTTTTTCAAATAGATGCCACTGACTACAGCTCAACAGAAGAAAATCCACCACTTGAGGACCATGAGGCGCTAGAAGAAGACAACCAACAGGACAATGTCCTTGATGAACTAGTTATTTCGCTGCATGCGTTGGTAGGGATTTCTTCCCCTCAAACTCTCAAAATCAGAGATTTTATTAAACATCGCCCAGTAGTAGTTTTGATTGATAGTGGAAGTACACATAATTTCATCCATCAAAAAGTCGTAGAAGCAGTACATTGTTTTGTACGCGCAGTTTTTAACTTCCAAGTTCAAATTGCGGATGGAGGCACAATGAAATGTGAAGGCCGCTGTGAAAATGTCAAAATTCAAATGGGGGATTATCAGTTGAAAACCCACATGTTTGCCATACACATGGGGGGTTGCGACATTGTCCTCGGCGCTGAATGGCTTCGCACTCTTGGGCCAATCACAATGGATTTCCAGGAATTATATATGAGTTTTAAGCAGAACAGCTACACACATACCCTCTGTGGACTCCAGGTGGGAGCCCCCTCTATCATCAGCTTGCATAGGATGGAAAAATTGTTAAAAAAGGGCAATCATGGAGTTGTAGCTCAATTTAATGCCATCCAGGTAGTCGAAACAATGCCTCTGCCAATTCATCCTGAGATGCAACAAATTTTAAATAACCATCTGCCGGTCTTTGACAAGCCTCATGAGCTTCCACCCTCGCGAGGGGAACATGATCATAGCATCACCTTGGTTCCAGGGGCCCAACCCCCAAATGTGCGCCCATACAGATATTCGTTAACCCAAAAGAATGAAATAGAAAAAATCATCAAGGAAGTTTTGGAAGCAGGTGTCATCTGTCCCAACATTAGTCCTTATTCATCCCAAGTGGTCATGGTGCTCAAGAAAGATGGGGAGTGGCAGATGTGTCCCGACTTCAGGGCCCTCAATAAGTTGACAGTCAAAGATAAATTTCCCATCTGGTGGTTGATGATTTGCTGGATGAACTCAATGGGGCTCAATTCTTCACTAAGCTAGATCTTCGCTCAGGCTACCACCAAATTCGCATGAAGGAAGTTGACATCCCCAAGACTGCTTTCAGAACTCATGAAGGCCATTATGAATTCCTGGTCATGCCATTTGGTCTTTGTAATTCCCCCTCTACTTTTCAGAGCCTTATGAACCACATTCTCAAACCATATATCAAGAAATTTGTCCTTGTCTTCTTCGATGACATCCTCATCTATAGTTGCACTTGGGCTGCACATCTTCAGCATGTAGATCTACTCTTGCAACTGCTCCGCAAGCATAAATTATTTGTCAAGATGTCCAAGTGTTCGTTTGGCATGGCAGAAGTAGAGTATTTGGGCCACATTGTGGGGCGTGAAGGTGTCAAGGTGGACCCCAAAAAGATCCAGGCAATGCAGGAATGGCCTCAACCTAAGACTTTGAAGAGCTTGAGAGGATTTTTGGGTCTCACAGGCTATTATCGTAATTTTTTCCGCAACTATGGTCGCATAGCGAAGCCCCTCACCCAACTCCTAAAGAAAAATTCATTCTTCTGGAATGAGGAAGCACAACAGGCCTTTACAGCTCTAAAAAATGCCATGTGTTCCACTCCAGTCTTAGCACTCCCTGACTTCACCAAATCTTTTGTCATTGAATGTGATGCTTTGGGTACAGGTATTGGGGCGGTCTTAATGCAGGAAGGGCGACCGTTGGCCTTCACAAGCCAACAACTCAGTGGGAGGAATCTGGGCCAATTTACCTACGAGAAGGAAATGATGGCCATCTTACATACAGTTGAGACCTGGCGACCTTACTTATTGGGGCGACGTTTCCAAATCCGCACAGATCATCACAGTCTTAAATATTTTTTGGAGCAACACCTATCCTCCCCACAACAAAATAAATGGCTAGCCAAAATGCTGGGATATGATTATGAGATCATTTACAAGAAAGGGAAAGACAATAGTGTAGCAGATGCATTATCTCGCCAATTTGAGGAGGAAAGTACTCTGCTAGCAATTTCCCTCCCCATTCCAGAATGGATTGAAGAGGCTTGCAGGGAATGGTTTTCACACCCCGGGCTCTCCCAACTCATTTCTCAATTGCAGGTAGATCCAAATTCCACCAAGGGCTACTCGTGGCAGGATGATATTCTTCGCTACAAGGACAGAGTCGTAATATCACCAACATCCACCCTCAAAAGTCGCATTTTGGCAGAATTTCACTCATCTCCCATTGCAGGATATCCAGGCTTTCAGAAGACGTATGCTCGCACCAAAATATCATTTTTTTGGACAGGCATGAAAAAGGACATCCTTACTTTCGTAGCAGAATGTGATGTATGTCAACGCCACAAAGGGGAAACCGTCAACACACCAGGCACATTACAACCATTGCCCATTCCGGCCTCAATTTGGACGGAGGTTTCTATGGATTTCATTACAGGTCTTCCAAAGTCAAGGAACAAGTCAGTCATCATGGTGGTTGTGGACCGAATGTCGAAGTATGCTCATTTATGCGCCCTACCCCACTCGTTTACACCAACTTTGGTTGCTCAATCTTTCATGGATCAGATCTTCAAATTGCATGGCATGCCCACTTCTATTGTGTCCGACCGCGACCCGATCTTCACCAGTAATTTTTGGCAAGAACTCTTCAGAATACAAGGCACTCAACTCAAACTCAGTACTTCCTATCATCCGCAAACAGATGGTCAAACCGAAGCCGTCAACAAATGTCTAGAAACCTACCTTAGGTGTTTCACTTCAGAAAAGAAACACCTTTGGGTACAGTGGTTACCTCTGGCTGAATGGTGGTATAACACCAACTATCATGCCACCACCAAAATGACTCCCTATGAAGCAGTATATGGTAAACTCCCACCTTCACCTACTTCGTATCTCAAGGGATGCTCAAAAGTACAAGCAGTGGATCAACTCCTACAACACCGCGCAACCATGCTCGCCCATCTTCGAGAGAATATTCATCAAGCTCAGAACCGCATGAAGCAACAGGTAGACCAACATTGCTCAGAGCACCAATTTCAAGAAGGGGATCAGGTCTTTTTACAGCTACAACCATATAAGCAAACACCACTCAAGGACAAGGGGTGTCAGAAACTCTCTCCCAAATTCTACGGACCATATCAAGTACTTCAGCGCATTGGAGAAGCGGCCTACAAGTTGGCCTTGCCACCTACTGCAAAAATCCATCCAGTTTTCCATGTCTCATGCCTCAAGAAAGTGATTGGGAACAATTGTAGAATTTAGACCAGTCTACCTGAATTGGACGAAGAAGGGTCCATCTGGCTTCAACCCGAACAGGTCCTAGACACACGAGACAAGCAACTGCGCGGCCGCATGATTAAGGAAGTCCTCGTCAAATGGAAAGACACCTCTCCGAAAGATGCAACTTGGGAACTAGCCACTATTCTTCAGCAGTTTCCGCAGCTTCAGCCTTGAGGACAAGGCTCGTCTTAAGGGGGAGGGCATGTTAGGGTCCCACCCTAACCCCCTTATTTATGTAATGGGATCACATCATAGTCAAGAGTCAATAAAGCCCATATTAATAATTGTAAGTGGTTAATCCGCAATTAATGACGGAACCACAGTTAGTTGCAAATGGGCCGTAGTATTAGATAGATGGTATTAATAAAACCCACGGTATTGGCTCGTGGTATTGCATGTATGAGTCATATATAAAGGATAGAGACTCCCTGCGAGGAGCATCGTGTCTTATTTTGCAGTCGAGCTCTGCTCTATTGGAGGTTGCCCCCTCGAAGAGGCAAGTGAACATTACTCTCTGAATAATAAAATCATTGCTATTCTGTGTTCTGGGTATCTTTTCTTCGCATATTCTGTATTGGGTATCATTTTGCAGGTTAAGAGCATAACATTGTCAAAGTGATTGATTGATTCAGTTGTGATTGGTGCAAAGGAGATAGGTTTATGTAGATAACTGAATGATGTAATTGATGGATCTAGTATGAAAATTTATGAAACGTGGTCCCTGGAAGAAAAGAGAAGGTTGTAGCCTTCTATAGGTCAGCACTTACGTACTAGTAAATATATCAGCTAGTACAAGATCTAGGGGGTTGTAGCTCCCTTCTAGTAGAAGCTAGAGAAAGATAGAAGGTTGTAGCCTTCTGCAGGTAGAAGCCTGCGTACTGGTATAAGACTGCACCAGTACAAAAATTGTAAATAGAATTTTCTTATTATTAAAAAGAAGATAGAGACGATTGCAGTAGGTGGTTTTCACCCACATTAGGTTTCCACCTTATATCGTGTGTTCATATGTGTGATTGATTGTTCTATTTTTACTACACCTAGTTACTGTTATATGGTTCTGATGCACTAATTAAAGATCAACATATTATGAATTAACTGAATCATAAGTTTGTTGGATATACGCTAGTTTCCTTAAACATAGTTGTGTATACACGCGAGTTCCATTAACTGAAGTAGCGTATATGAATCTGATTATGGAAATGAAAAATTATTGACTTGCTAATACTGATTCACCCCCCCTCTTAGTATTATTTCCAACACCATATTTCAAGCATGAATGTGGGATCTCATGGAATAAACAAAGACAAAACCAAAACAAGGCTTCCATAGGCTAAACCACCTCAACCCTCAAACACAGTGATTCCACCTCCACAGTTGGGCATCACTAACACCAACCAGATCGATCTCTACGCAAGTTGTCCAGGGCTCTAAGATATAGTAACTCAACCCATAGACATCTTGGGCTCCAGAGCATTTTTCCAAACTATTTCCAGGAACTAGTAACTCAACCCACCAAGGGATCAAAAGTGTTTGTCCCAACCTAACCTCTAGGACTAGTAACTTAACCCAAGTTTTTCTAGGGCTTCCAGAGTGTTTGTTCCAACCCACAACCATAAGGAAAATGAACACCAATCAGAAATACAACTAAGTGTAAAACCCACAACACCATGACTATCTAGGAAATGACAAGGTAAGGCTAAAACCACTGTTAATCTAGGAAATCTCCATGCCGATGACAACACATAACTAGAAAATTGCATGCATATACAATGCATCCATAAAATCAGCAAGGAAATCATGTATGAAACCTATTACCAGTAACGCAATCTAGTTTTAGTTGTTGATCCACCTATTCCCTTGTGCTTTCCTACTTTCCTTTTCCTTCTTTCTCCAAATCCAAGTGAATAATAGAGTGCTCCAAGTATGCTACACAAATGCTCTAAGTGTGCAAGAGTATGACAAAATGTGAGAATGGAAGAAAGCTCAACCCAAATCTATCAAAAGGATAACACTTTATCCTCATAAGCCTTTTCATCATTAGGGCTTCTATTTTCTTCATTTTCCTTTAGGTTTCCTTTAATTTACGTCTTATGAAAATTTGTGACTATTCATCTTCCTTTTCTCCTATTTTCCTTTATTTCATAAATATAATTCCAATTATTGCCACTTTGCCTCTGCCAATGCCTTTGCTAATTTCCATAGACATGAATTAATCATGAGTGATACCCATCAATATATTTTTCCCAACATTTAGCTTGGAATATGTGTCCCATGACCTTAGTCTTATTTTATTTACATGGAAAATCATCCAGGGGTTGTTACAAAACCCTCCCCCTTGGGGGAACACTATCCTCAATGTTCTATGACACATATGATCAGCAAATCGCTGAAAACAAAAAATACTTCTCATGGAGCTTTATAACAAATCTGGATGATGTATTTTCAATGTCAACTACTACAAACCGTGACCAACATAACAAACCTGACAATAATACTGCTTTGTGGAGATTTATAACATAGCTCATTGTAGTATTTATAACAACATCCATAGACACTTATACATATACCAAAAAATCATTTACTCGAACAACAAATAATGAAGGATACATAGCCCACATTTGATCATCCATATCCCATGTAGCTTCATTAGGCCCAATGTACTTCCATTGCACTTTAACCTACTTGATTACACTATTCTGGAGCATGATTTGTTTTCTCTACAGTATGAAATTAGTTTATGGCTAGAATTTTCCATCTGGTTCCACCTGTAATACAAACCATTCAATCACATGATCAACATCCTGTACATACCTGTTAAGTAATGAAACATGGAACACATCATGGAATTTCATTGTTGGAGGTAGTGCAAGTCGATAGGCCACTCATCCAATCCTCTCAAGGATCTCGAAAGGCACGCAATACCGAGGTTCCATCTCGGCACATGATCCAATCCTCAAGGAGCTCATCATGGGATTGATGCGCAAGTACACATCCTCCCAACCTAAACCTCCTTAAATTCCTTGTGTCGATTTGCATATCTTTTCTTCCTGCCCCATGTTACCTTCAAATTCCTCTTGATAACTTGAATTTCATGTTTCATCTCTACCAACGTATCTGGTCCAATCAGTACAATATTCATTGGATCACTCCACCTGATAGGAGTATTACAACTCCACCCATAAAGTTCTTGAAATAGACTCATCTTCAAGGACTCCTGATACACATTATTATATGCAACCTTTACCAGTGGAAGATACTATTCCCACTTCCTCTACTAATGCATGACATATATCCTCAACATATGCCTAAGAGTCCTGTTGACCCTATATGTATGTTCATCTATCTACAAATGATAATTTGTATTGAAATCCAACTCTATCCCCAAACCTGTAAAATACTCTTTCCAAAACTTGGAAGTGAACTTGGAATCTTTGTCGGATACAATATTCTTAGGAACACCACGCAATCTCACTATCTCTCTGATGAAAATATGAGCTATGTCACTATCTGAGCTCGTAGACTTCATCACAATTAAGTGAGCCACCTTGGTCAACTTGTCAACCACAACTATAATGGGGTCATCCTTCTTTGATGTCCACGGAAAACCTGTAATGATGTCCATGGAAATGACCTCCAATTTCTACTATGGAATTAGAATCAACTGCAATAAACCACCTAGATTCTTACACTCTGCTTTTACCTACTGACAATCCCAATATCTCACAACAAACTCAACCACCTCTTTCTTCAAGTGTGTCCAATGATAAAATTTCTTAACTGCTATCAATGTCTTCTAATATCCCAGGTGACCTAATTATGGCTTGACATGAAATTTCGTCAAGATAAGCTTCTTGAGCTCATTGTTGTCCAACACATAGATTACGTCCCTAAATTTGACCAAATCATTTGTTGTGAGATGATAATCCACATCGTAGTCACCTATACCAGGTTGTAGTAATCTGTGCTTAAGTTGTTGGCAGTTGTCATCCTGTTGTCATCCATGCAAGATCCTCTCCTACAAGTCTGTCCCATAAGCACTCACTGCTACAATATGATTCACCTATACTCTTCTACTAAAATCATTTGTAGCCTTGTTCTCATTTCTACTAAGATCATATGCAACTCAGTGAGAGTAGCCAACCATCTAACTTGCCTGAAATTCAGATTAGGTTAATCAAACAAGTACTGCATCCCATTGTGATCACTCATCAAAATTAACCTCCTTCTAAGAATATAGTGTCTCCACATCCTCAATGCATGAATGATATCTACCAACTCAAGATCATGAGTCACATAGTTAAGCTTGTGCTCATTCAACTTCCTTAACTCATTTCATATCACCTGTCCTTCCTGGATCGATACTCCACCAAGTCCTCTCTTGCAAGCATCTTTACATACCTGTTATAGACATTTTTGTGCACTACAACCCCAATCATACATGTCCATAAACCAAGGGATCCTGAGTCCCTAAAAGTGTTGTTTCATACCCTAAAGGAACAAGGTCAGCTGATTACATCATCTCCCAGATGTTCTCCACAAGAAACTGCTAAGAACTAGTCAAAACTGGACCATACAGGTTGCTTAGTGCTAAGGGTGCGATGCATAAAAACTTGTCCAGTGTAAAGGGTGTGATGCATACTTAAAATCCATTTTGTAGGGTGCGATGGGTGAGAGTGGACAAATGGCAGAGATAGTTTGCGAGGTGGATGATCATATAATCTTCCAGAAACTTCTCCTATGACACTTGCCTCTCTCAATTCGCCCAGGGATGAGTAAGAGATCATCATTCTCCAAGTAGAATCAAGAACTATCAAAGAGAGGACACCAATGAAAATCATAGAAGCTGACTCACCCCCCTACAATCATCTATATATGGATCGCTCATCCCAGAGATCTAGAGGCTGGAATTTTGTATCTTGTAAGGAAGTGTTGTTGGTTTCTTGGTGGAACATCATAGTGTTTGGTGATCTAAGCTTTTCATGAGGTGAAGAAGGGCTTTCATGCTGGGAGGATGACGTTGGGTTAGAACAGTTGGCTGTAATCCTCTTTGATATTCTTGATATTAATAAAGTTATTCAAGTTTTCCTCCACATTCTTGTATGTTTGATGATATATGCATTTGTGTGGTCAATATATATCTGGTCCTATATTGTTTATGATTGTAGATCTCGGTTCTTTGATAGTATTATGCTACTTTGATTCCATAGGTGCTCTTTGAAGCTGTGTAGACAAAAGAAAAGTGGCAAGGATCTGTCATAAGGGAGAGGAACCAAGCGAGGAACCATGCGCAAGACTGAGGTTGGTGTCCTTTGTTCCCCTCTTATCTACTTCTCATAAAGGAAAGTGAAAGTAGTTTTAGTTTGTTTGTTTCTAAGATAGCTACCAGTCTTAGTGGGAGTAGCAGCTTCGAGTGGACACTAGATTTCCCGATAACAAAATGGTGACTCCGCTGGGGAGCGAATAGATTGTTTGCTTGTCTATATTTGTTTGTTTTATAAACTTACAGACGGAGCTTGAAGTTAAGCCAGCTAGCCTTCGAACTGCATTTGCTATGCAAGTGCAAAGTAGATCAATGTTGCTTCAGTCTATCTTCGAGTTTTGTTTATAAACTGAAAAATCGATTTTCAAACCTTCTAATTGCCCTAGTGGTGGCTCTAGTAACCTCATTAGATCAACCCCTGTGATTTATATTTACTGAACATCACTTGCTGGACCTAAATCCCTGAACTGAGCTGCAAACTGTGACCCGAAACCTAGTTGAAGTCTTGTCCCTGGACCATCGCACCTTCTCCTCTTGGGAATCTAGATGCATCGCACCTCCCGTGTGTAGTAGGTGTGCTGCATCGCACTTTCCCTGTGTTGTAGGTGCGCTGATCAGACAAGACCTCTTCTGCTCTCAAATTTTGGTTTTTGTGTTCACTCTCTTCAGCTTTATTCAAGAGTTTTGCTATCTGTGATCAGTATACCACTGTGGAAACCCTCTTCCTTTCCATCATTCCACCTCCATTGTGCAAAGAACTATGAATTTTTTTATGTATTGTGTGCCATTTTCAGTTCTCTTTTACAAAGAAGTAGCATAATCAAATTGTCGTCTTTTGATTTGAAAGTGTCGCAAGTGTCGTTTTTAGTCAAAGAAAAGAATTCTATTGTTCTTGATGGTAAATTATATAGTTACTCTTGTATTTGATTTGACTTAGTAGCTTTTCAAGTGTCGAAAGCAGTTTTCAATTCAAAGTAGCAAAGTTTCGTCATTATCTTCCTTTCGTTTTTGAAGAGAATTTTGTTAGTATTGTCGCTTTGAAAAGATAATTCAGATTTGTACTTAGCATTCTTCTTGTCATTCACACATTAAGAAAGCTGAAAACAAATACATGCATGTGAATTTGCATTTAGACTGCTTGTTGGTTTGATTTAGGACAATGCATCTAGTGTGTACTCTCTGCTCTATGTTGAAAGAATGTCATCTCTCTTTCTTTAGTAGCTAGGATTTTCATTGCAAAAAGAAGATTAAACGATTGTTTATCATCTTAGACTGCATTTTAGGAATTGTACATCTACATCACGCGGTGAACCTGAAAGCCAATTTCTTAAGAAAGATCAACTGTAAAATAAATTCAATGAACATAAAAACGATTTGGAACCTAATGCACAAAATCTAGAAGTCTAGGCTAGAGACATATTCCGACATCGTAAAGCCTGGTAACTGTCGCTTTCATTGTTGGTTGGGTGATTCCTCCTCTTTTGAGACAACAAGTGCCAGTACGGACTTGTTCTCCCACGTACTGTTGAGTATATATTGGGAAACCACCAATAGGCTATATCCTTTATCCATAGGAAGCCGTGTCTGCCGCCCTATTGATCGCAATGCACTGAACATAGCATTCGGGAAGATTGACTGTCGTACCTTAAAAAGTATTCTGCAGTTTTGCGATTGGTTTGGTAATCCCTCTGTCTAGATTTCCAGAGTAGTCTCTTTCATTCTTTTTCAGACTCCTTAAAGGAAAAGGTCCATCTAAGAACTTGTCACTTCAGGCTCATTAAAAATCGAAGGCGACTAGAGTCATCTTTTGTTTTTTCTCGACTCTTAAAAATTGAAAAAACAAGTTGTGTCAAAGCGTCTAAAATTTATTTTAATCGGAATAATATCACCATTCCCGCGTTGGTCTTAGGTTGAGAAAAATGGAGTCCACCAACCAAGGATTTCCCCTTAGAGGAAATCCTAGTCCTTTCTCCTCTTGGGGAGATGTTGGTGCACCTCATATGGCCACATTGTCACTTCCAAGATTGATGATTGGCTTGCCAATATGGCTCTTCTTGACCTCCATCGTTCAGAACATCGTGATTCCTGAACAATCGAGTCGGCAAATAGATGATACTAAAGTTACCCCCCAACCTTCTACTTCATCCGATTCTCCCTCTCCTCCTTCCTCTTCGCTTGATGAAGCTGGTAAAGCCAAAAATCAAGTAACTAAGAAGGAGAAGAAGGGAAGGAGAAGAAAGAGAAGAAGAAGAAGGAGCCAAAGGTGAAAAGGGGTAACCGGGCATCATCTAGTGAGAATCCACACACTGCACCATCCAAGCCTAAATCTCCATGTGTCATTTGCAAAGGAGACCACTATCATCGAGATTGTCCTTGCATCCCTCGGATCTTAAGGGACTGGTCTCCTTGTTTGCACAATCTGGTGTCATCGACCTCTAAAGATCATGTTGAAAGTACACCATCAACTAGTGAAAGTGAAGCATTTGGACAAAAAAGGAAATGTAAATTTCCTTGTAAACTATGTGAAGGTGATAATGTCGTCCACCATTGTCCCTTCCTAGACGAAGCTAAAAGAGTTTTGGATAACCGTCCGGCCTCCTCCTGGATATAAGAAAATCTTGTCGAGTCTGTCACTAGTTGAAAATCCGATCGACACGCCATTATGGTTGGTCGAAGCATCTGCCATTGAAGATAAACCTGCTGAATCCATACCAGACGAAATTCAAAAGGTTGAGGCGGCAGTCAACCCGGTCTTGTCTTCAGACGATCCATCTTCAGATGACACAATCACCGAAGAGAATGAGAACGACACCGTTCAAATTCTTTTCATAAACACAGACTCCGATGAACATGGGGGAAATCTACCCGTTCCTTTACCGCAGGAAGGAAGTTCGTCAGAGTCATATCCGGCCGTTTATTCAGTCCCACCTCCAAGCAACCTAGTCGTTTCCTTCAATTGGAATCTACTAGGCAGACCCCGTGTACCGGCTAATGTACCATTCCAAATCATTGTACAAGCTTACAAAATGATCATGGTCGGTACCATCATAGATGAAGGGGTTTCTGTGAGTATCCTTTCCTCAACTGCTTGGGAAGCGCTTGGTTCACCATCACTTCTGCCTGAAATGAGAAATCTGACAGGCTTCGACAAAGGAACCAATCGACCGTTAGGGATCCTTCCCAATGTGCCCATAATGTTGAGAAGGAAAACCGTCTATATGAATGTAATGGTAGTCCAAGGACCTCTATATTCTAATCTACTCCTCAGGCGCAACTATATTTATAGCATGGGAGCCATTGTCTCCTCACTCTTTAGAGTAATGTGTTTTTCGCATGAAGGCCGAGTGGTCAAGCTCGTAGACCAACTTTCATTCCTTGGCTCACACATAGCTAAAATTCAAATGCCATCCCTAAATGTTCTTTTCACGCAAGGAATGTCCCATCAATCTCCAGCCCGTCCACCTGAAGAGCGCGAGTGATTTAGGGGGACATGACTGAAACCTAGGGGGCATGCACCCTGGTCTATTTCGGCAGGAAAACCTTGGGCATAGGGTAGGTTTCCGCGGAGGATATATGACTAGTCTGACACACCTGTCTATTTAGGAAAATGGGATTAGAATGGAATAAGATTCCTTCATCAAAGTTATGTGAGTGGAGGCGACCACGCCACTCACCTTTTTCTATTTTGGTGGACATCGCCAAGGAAGTGTTTTGTCTGCAACGCGGATGGAGCAATCTTATGGTAACCTAGAAACTCTACTTCGCTATGCCTGGGGGCATGTAAACCTTTTTTCCTGAAAGTAAAGAGTGACCATTTATTTTCTTAGTTTGTAGTTTCTCAACCCTTTAAACTTGTAGGATTGGTCGTTCCTAGCTTGCATAATGAAAGGATCCGGAGCAAAGTTTCAAATGGTGCAAGCTCCCTAAAAATTGAACCTATCAATGAGACATCCTTATTATATGATTGGCAAGAGCAGTTTTTATGCGAAGTTCAAGCTCGTTAAAAATTAAACCTTAGCAATGAGCAAACATTCCCCCAGAGTTTAAGCTCATTAAAAAATGAACCAATCCCCGGTAAATAACCATTGTGAATGCATTATCATCATCTTTTGAGCCCTGGTCGTGTTCTTACCATCACCTCCACTATGTTTTAGCTGATCATTCACCTCCATTTGATTGTTTACCCCTTTTGAGGAACAGCTGTGACAAGTGATCTTGTTAGCCATCCTTGTGACACTACCGTGATTGGAAAATTCCAAACCTTACCTGGAATCAGCTGCTACATGAAATTATCACTCGTTCCTCAAAAAACGAGTCTCCTTTAAGCTATTTTCATCTGACTCGTAAAATATGAAAAGATTGCCGAGAAATTGGCCTCTCCATCTTGTTAAAGCTAGCGGAAGTGCTATCCCTCCTCTAGATTTTAATCTTTTTGCACCTGAGGGATTATTACACAAAAAGATCGAGCACTTGTTCAGCTCGTTAAAATTACCGAAAATTCATCCATTTCGTATTATTTTATACTTTTTAGGACTTAAGGGATTATATGATGAAAAAGGATTATTGGAGTTTCCTTTATGTCCCTTTCAGACTCTCTAAAATTGAAAAGGACCAAGTTATCTTTGTCGTTAAACTCGTTAAAACCAAATAGCGACAAACTTGTCCATATAGACAAGAACGAGTTTCACTATCATTAGGCTCGTTAAAACATAGCGACGGGTTTTACCGAAGGGAAAATTATAGAACAAGCATACTTTATCCTCCTCGAGCTTGACAAAAATAAAGAGTTACTGGTCAGCAGTGACTGGGGAAAAATTGGGAAGAAAACTTGAAGAAACTTTATTGGTAGCAAGTCACTCTTGAACATGACACTTTCACTCCACATCCGAGTTGGGTTGGGTTATTCCGTTCACCGGTCATATCACCATTGGTCCATCACACCATCCATATTTGGGGTTAACACTACCAATCCATGTCAGCGTCGCCGGTATGTTCAAGAGAAGTCGCTCAGAGAATTCACCTGTGTCTCATCCGCTGCAATACATTCACACTCCATTCTTTCATGACCGCCACCCTGAACCCTGTATCATCAGATCGTTTTCACCTCCAAAAATCATTTACTCCATTCTGTATCGTAGATGTGGGTTTCATTAAGGCCTTCCTATGATGGGTCACTTCTTGTCGACATCAACTCATTATCCAAGAAGTCGACTTAGGAACAACCCTTTCAGTACTTTGAATCTTGCATGCCTCAATGGCAAGTTTCTCACTTCCTGCGACAGGTTTACATCAATGGCCTTCGACCGAAATATTTTGCGTGGTGTTCGACACCAAGTCCCTTTTCACACCACGTGAATTGTACTGTAGTACCTTGAGGGTCATCATCATTATCGGTGATTCCTCTCGCGCCTGTTAACAGCTTACATCATTGGTTGTTAATCAGGCGATGTCTTTCCATGTTCGACTCCAGAACATCTTTCACATGGATCGAATTGTACTCCGAGTGAAGATTGGACGAGTTTGAAGACCCCAAATCTAGTTTCATCCATCCGGGCTGCGACATATTCAGGAAAATAAAGACATCAAATGTACATTTCTGCTGCACAGATGATCATCTGAATCAAAGGATGATGACTCTATTAGAATCATCAGTCTACCACACAGACGGTTTTCTGTCTTAACATGAAAATGAATTTATAAAGCTGAGCATGGGAATGCCCGCCTAAGCTAGATCATGAAAAATATTATGAAGATAATGTATTGTATTGTATCTTATTACAGGTCACCTTCCAGCTCGAAAAAACTTCGAATCCTCATGATAAACCATTTCACCCGACATCAAAAGATGAACGACCTCATGCTTTAGGGGGCAACTGTTATAGACATTTTTGGGCACTGCAACCCCAGTCATACATGTCGATAAACCAAGGGCTCCTAAGTCCCTAAAATTTTTGTTTCATACCCTAAAGGAACAAGGTTAGCTGATTACATCATCTCCCAGAAGTTCTCCATAGGAAACTGCTCAGAACTAGTCAAAACTGGACCATACAGGTTGCTCAGTGCTAAGGGTGCGATGCATCCCACCTGCCCAATGTAAAGGGTGCAATGCATACTGAAAATCCCTTATGTAGGGTACGATGGGTGAGAGTGGACAAATGGCAGAGACAATTTGCGAGGTGGATGATCATAGAATCTTCCAGAAACTTCTCCTATGACACTTGCCTCTCTCAATTTGCCCAGGGATGAGTAAGAGATCATCAATCTCCAAGTGGAATCAAGAACTATCAGGTAGAGGACACTAATCAAAATCCTAGAAGCTGACTCACCCTCCTGAAATCATATATATATGGATCCCTCATCCCAGAGATCCAGAGGCTGGAATTTTGTATCTTGTAAGGAAGTGCTGTTGGTTTCTTGGTGGAACATCATAGTGTTGGGTGATCTAAGATTTTCATGAGGTGAAGAAGGGATTTCATGCTAGGAGGATGACGCTGGGTCAGAACAATTGGTTGTAATCCTCTTTTCTATTCTTGATATTAATAAAGTTATTCAAGTTTTCCTCCACATTCTTGTATGTTTTATGATATATGCATTTGTGTGGTCAATATATATCTGGTCCTATATTGTTTATGATTGTAGATCTCGGTTCTTCGATAGTATTATGCTACTTTGATTCCACAGATGCTCTTTGAAGTTGTGTAGACGAAAGAAAATGGAAAGGATCTGTCAGAAGGGAGATGAACCAAGTGAGGAACCAAGCGCAAGACTGAGGTTGGTGTCCTTTGTTCCCCTCTTATCTACTTCTCATAAAGGAAAGCAAAAGTAGTTTTAGTTTGTTTGTTTCTAAGATAGATACTAGTCTTAGTGGGAGTAGTAGCTCCGAGTGGACACTAGATTTCCCGATAACAATACCACAAACTCTTTATCTAGATTTGCAATCTTCAAGACTAGAGAATTTTTAAGTAAATTCTTCAATTGCTCAAAACTAGATGCACACACCTCAATCCATTCAAACTTCTTTCCTTTTCACTGCAAAGATGTAATAGGATAGGAAATCCATGAGAAGTTCCTGATGAACCACCTGTAGTAATGTACTAGTCCCATAAATGATCTAACCTCATCCACATTCCTAGGAGTTTCCATTCCATGATAGCTATGATATTTTTTGGGTCCACTACTATACCTTCCTTAGAAACAAGCCGCCCTAAGTAATGGAATTATATTTGATAGAAACTTCAGTTACTAAGCTTGGAATACAATTGGTTCTCTCTTAACAATCTTAATACTGTTGCTATGTGTTCTACATGCTCTTTCTCATTCTTATAATATATGAATATATCATCAATGAATACTATCACAAACTTATATAGATAAGGATGCAACACACTATTCATGAAACACATAAAAGTAGTTGGAGTATTAGTCAAACCAAAAGGTACCATGACAAACTCATAATGCCCATACCTGGTCTAGAATGTGATTTTGTAGATTTCCTCTTATTTGATGCATACTTAATGATATCCCGATCTCAAGTCAATATTCAAGAACATTGATGTTCCTTTTAACTGATCGAACAAGTCATCAATCCACAAAAATGGGTATTTTTTCTTGATAGTCACCTTATTCAACTACCTGTAATCAATACACAACCTATGAGTACCATCCTTCTTCTTCACAAAAAATATTGTTGCACCCCAAGGCAACACATTTTGCCTAATTTCTCGCTTCTCAATCATTTCCTTAAGCTTCAACTTTGATTCCACCAACTCTGGAGTGCTAATTGTATACGGTGCATTAGATGCTGGTGTTTCTCCCAGCATCAACTCAATAGAAAATTCCACTTACCTATCAGGCAATACCTCTAAAATATTTGTTGGAAATACATCCTGAAACTGCTACAAAATCAGATACGTCTTCAATACTTCAGTATCCTCAACATCCTTCCCTTTTTCACTATAAATATAAACTGAAAACAAGACACACCCTTTACTACTACTACACTTTTCCCACATAGTTGTAACCATTCTCACTGATGTAGGTTTATTCTTAACCTGCATGATTCTACTCTCTCCATCATCATCGAAGCATTCAATAGCCTTATCATAGCAAACCACTTTAGTCCTACGAATGTACAACCAATCCATACCCAAAAGCATATTGTATGATCCCAATGGCAGCACATTTAGATGTGCTGATGTAGGGATACCATTTAACTCAAATGCACAATATCTCACCCAATGATGAACTCTTTTCTTGGTACTTGTAGCTAGCTACACCAACCAAGACTACGCATGTACTTCTTTATTAAATAAACACTTATCCATGAGGTAAATAGTGATATAACTATAGTTAGATCTAAGGTCAATAAAAATAGAAACAACTTGATCACACAATTTACCTTCCATCTTGGTAATAGATGGTTGATGATTAGCCTTCCTATTATCCAATGATGTATAAATCTAAGGAATACTCTGTAATCTTCACAACATCCCCAACTCTATGTGCCTCCTTATCACTATAAATACGAGGCCTTCCACCCTGATGTTGTGGACAATATCTCTTGCAATGCTCCTTGACAGAATTCCAACACCACAAAGTCTTCCTGCCATGACCCTTATTCAGCTCCTTAGACCGAAATCTCGGTCATTTGTCAACTGCATTGAATTTCTTAAATGACACTCCATTCTCCTTGTTACTTGCATCATGAGGTCCTCCTCCCTTCTTATCCCACTTTCCCTTACTCTTTTCATTACCTTTCCAACCCTGCTTAGGTTTTGACTTATGCTTATCCTACTCATAACAATGTTTGAACTTCCCAATTACTTCCTCTAATGTTTTAGGCTTATCATACTCAATCTAATCCTTAAATGCTAATGGAAATCCAGTAACAAATATTTGGACCTTTGTTTTCTCATCCTTAAGATAAGGCACACACCTCAACAACTCAAGAAACATAGTCTTATACTATTCATTTATCATGGATCCCATATTCAATTCATATAACTCCTTATCCTTACCATCATAGTAAATCTCTAATAAGTACTTATTTCTAAAGAGTCTTTTGAACTCATGCAAGCTCAACTCCTCTATATTTATGATTCTGACATGCTTCACATCTTCCCACCAGATGTACGTTTTTCTTTTCCCTTGAGATTGAAAATAGATATTTTGGCCTTCATATTCTCTATATAATCATGTAGCTCAAATAACTTCATCCCAAGCAACCATGCTTCTACATATTCTAATTTCTTAAACTCTCCATCGAATGTAGGAGGATTGACCTTCTTGAACTCATCCAACAAGTACTACTTCTCATTCCTACTGTAAGAATGGTAACAGTGATGACCATTTTTTTATATGATCCAAAACTAGAATAGAATCCATAGCCACTACCTCTTATGTCAAGTGTATCCTTCCATCTACCACCTCTAACTGTGTCATCTCTGTTTGACCTGTGCCCTCCATGAGAAATGCTTCCATATGCCCCATTAATCCTTTCCTCCTATCCATAACTAATTATTGGTTGTCCCTGTATTTGCAATTCTGATAAGCTCTAAAGGGTCACTGCATTGACCTCTTCTTTCGTTTCCTTTGCTCTAGAAAGTCTTTCCCTTGATTGAATTATCTTATCATTATCTGCCTTACAACTTTTGATCTTTTCCTTTAAACTTATCAAGGTATCTGCTATGTTAGGAGAGTAACCATCTCTTTGTTTCTCATCTCATCTATAAGGGGAATCATGTGAACTGTAATCCACCATTTTTCTTGTCATCTCTAGTCTTCTACTTCCTACAAAACATACCATGCTAGATAACCAAATATAAACATAATCAAACATACTTACTGAATTTTAGGGGAGGTTATTTCATCCACACAGTTAATCCAGGTTAGTACAACATATGTATACATAATGAAATCAACATATCAATCATCCCAACATCACCATCATGACGACACAAAACCACAACAATGACCATCACAATGCATGCATAATAAACACATAGACAACTAACATGCATGCATGATAAACACATTTCGTCCATCCCATCCAAGTGTTTGCACTTGGAAGCTCTAATACCACCCTATGGTATCATATATCACCTAAATATAATGTAAAATCACTCTAATACCACCCTGTAACCACCCCTACCACATTTACCCAACTTCACCGACCTACGAGGGTAAACATGAGACGAAGAGTTACTATGACATGACTCGAACTCCAAGCTTCAGTTATGAAAGTGGGGTTGTGTTGTCACTACTACAACACCCTATGAAATTTTGGCCTGCACCAAATTTCAATGACTACCTTCATCTTGTATATTGTCATCGCAAACATTGAGATCCATTCCATATGTTTTCTTTAAGGGTTTTGGTCCCTTTTGCAAGAAAAGAAAAATGTCGTCTTTTGCCATGTCAAATGTTGCACAGTGTGTAAAATATTGTATTCATGGTTTCAAGGGGTTAACTTTGCGTGAATTAGTTGATCTTACCATGTAAACATTTGTCGCATGCATTCCCAAAGTTGTAAGCATTATCACATAAATGTCGTCACGGTTGTCGCAAAGTGTATCTTTAGTTTCGCACTTGTTGTAAGTCATTGAAAAGTTGTTTCACTGAGGGAAATGTGTTTTTCATGTGTCATGGATGATCTATGTTGTTGTGTCGTCAAGTGTTCTAAGTGTGTGATCACGTTCAAGTGATATCACTATCCACATCATCTCACTGATCCCACACTTAGCCAAATTTCATAAATTTCCCTAGAAACTTATCCTCACGTATCCTTCCTCAACTATGCATTGTGAAATTACAACCCTCAAGTTGTAACCCTACCCCTTGACACTGCACAATACGCAGTTTCTTCCTTCTGAGACTATGCACTGCGCAATTCTAGTGATCAAGTTGAGACCTTGCCCCCAAGAATTACACAATTCAACACTCCAACCTAGCCTCAACTGCACATTACACAGTATCTTAGCTCAAACTCAACCCTTGAGATCTTGAGCATAACAATTGCGCAATCACCAAGTCTACTCTTCCTGTCAAAACTGTGTAGTTGTCTAAAACAATGAAAAGCCCCTCATCCTCGTTCACTGAGTCCAAAAATTGTGTAATATGCCTTCCTAGTCCAACCTGAAGTGCACATTGCATAGTCTCAAGGCAAAAGCTCCACCCCTGACTTCCTAAGTTGCACAATTGCGTAGTCACTGAGCCTCTCCCTTAGCCTGTCACTCGGTTCTGGATCATTTAATGGATCAACATGCCCCATATTAGACTAGGGGTTTATCGAGATGATGTCGTCTCCTCATGATTGAATTTTAGATGCAAGTACTCTATCATACTATGAAAAGATGATGAAGAAGGAGATGGATAAAGGAAACATGTTGAAAGACATCCTTGTAGATGATTATGCAATCTGATTAATCAAGAGAAAACAAAGTGACACCAGTTTGCGACCACGGCTCAAGACTTGATATCATTGAATAATCCTTACCTCTAAGCCATATGGAGGAGGATAGAGTAGCATACTCAAGAGGACACATAGCAAGGAGAAACAAGAATGGATTGACATTTCCATGACATCATGCATTCCATGCTAGCAGTGTCATGTCATGTCATGTAATGAGTCGTCATATACCACATCATTATTGTGGATTGTGTAATTATCTATTAAAAATGTATTGTAAAGTGGAAGTTAAAAGGACACATATAGAATGTAAAGAGTCATGTAAATCTGAAAATTCATATGAAGTCAAACAATCATTAGTGTAGTCAACGATTCACAAGGAGGTGAAGCATGACCCCATTGGTTATATATACACCCTCATTGTATGAGCAAAATAATTTTCACCTTGGCTCCTCCTGCAAGGCATCAAAGAGACAAGCTAGTTCCTTTAGGGAGCAAGGAGTGGCTCCAACGCTCCACTATTTGAGCTAGTGGTGTTCATTGTATACATGTGTCTTGGGAATTTTAGTTAATATCAAAAGCCTCATGGCCAACACGTTCTTCTTACATGAATTATGAATATTTGTAAGACTATTCCATGGATGTTTGTAATTCATGTTTTCTTTCATCTGTGCTAAAGTAGTTGAAATATTTCAGTTATTTTAGTACTGATCATATTGAGAATGTGTTGTAACTTTTTTATAACTATTGCAACCTTGTGGCCTATTCCGCTGGATGTTAGAGAAACATTTCTTTCTTATAATGGTTGCAATGAATGTCGCATCTTTGTGGACTATTATACTGTATGTTAGACATATATTTTGTGTGTGTGTGTGTGTCTACCAGGGTGGTACTATTTCCTCTCTCCTAGAGGCTCACTTTCCTCTCCTTCCATAGTAGAAGAATCTTGAAACACAGACAACCAAACACTCACTAGGCATACTCACTTGTTGATCCAAGATTACCTATGCATAACTCTCTTGTGGTGAGTTTTCTAGCCAAGGAAAACCTACAAGAATACATGGCATTCGGGCTGATATCCCGAATGGGGCTCCTATTCCAAATGATATGAGGTCTAATTGGGACTTCACATCAGGGAGACCCCCTTGGTTGACGGATTTATAGCACCATCAAGAAAATGGTGTTAGAAGGAGGGCTAGATGACAAGATGAGCCCTTTGATTATGATTTGAATCTCTTATCGTAAATGGCTCATCCTCAAATCATAATCCCGAGGTATTTTTCTAACCTATCCGCTGGTGAAATTTCAATCCCCAATGAGTCTCTCCATGAATTGTCTCAACTCAAGTTTGATGGTGAGGGTGATACATCCTTTGCCAAGCATGCATATATTTTTCTTAAGTTTTGTGAATATTATGAAATTTATTTTGAAGATGTGACTTGTATTATTTTCTGGCCCACCCTTGAAGGTCGGGTTAGCCAGTGGTGTCACACTCTACCACCTATTTCCATTCATTCTCTTAACCATCTTGTCGAGGAGCTTCATTTAGCATTTTATAGGTATGATTACTGAGATGTTTATAAAATAACTGACCAACTTAGAATGGATCTTGATGAATCAGTTGAGGATTTCTCTAAATGATTCATTCACCTTTGTTATGAATTTCCTGAAGAAGATATAGATTGGGATTTCTTGAAACAAAAGTTTAAGCATTTCGTTCATATCTCTTTGTACGGTGAATCCAAACCACCTGATGTATCTTATTCCCCAACCCCTGTAAATCAAGAGACACCCCTAATTTCAGAGGAGGAATTGACTACTCCTTTTGTTCCTTGTCCTCCCCCATTTCTAGTTCCAATGAGGGTGCCTCCGTGCAATGATATTAAAGTTGGGAAATTTTCATATCAAATTCTTGATCCATCTTCTCATCCCCCTTTTGCTTTTCGTGATTCAAATGTAATAGAGGAAATCTCGGAATGGCTCATAAAGCCTATGGTGAAAGCCAATTTTTTCATTCCTCAAGATGGTATCAACATTCATAACTCTAGTATCGAATCCTATTTGGTTTTCTATCATCCTCTATCATCTACATGTCATGACTCTTTGTACTGCGATTTGCTTGATTAATCTGCTCCACCAACTAGTTTTTCACACTCTCTTAATTTTCGAGTTGCTGGTCCAAACTGTAATAAGGTTCAAGGTAGTTAGATTACAGGGGTAGAGGAGTAGGATGGTGAAGATTATTTCATTATTTCTTATCTCTTTCAAAATCCTTAATGTCAAGTTCATGCTCTCACATTATTGGATGATGTTCAATCTTCTAATCTCGTTAGTGAATCAAATGAAATCAATTTTTCCAGATCCGTATTCTTGGGCAACAATCATTCAAATGATGATTATTACGAATGCTCAAGTGCACCAACCAGTTTTTTTGGTTCCTCCAAAAGATGTTGATATGGCAGAATTAGATCTGGGATCTAATCCAGCTGAGGAAAGTGTTCTTATCGAAACTTCCTCTCCATCCCAATATCTCTTATGCTCACATGTTTGTGATGCATCTACATGCGATGAAGATACTCCATGCTCTTCAAGTTATTCATCGAATGAGGTCACTTCTCAATTGATACAAGGTAGTGAGGTTTTCCATGATGAAATAGAAAATAATCAGATCATTGAGTATCCTTTCCATCCCATATCATCTCTTGTTTTGCATGAAGAAAACTCTTCAAATAAGCTTGCTCATGAAATTTATCCAATTCATACATCTCTAGACTTGCGATCAGAAGAATCTTTCGACTTGATTAATCTGGTTGTCAAAGTTGTCAAATATGATCAAATCAACGATAGAGATTGTTCCCATCCGATTGATACTAATCTCATTAAAATCAGTGAAAGAAGTTGTCCTCACACCATGGATGATCTACTTCAATCAAAATGTGATTTTATAATACTTTAAATTTTCAGGACTTGTTAGGCAGTCGAGGCAGTTCAACTTCCATTGATGGTTATGTGAGGACCTCACAACTTTGGTAAGATCCCGAACTGAGTCAAGTCTAGTTTTCCTGGAAAAATTATTCTTTTTGTGTGACTTTGATGTAAATTCCTTCTTGAAATATGTTTGGAAGTGCGGATATAATCCTTCAAATATTCAATATTAGGTTTTTGATCAGATTCAATTCCATATTTCAGTTGATTCATCCCATGAAAAACTCTTGCTCTTAACTCAGTTTTGGAGAGTGTGCCTCTCACAAAAGCATAGAATTGTGAAGTTTATTATTCTAAAGATTATCTTTGGGAAAGGCATTCGTGCCTATCACATCCTTTTGAAAACAATCAACTCCTGGTCCTTCTTGTGAATATTCTGATGCTAATATTTTTCTTCATCGCACCTGAAATCCTCTTGAGCACTAGTGAATGCATGGATTATTTGACGAATCAAATTCTTCTTCACTCGTTTTACCCTAACTAGTTTCATGTGTTTACTATACTAGCATTCCCTTTTACTTCTTTTGACAATTACAATGCTAGTGCAATGTGTAACCAATTACAAGAAAATAGTTTGTTACACTCATCATGCGAGGAAGATGATTCTATTATGTAGAGAATTTCGAAACTGTTCAAGTTGATTTATCTTTGGTAATTACAAACTAGGAATCTGATGCTTTAATTAGCCCATCTGATCATGATTTTGTCTCTGATGACTATCGTTCAACTTACTATTTTCCCATTAGCACATCCAATGAAAATTTTTTACACCCTTTGATATTTTTGGTTTAACATCTCACTATCTAGGTACTTGTCAAGCAGTTGAGGCACTTCCACACTCATTGATGGTTATGTCAAATCCTCACTATCTTGACATGTTTGCTGAATATGATCAGATCTATTTTCCCTTATGAGATTCCCATCATAATCGTGTGTCTCTAATTGAAAATTTATCTTTTCAAAACTTTCAGGGTTTTCAAGAGAATTGTCACGAATTTTATGATCCAATCGATGAATGGTTGGAGAAATCTTACTTGGCAAGCTCAGTCACAAATAACAAGTTTCGATCTTTCTGCATGCTTTCTAAGGAGTTTGGTGTATTTGAATACACATTCACAAGGAGCTTCCAAGGTTTTTTGAATGATGGTTTTAATCAAAAAAGTAAGAATGTGAATTGATTAGAAGTAGTGGCTATGGACTATCTTTCTGCTAAAAGGAAATACCTTTAAATTTTTGTGCAAGTTATTGAAGTTCTTATCTATTTTGTTGCACATTTCTTTATATCATTTTTAATTGCTTATATCTTCGTGAATGTAGGTTAGAAGCAATTAGGGTGGCTTCATTAGAAATTTCATTAAATGTGACGTTGACCGTCAAGATGATTAGGTTAGGAATAGGTATAGTTGCATAATAGTTTACCTGCAGATCCATCCTGCATTCAGTTTTTGTAGCTTTTCTTGTGTTTTTTCATCATTGTTTTGGTTAGCCTCCTTCCATTTTGTCTTCTGGTTTTGTTTCCTTATTGTGTGTTTGTGTTTTCTTTTGTTTTCTAAGACCTTGCATGAAGATTTTTTTTTGGCTCAAAAGCCAATGTGGAAAATTAAAAAAGTCTTGTGACACTACAAAATTTGGCTAACCTTCAGTTCTCCTTCTTTGCAATGGTTACATCTTTTGGTAAATGAAGTTATGATGGAAAATACAATTCGTTTGTAAGGATATTTTTGGTTAAACCATGATACCTGTGACTATTTTGGAAACCTTATGCCCACTCTCAGTTCTTGTGTCTTGGTGTTTTTACACTTATACAATATGTAGAAGAAGAAAAGGGGGAAAATCTAAATGAGAAAACCTAAATTAGAGGTCTCTATATGCTTCTGTAAAGGAAAAACCTCTCATGTTCTCAATAATCAAGATCCCTCTTTTGACCATAAAATAAATAAGTGCCAATGCACAGTCCTCTTTAAATATATAAATAAAGGTGAAAGAAGAGAAAGGATTCTTACGCAGGGAGGTGAAGCAAGAAACTCTATCAGGGTATTGTCTAGGCTCGCTGGTAGCGAAGAAATGTTCATGTTCTTGTAGTGAATCTACCAGTGTATTTTCTAGGCCTACTAGTAACGGAGAAACACCAAAGATGAAAAACTATACTCTAAAACTCCAAAGTTCATGAACTTCGCTACCCTTTATTATTCAAAAAATTGCGATATTATTGAATCTCATGCTTTTGTTCAACTAAGAAGGCACAAAGGGGGACCATGGTTACTCACTTGGGTAAATGGGGAATCCAAATTGATCTACATGATGAATCAATACTCCTTGAAGAACTGAGGCCTTGCACAAAGGAGTTAAAACAAGGCAGAGAAGCTGGAATTCGACTAGGGTGTCGCCAAGTGTTCTCGCTGCAACAACACCCTCCAAAATTTTGGCATGTACCAAATTTTAGAGCCTACCTTCATCTTGTATATTTTGTCGAAAACATTGAGATCCATTCCATTTGTTTTCTTTAAGTGTTTTGATCCCTTTTGCAAGAAAATAAAAATGTCATATTTTCACATGTCGAGTGTTGCACAATTTATAAAAGCTTGTTTTGGTGGTTTCAAAGGGTTATATTTGTGTGAATCATTTGATCTCACCATGTAAAAACTTGTCGCACTCATTCCCAAAGTTGTAAGCACTGTCAAACAGGTGTCGTCACGGTCATCAAAAAGTGTATCTTTAGTGTCACACTTGTCATAAGTAATCACAAAGTTATTGCATTGACGGACATGTGTTGTTCATGTGTCATGGTTTGTCTATGTTTTTGCATCATCAAGTGTTCTAAGTGTGTCAACACATTCAAGTCATATCATTTATCCCACACCTAACCAATTTTCATAAATTTCCCCAACAACTTAGCCTCATTTGACCATCCTCAACTATCCATTATGTGTTTCCAACCCTCAAGATGCAAACCTACCCCTAGACATTGTGCAATGCGTAGTTCCTTCCTTCTAGGAATTTTCAATGCACAGTTCTAGTGATCAATCCCAGACCTTGTCCCCCCATAATTATGCAATCCAGCCCTCCAACCTGGCCTCAAATGTGAATTTCACATTCTCTAAGCTCAAGCTCAACCCTTGATATCTTGAGTTGCACAATCACCAGGTATTATCTACCTCTCAAAACTGTGCAGTTGTCTAAAGCAGTGAAAAACCCATCGACCCGGCTCATTGAGTCCCAAAACTATGTAATCTGAATGCCCAGTCCATCCAAAACTGCACATTATGCAGTCTCAAGGCTCAAGCTCCACCCCTGGCTACCTGAGTTGTGCAATTGGGTAGCCACTGAGCCTCTCCCTCATCCTACCAATTGGTTCTGACTGAGTCAGTGGATAAGCATGTACCATCTTAGACTAGGGGTTTATCAAACTGATGTCATCTTATCATGAGTGAATTGTAGATGCAAGTACTATATCATACCATGAAAAGATGATGAAGAAGGAGATGGATAAGGGAAACATGTTGAAAGACATCCTTATAGCTGATTATGCAAGCTGATCAATCAAGGGAAAAAAAGGGACACAAGTTTGCAACCACAGCTCAAGACTTGATATCATTGAAGACTCCTTACCTCTAAGCCATATGGAGGAGCATAGAAGAGCATACTGAAGAATACACATAGCAAGGAGAAACAAGAATGGCTTGAAATTTCCATGTAATTACGTAGTCCATGCTAGAAGTAACATGTCATGAGTCATCATATGCCACACCATTATTGTGGATTATGTAATTATATATTATAAATGTATTATAAAGTGGATGTCCAAAGGACACATACAGAATGTCAAGAGTCATGTAAAGCCAAAAATTTTATAGGAAATTAAATAGTCATGAGGGTTTTCAAAGAGTCACAAGGAGGTGAAGCATCACCCCATTGGTTATATATATACCGTTATTGTATGAGAAAATGACTTTTCATCTTGGCTCCTCCCACAAGGCATCAAAGAGACAAGCTAATGCTTTTGGGGAGCAAGGAGTGGCTCCAATGCTCCACCACTGGAGCTAGTGGTGTTCATTGTATTCATGTATCTTGGGAATTTTACTTAATATTAGAAGCCTTATGGCCAACATGTTCTTCCTGCATGAATTATAAATATTTGTAAGACTATTCTATGGATGTTTTTAATTCATGTTTTCTTTCATTTGTGCTAAAGTATTTGAATTGTTTCAGTTATTTTAGTACTTACCATATTGAGAATGTGTTGTAATGGTTGCTATAATTGTTGTATCCCGTGGATTATTCCGTTGGATGTTAGAAACATCTTTCTTTCTTATAATGGTTGCAATTACCATCACATCTTTGTGGACCATTCTTCTGAATGTCAGATGGATATTTTATATGTATGTTTGTCTTTACCAGGTGATACTATTACCTCTCTCCTAGAGACTCACTTTCCTCTCCCTCCGAAGTAGAATAATCTTGACACACATACACCGAACACTTACCAGGCATACTCACTTGTTGATCCCAGATTACCTATGCATAACTCTCTTGTGCTAAGTTTTTTAGCCAAGTCAAGCCTACACAAATACATGGTAGCTGGGTCAACATCTCAGATGGGGCTCCTATTCCAAAGGGTGTGAGGTCTAATTGGGACTTCACATCAGGTAGCCCCCCTTAGTTGACGAATTTCCAGCACCGTCAATAGGCTAACAACTGACTTCTCACAAGCATCACTCTAGGCTATAGGACACAAGGGACTAAAGGACCACCCCAGGTGACCAAACCTTGATTTAGGGTTACTTTTCTCACATCTTAAGCCCCAACGACATGAACAACAAGGCAAGGGTGCAATTATAAGGCTCCAACAGCACACATGCCACTGCTTCCATGCAGTTATAGCTCAAAATATCAAGTTTAGAGGGTGTGGTCCCAATATTTGAGCCACTTTTCTAGGCCAGCCTCCAGACCACTACCCATAACTGCCTCTAACAATTCATAATGAAAAACCTAATCATACAAAACTTGAAGAAGAACTATACCCATAGATGCCTAATCCATAACAAACATTTCGTCAAACACATGGCAAACATAATAGGTATAGGTTATGAATGCATATCTGATCATAAGAGTATGAGATTCATCTAAGAATGACCAAGAAGGCTCTATGCCTTCTCCACATAGTTGCAATAACACTTATTAGTCCATACATTCATCAATCAATCAATAACTAAATGATTCATGACAAGAGCCATAGATGGTACACATCATATAGCCAACATATAACCATAAAATAACCAGCATAGAAACCATGGAAACTCAGCCATAATATCACCAATATAATACTTCAAATGCTCATAGATCACAATAAGGAAATGTCTCATATTAACATAGGAAAATGCCAACCAAGTCAAGGACTTCCACGTACCACCCGACCATAGATTGGGCTGAACCAAATCTTTTTTTAGCGAATTACCCTTGTGCCATATTCCAAGCATGAATGTGGGATCTCATGGAATAAACCAAGATAAAAAAAACCAAGGCTTCAAGAGTCCAAACCACCTCAACCCTCAACCATAGTGATTCCACCTCCATGGTTAGACATCACTAACACCATCTAAATCAGTCTCTACCCAAGCTATCTAAAGTTCCATGAACTAGTAACTTAAGCCAAAACCTTCCATGATTTTAGAGCATTTGTCCAAACTAGCTTCACGAGCTAGTAACTCAACCCATGAAGGGCTCCAAACATTTTTTCCCAACCTAGGCGCGATGACTAGTACCTCAACCCAAGTTTTTATGGGCCTTCCAGAGCATTTATTCTAATCCACAACTATAAGGAAAATGAGCACCAATCATAAAAAAACAAAGTGGAAAACCAACAACACCATGGATATCCAGGAAATTGGAATGGAAGGATAAAACCATTGTCAATCTAGGCAATCTCCATGCCAATGACAACACATAACTAGAAAATCACATGGATATACCATGCATCGATAAAATCAAGGAGGAAATCACACATGTAACATGTTACCTGCAATGTGATCTAGTTGTAGTTGTTGATCCATCTGTTTCCTTGTTATTTCCTACTTTCCTTTTCCTTCTTTCTCGAAATCCAAGGGAATACTAAAGTGCTCCAAGAATGCTCTAGGCGTACAAGAGTTTGATAGAATGAGAGAATGGAAGAGACCTCAACCCAAAACTGTCAAAAGGCTAGAAATTGATCCTCATAAGCCTTTTTATCATTGAGGCCTCTATTTTCTTCATTTTCCTTCATTTTTCGTTCAATTTCCCTCTCATGCAAATTTGTGGCTCTTCGTCTTCCCTTTCTCTTTTTCTATTTTATTTCATAAATAAAATTCCAATTATTGCCACTTTTTCTTTACCAATTTCCATAGCCATTAATTAATCACTAGTGATATCCATCACTATATTTTTCCCAACATTCAACTTGGAATCCATGTCCCATGACCTTGGTCTTATTTTATTTACATGGAAAATCAACCAAGGGTTGTTACATGCCATATTATTTGGTTGAGAAATTTTTAGAGTGTTGTATCACTGGTATGACCCATTTCCCAATGTTGTATTACAAGACTAGTTAATATCCCAACCCTTTATCATTTGGTTGAGGAACTTCCAGGCCCATATTCTTGGGTTGAGAAACTTTTCAAAATCCTATTGAAAGTTCATCTGAAGGGATGTCAGGACCAATATAAGAGTTAATTTAACTGATGAAAGCTAAGATCAAGAATAGAAGGGTTATGTTGAGACTCTTAAGAAGGACGGACCCTCATATTTCTCTAGGAATAAGTGACACTTAGAGAAAATGAGGGGGTTGTTGTAGTTGCTCCAACAATTTGATTCCTTCAACTATTAACTAGAGTTGCAACTTTGACCCTTCTAGAGTCTTAAACATAGTCCTCATGTGGCTATCCAATTTTTCATGAGTAACAGAGGTTGATGTGGCATATACTTGTGTAATGGTGGTCAAACATGGTAGGTCGAAATCCAAGAGGAATAATATTTGGACACGAACTCTGGTTGATGTGATTGTGACACTATTGGAAATATATTTGAGTGTTTAGAACAACATATTGGGGCTTGATGCTTAAGGAAGAAATTTTTACCCCTCAAAACTTGTCATTTAAGGCCTCAAAATTCCTTAGAAGGTTTCATACATCAATTCATTAGATAGGGTCCCATCGATAAAGTTTCTCTTGTGAGATGATTCTTCAATTTTTTCCACTTTAAAAGCATCAAGATAGATGAAATATTATATCATTACCCAATACTGGATCATACCTCCCAATTTTTGGAGGATTTTGGCATTCGAATTTTTTAATAAATGAGGTGAGGAAATTTTTCCTCTACCTTCTCCCTTGAGTACCATTTAGCATTGGTTGGAAGTTCTCCCTTCAACCTAATCTACCAAAGGTCATTTCCATAGCCTTGTATTTTTGGAACTATTATACAAAATTGTATCATCTGTTAAATCTATATAGGCATCGAGAAGGTGAGGTGGTTATGTTATCTCTTGTCTAGAATGGAAATAATGCATGTACAAAGGAGAAGGAACTCTCTATGGAGTCACTTAGACCTATGGTTTTATAGGTTTCTTTATAACACCAACACCCTCTATTATGTTTTCTCACTCCCACTCCCAATTTCTTTTATCTACTATGGAACAAGATACAATCGAATACAATGGGAACCCCTTTCCACCTGGTGGCCTAGTTATATCATAGACCGATAGCTAATTATCTCTCAACTAGACTTACAAATTTGACCCTTCTAGAGTTTTGTTCATAGTCCTCATGTGGGTATCCCCTTTTGTATTAGTGATCGGGGATGTTGTAGAATTTTTCTACAAATCAGCTATCTCTGATACCATGTAGAAATTCCCACTGTAGATCACCTGGTAATACAATGTACTAAAGAAAAACACTTGATTTACTTCTACAAACAATTTAGCGGAAGCTTAATCGAACATGAGCAACATCAATAAGAACACATATAACTGACAAGAAGGAATCAATCACACATAACATAGAAGAATTTACCCGGGGAAAGCACCAGCCTAAAACCCCATCTCTGTATTATCATACATAGGATTTATACAAAGCCTTAGCTCTCACACAACTAGCTAGCTCTCAGTACAATCCTCACAGATGAAGGTGGAAATACATCAATATTACACAAAGCCTTAGCTCTCACAGCTAGCTAGCTCTCAGTGCAATCCTCCTCGATGCTCACATGCAATCAAGACTTCTCCTAAGCCTTCTCCTCTGCCCTCCAAGCCTCCTATTTCCTTGTGCAATTTTTCCTGAGTGATCCTCCTGTTACCAAGTGTAACACTGATCTCTCACACTGATCTCACACCCTATAAAACTACACAATCCTCAAGGAACCTTAATCCTTCTGCTTGGATGATTTTCCTTTATAGGAAAAATCCATCCAACTGATAGTACACTATCCATTCTCTGATCTCAATCGGGTCTCTGTCTGAACTGACATGCATGAGTTATCCATGAGTGAATCTTCAGTTATCTGAAATACAATAGTTACATGCATGCAAGCATTAACTAACTGAACTCTCATTAATTTAACAACCTGTTAAATTAATCTAACTGGACTTGACTCAATTAATTGAGCCAACTAATTACAACTTAATATTACAACTCATCCTTATCTCTTTAACTGATGGATAAATTCCTCAATTAATAGATAAACTGTTGCATGTCCTCACATAGACTTCAAGTTTGTTTTTCCTTAACTAATTAACTCAAACTGAATTAATTAATTAATTTACAAACTACTGTTAATATCAAATTCAAATTTTACATTCTATTTTAGTCTAGGGACTGACTAAAAATAGGAATCATCCTGAATTGCTAAAAATAGAACTTCTATTTTTAGCACTTCCATTTTTCATTCCTTGTTGCCCAATCCAGCACTGGTACCCAAACTGCTATTTTTAACAATGCTATTTTTAGAACTTCTATTTTTAGCATTTCTTGTTGTCATTTTCAACACTCCCTCTCAACAAGAAAGGCTTCCTCTCGAACCCAATCCTGTACCTCCGAAATGTTCTGCATGCAACACTTCTACCAAGTGTGGTTGCTCCAGCAACTCTCGGAACAAAAAAATCTCCCAACTGACCTCTCTGTTGGGCTAGAAACATACTTTGATGCTGAAGCTCTACCTGCTACTGACAAGTGCTCCCTCTCTGACCTCTGCGCTACTGCAACATCTCCATGCATCTCACACTATTGCACACCTCTCTGTGCTACCCTACACTAGTGCAACACACTTGTGCCTCTTGCATTGTTGCAGCCTGCTAGCTCTGCACTGTCTTGGGATTCCCTGCACTGTAGCTCTCTCTACCACTCCATCTACATCTGTCTCTACCCAATCAGTTAGTTCTGCTACTCCTCATCAGGACTCCTATAGCAAAGTCGAATCAAAGAGGTTGGATACCTCAAGGATCCTACCCCTCCTCCTTGGGACGATCACTCCACATCACCCCACCTCCTCCCTGGAGGTATGGCTGCATGTGATCCCTCTACCCACCTGGCTCGAAGTTTCCCCCTACTAGAGGTCTCTACATGAGTAGATGTCTCTACTCGATCTCCTCTCAGCTTCTCTAGTTGTAGCTACTCCACAACCTCCTGAAGCTACTTCACCAATTGTGGCTCTTCCACAATTGTCTGAGACTTCTTCTGGCGCTGCATGTTGAGAGGTAGTTTACTCTCCCTCTCAACCACCAAGTATCTAACCTTTGCCTTGCTCCTCAAGGCTTTGCATGCATCTTGTACCTCAAGTGCATACAGGTTCTTGGCTAGCACACCAATCTGTTTCATCTTTCCCACCGTCACGAAATTTTCTAGAAAAATAGCTGATTTTAAATCAGCGATATCTCCCTCATCCGAACTTTGATTTAGCTGATTTTTTTTGTTGATTTTGGGTATTTTTCCGCAAGGAATCCAAATCTGCTATTTGTTTCTGAAAATTTTGTACAGAAATTTTCAAATATGCTCTGCAAACTCTCGGCCCAAAACTCAAAACTTTGAAATCTCCTCTCAGTATATTGTTCTTCCTTGATCACCTTTGCTCTGATACCATGTAGAATTTTTCTACAAATCAGCTACCTCTGATACCATGTAGAAATTCCCACTATAGATCACCTGGTAATACAATTTACTAAAGCAAAACACTTGATCTACTTCTACAAACAATTTAGCGGAAGCTTAATCGAACATGAGCAACATCAATAAGAACACATATAACCGACAAGAAGGAATCAATCACACATAACACAAAATAATTTACCCGGGGAAAGCACCAGCCTAAAACCCCATCTCTGTATTATCATACATAGGATTTATACAAAGCCTTAGCTCTCACACAGCTAGCCAGCTCTCAATACAATCCTCACAGATGAAGGTGGAAATACATCAGGATTACACAAAGCCTTAGCTCTCACAGCTAGCTAGCTCTCAGTGCAATCCTCCTGGATGCTCACAGGCAATCAAGACTTCTCCTAAGCCTTCTCCTCTGCCCTCCAAGCCTCCTATTTCCTTGTGCAGTTTTTCCTGGGTGATCCTCCTGTTACCAAGTGTAACACTGATCTCACACCCTGTAAAACTGCACAATCCTCAAGGAACCTTAATCCTTCTGCTTGGATGATTTTCCTTTATAGGAAAAATCCATCCAACTGATAGTACACTGTCCCTTCTCTGATCTCAACTAGGTCTCTGTCTGAACTGACATGCATGAGTTATCCATGAGTGAATCTTCAGTTATCTGAAATATAGTAGTTACATGCATGCAAGCATTAACTAACTGAACTCTCATTAATTTAACAACCTGTTAAATTAATCTAACTAGACTTGACTCAGTTAACTGAGCCAACTAATTACAACTCATCCTTATCTCTTTAACTGATGGATAAATTCCTCAATTAATAGATAAACTGTTGCATGTCCTCACATAGACTTCAAGTTTGTTTTTCCTTAACTAATTAACTCAAACTGAATTAATTAATTAATTTACAAATTGTTGTTAATATCAAATTCGAATTTTACTTTCTATTTTAGTCCAGGCACTGACTAAAAATAGGAATCCATCACAAATTGCTAAAAATAGAACTTCTATTTTTAGCACTTCCATTTTTCATTCCTTGTTGCCCAATCCAACACTGGTACCCAAATTGCTATTTTTAGTAGTGCTATTTTTAGAACTTCTATTTTTAGCACTTCTATTTTTAGCATTTCTTGTTGCCATTTTCAACAGATGTCATGGCATCCACTTGTGCCATAGTGTCAAACATCGTAGGTCAACTATTACATACAAACATCAATCGACATTATTTTTGCATCATTCAAAATGTCTTTATGTGTAGAACAACATCATGGGGTCCACAATCAAGCAGGACATATTTACCCCAAAAAAGCCTCATTTACAGTCTCAGAATGACCCTAATAAGTTTCATACCATAATTCTCCAAAACAATACCCACAAATAAAAATTGTTACTACAAACTAATTCCTCCAACTCTTCTATTCTAAAAACATCAAAATATATTAAAAATTATATAATAATTTAATGTAGATCACCTATCCTTATCATCTTATATTTAAAATTTACCCATATTTCTAATAAACCCATATACTCATCTTCTAAAACATTTAGTAACACTTTTTATTATATTATCTATTACAATACATTTGGCATTAGCCCATTTTTCACTACCCACCCATAACATTGAGAAGGGAAACCAACCCTTCCCATATATACTTTCCTAATTTAACTTTCTTAAAATTTGAATGTGCACAAATTGGTTAATTATTCTATATTTAGATTCCTAATTGTTTCACCTATTTAATATGATATAGAAAGATGGTAGAAGGGTAACTTTGTTTATTTCTGATTTAATTTCGTAGTATTCTTCATGATTCGGTTAAATTCACGATGAATATTTAAATTAATATTTTCTAAAAATGAAAACCTAACCTTTCTATATCTATTATCTCTTAAATAATTTTTCGTTATCACTACATAAACTTTATTTTATTTAATGAACTCTCTTTACAATCATTATTAATTTCTCAATGCGATATAAACTTATAATAAAAATCAATGTTTGAACCATATACCTATTCAAAGATTTAAAAAATGTCTATATCAAACTTTGTTATCAATGTGATAAACTTTTTAGGTAAAACCTTATTACTTTATCAACGTGATATAAACTTTTATAAAAAGGAACAATATTTAAACCTTATACCTTTTCCAATGTCTATATCCATTCCATACATTATGAGGTAATCCCAAAGTGTGAGTTATTGGAAAACAAAAACTTGGCTTGAAGTTTTATTTTATTTTAATGGGTTGGATGACTAGTTATCATGAACATACACATCGTTAATCTACACACTGATGTGTCCATTATTAAATAGGACCGGACACTATAGGTCATAATTATTTATTTAAATGTTTTTTTAATAATAATTTAGTAGTCAAATTATTATTGAGGATAATTATTTTTGATTGTTATTGGTGAATGTAGGCTGATTCGTCTTATTTAAGGAAAATTAAGCTATCTGGAATTACTCATTGGTGATCTGTAAAAGATGCAGGGTGATTCATCACTATTATTCAAGAAAAACCACACTTCTGAAACTACCCACTAATAATTCATAAAAAAAAACAAACTTTCACTGTGATTAAATACCTCTTAACCTATCTTTTTATATCACAAAAAAATAAACTCTTAATCAAATTAAAAATATAAAAATAAAACATGAAATGACTATATTATTATATAATATTTAAAATTATTCTTTTATTATAGTTGACAATAATTTAATATTTTATAAATATTTTAACATAAACTGACATAGTTTTTTATTTTCGAAATTTCAATCATCAATTATATAAATTTATATATATATTTTTATTTCTGATAAAAATTGTTTATATAACCTAACAATGTTACTTATATATCTATATTCTAAACATGTCTTCTGAATAAAAATATATATATATATATATATATATATATATATATATATATATATATATACTAACTTTATCATATCCAAGAAATATATATTCAACACTCAATCGAACACAACACCATTATGGAACAATGTGCGCAGACAAGAAGTAAATGACATTTTGTCAATGCATTTATATCAGAATCTTTCAATTCGGTAATTGTGCATCTTTAATACACTTGCAACACACGCGAACACCTTTCAATGGCCACCTTTTTTAAAGTTTGATTTATTATTCATAATGTGATGGTCGTGTTTATTTACTTCTTGGGCTAACGAGGTTAATTTTATATATCTATATATATATATAAAAGAATTAATAGCGAGTAGTGTCTTTTATTTGTGTGATAGGCGACTGATTTTTATCACTAAATCGCTATTATTAATTTTAATGGGAGATTAAGTAATGAAATATGTATTTTAGACTAATAACATACTACACAAAAAGTATATCAACAATATACTACTTATTAATCTTTTTATACCTAATAAATAAATAATTTATAATAAATATAATTTAAATTAATATATTATTGTTATAATATAAATAAATTTAATTAATAATAAATAATATATTTAATTAAATAAACTAGTTATAATAAATATTACTTAAATTAATATATTATTATAATAATAAATAAATTAACATTTTTAAAATTAATAATAAATAATATATTTCACTTTATTCAGAACCATGAATAAAAAAAATTACATTAAGAACGAGGAATAGAAAAGAAATTACATTAAACACTTAAAACACTTCTACTAATCATTAAAGACTTTATTAGATTATTGTATCTCACATGAAATAGGTATATCTAAATTATAGATGTTATTATTTATAAAAATTATTTCAAACAAAAACAAGATATCCATTTAAACTTTAGTATTAGTTTTTATTATTTATAATTAAATTATAATAATGTGAATATTAAATAAAAATATAAACACTGTGAAAATAGATTTATAAAATATAGAAAAGTGTAAATTTTAATTATAAAATTATTGATATCTCATTATAATAATTTGTATTCAAATTTCAATATTATAATTTTTTGAATATTAAATTTTAATATTAATATACTACATTTAATTAAATGTATGGATATTATTATACTTATTAGTAAATATATCCCGTTAAATTGAATCAAAATGTAAAAGAAAATGTTGTCATTGTATCCAAAAGATATGGGTTTTGATAAATATTTAATACAATGTAGAATTATGACTTAAATATATAAAGTATGATTGTTGTTTTATCTGCAAATATTATAATTATTTTATTGTTCAAATATTCACAAAGTCCATATCAAGATCTAAGAGAGATGAAAAAAAAATTCAATAGTGTTAATTGAAACAATCTATAAATAATATTAATATTAACTATTAATTATGATATCTTATAATAAAAAGCCACTAAAAAAGTCAAGGATGGAAGTTATTTTCTTATATAAAGTTTGATTCATAACATCGTTCTCATTTTCTTCATTTTGTTCTATTTTTTCTCAATTGTTGCAAATCCCTCACCATATGTCAATCCTTATACTAATATAATTTACATTCTTCCGCTGATCTGATTGGCACCTCTCTCAGATTCGCATTCTTTCGCTAAGGTTCGCATTCTTCTGCTGATCTGATTGGTCTCTGCTGGGGTTGAAGCCCTTTTCTCCCGATCTGGTTACTGCAAATCTGCAGTTGGGTGTCACATTTTATTCCAAGTTCGCATTCTTCTGATTTGAGGCCATTTCTTGGATGCCTGTGCGAGGTTATGATCCTTGTACGATTACGATGATCTGATCGGTCTCTACTGGGGTTGAAGCCCTTTTCTCCCGTTCTGGTTACTGCATATTTGCAATTGGGTGTCACATTTTGTTCCAGGTTTGCATTCCTCTGATCTGAGGCCATTTCTTGGATGCTTTTGCAAGGATACGATCCTTGTAGGATTCCGCTGATCTGATCGGTCTCTGTTGGGGTTGAAGCCCTTTTCTCCCCATCTGGTTACTGCAGATCCACAGTTGGGGGTCACATTTTATTCCAGGTTTGCATTCTTCTGATCTGAGGCCATTTATTTGATGCCTGTGCGACGATATGATCCTTGTAGGATTCTGCTGATCTGATCGATATTTGCTAGGGTTGAAGCCCTTTTTTCTCGATCTAGTTACTACAGATCCGCAGTTGGGTGTCACATTTTATTCCAGGTTCGCATTCTTCCGTAGGGCTTTTTCATTCTTCCGCAGGGGCATACATAAGCTTGGGAATCATCGAGATCCAGATGGCTCCCAGCTTCGCGAAGATAGCTGCTGGCTCAGTTCCGTCCGCCTCTGGGGGGCAAGCTCCTACCCATATCGTTAGTGAAGCCCCAGCTCCCACTGTCCAGGTGGTCCAGGCCTCACTCAATGAGGCTTTGAAGTTTTCTGAAAGTGCCCTAATCTGCCGGTTCAATGGTTTTTGGCCGCCACTGACAACTCTCCACAGTTGGATCTCGGAGGTATGGAAGTCTGTCATTTCTAATGAAATTAATATCTACCTCTATGCTAGGGGTTTCTTTATAGTAGATTTTGAAAACCATAAAAGTATACAATCATTTTAGATTCCGACCCTTGGTTTTGGGAAAACTCAGGCCTATTCATGAAGCCATGGAACCAATTATTCAATCCCTCAACATTCATAACCTCAGCACCAATTTGGGTGAGATTACCAAACCTACCCTTGCATCTCTGGAATTTCTCCTTGCTAAAAGCCATTGGAAATGCAATTGGGAAATTTTACTGCAAATGCCCAGAAATAGAGGAATATGCCAGAACCACCCATGCATGGATTTGTGTGGAAATGGACTTCAACTCTAGATTCCCAACTAAAATAAATCTAACAAGTAAAGAATATGTGTGCAACCAGAAACTCGGTTATGAAAGTGTCCTCTTCAGATGTCGATCCTGCTTTGGGACAGACCATCTAGCAAAAAATTTCCCAAAAGCCTCCCAGAAAAATTCTGCTAAAAAGAATCACCACAACTCTACATGGTGGGAAGGAGCAGAAAAAGAACATTACACTGTCATCAAAGAAGAATACTCTCCAGAAAACTTTGAATCACAAGAAATCGGGCAAGAAAGGAACAACTCTCAAGACAAGTGGGGGAAAAGCCCTGCCCAATAGAGAAAAAGTGAACTCAACAACCCCTCAAGTTATGAGGATTCGAATACCGCACAAAATAAATCTTCATTTAATAGCAAAGTAGATCTCCCAGACCAAACTTCTTCTCCAACTATCTTCAAAAGGACGAACACAACAGATCACGAAGCTAAGACACCAATGTCCCAAGAACTAGAAGAGATGAAGGCGATGCAAGATAAAGGAAGTTGGAAGACCATAGAGAAAAAAAGAAAGCTACAACACCAATCTCGCCAAGAAAGACGAGAAGCTAGACAATTAAGAACTAAGAAAGTTATAGGTCCGATAGACCAATTTGGTCTCAGTGGACGTTAACCACCATCATCATCATCAAAAAATAGGAAACTAAGAGCAATATATGAATAAATTGAATATTAGGAACATAAGAGATAAAACCAAAATATTGTGATCCTTTTAATAATATCAAATTTCACACATTAATATACAAATTTTATAATATCAAATTTCAATACTAATATACAACAATTAAAGATGTATGTGCATGGATATCACTATTACACTAATTATTAATTTTTTCAAGGTTAATGGAAGCAAAATATAAAAGAAAATGTTATGAGTGCATTAAGAAGTTATGGGTTTGATAAATATTTAATGCAATGTAGAATGAGGATTGAGATATACAAAGTGTGATTGTCACTTTATCTACAAATACTATAATTATTTTATTGTTGAAATATTCACAAATTCCATATCTATAATCTACAAGACAAGAGAAAAATTGATTTTCAATAGTCTTAATCCAAAAATTCTATAAATAATATTAATATTAATTTGTGATATCTTATGATACAAGTCATTAAAAATTTCAAAGATGGAAGTTACTTTCTTATAAAGGTTTATTCATAACATCATTTTCATTCTCTCTATTTTTTTCCATTTATTCTCATTTTATCTCCATTGTTGCAAATCCTTTACCATTTTCTAATCCTTATACCAATATAGAAAAACTAGGAAACTACAAGAAATATATGAATAAATTGAAATTGTAGAAACAAAAGAGACCAAACCAAAATTTTGCACCTAAATAAATAAACATTTTAATCATATTTTAAATTCCACATGAATATTCAAATGGCAAAGCTCTAGATAATTATGTTCCAATACAGATAATCTTTCACAAAAACATTACATAAATTTTACCTCTATAAATAGTTTCTATCCACACAAAACCTAAACATTAGTGGTATCAAAAGTAATGTTAGGCCACATTTATGAGTGAGTATCAACCACATAGTAGGGTATAATTAATAGAGCCAACCCATTTAAATCAATTTACCACATATCAATTTTTTTTGTGAACCTCATCCAAATAAAATGACCACCATAGATTAATTAATTAACTCCTAAGTACCCATAACTAAAGGTGATATGGTAGGACCCTAAAATACCTTCCCTTTTAAAGTGCCATTGTCCTTTAGTTTAGAGATGTTGGAAATTAATGTAAAATCCTCATTCTTTCCCAGATGGAATATTTAGGTTGTTATCATTAAACTATATCAAAACTTCCTAGATAATGCATTAATGGCATTAACACTATTATTGGTATAGCATAGCCTAAAATTATAAACAAATAAAACCATGTTAATAAATTTCAAGGAGGCTAGTCTAAAGTCAACAAATTGGACTAAAGGATTCATTCAAGTAATACACATGAAAATATAGGTGGATATCAAAGTGGGAATGGAGGGCTAATCTATAAGCAACTTGTCTAATTCATTGGAGGATGGGGGCCATAGATATTTGGTGCTAAATTTTTGCCACCTTTTTTGTTGAGAGATGTCTACATATAAAGTTGGGTATACAGAAGCATCTAATACCCTTCTTCAAATATAAACTCTTAGCAATGTTGATTTCCTTATTGTTTCATTTTATTTTGAACCAACACCAAATTATTTTTAGGTGTATTGAGAAATATATCTCTTGGTTTATGAGCAATATCCATCTCATGAACCTTGGCTGTGCCTAGTAATTATGATGCCATAGAATTAGATTTTTACTTTATAGATATTTACTCATAGAGTTACATTTTGGTAGCACCATGATACTTCTTATAATTATATATCTATTCTACAAGGGGTAGCCATTTGACTTACTAGATATATTGGTCTAGTGAAAAACATAATAAAATTAACTTTGGTGCTAGATTTTGGTCACAGTTCTTGCTCAAAGATGTCTACATACAAAGCTGGGTATATATAAACATCTAATACCATTCTTCAAAGATAAACTCTTATCAATGTTGATTTCCTTATTGCTTCATTTTTTTTGAGCCAACACCAACTTATTCTTAAGTGTATTGAGAAATCTAGTGCTTGGTTTATGAGTGATATCCATTTCATGAACCTTGGATGTGCTTGGTAATTATGATGCCATAGAATTGGGTTTTTGGTTTATAGAAAAACTTATAGAGTGACATTTTGGTAGCACCATGATAGCTAGAATTATATATCTATTCTACAAGGGGTAGCCATTTGAACTTACTAGAGATGTTGTTCTAATGGAAGACATCTAAAATAAGTTCCAAGGACTTATTAACTACCTCTATATGACCATTGACTTGGTTGTGATAGTATGTGTTGATTTTTAATTGGTTGCATCATAGTCTAAACAAATATTATGAAATTTTATTATTGAAAGTAGGATAATTGATTTGTAAATTACCATGGAAATTCCACTAGAACAATTTTCCAGAATAGATTTGATAAAATAACCAAGATATATACTATGTAGGTTAATTTTCCTTTCGATCTTAGATTCTTTAATAGTTGATTTTATGCATAAATGAATAAAATAACTAAAATTCAAGAAATATAGAAAAAAAATAAATACACACAAACACCATCCATAATAGACACAAGTTTTACCCTCGGAAAAACCCTTATAAGAGAAAACCCAAATACAAGGTGAGGCTACTCTACTCTCTTTTCTCTAGTATGAAAACAAGCAAGTAGTAGCACAGTAAGAGGTAGTCTTTATAGAGTTACCTAAGACCTACGGCCTACAAATCTGCGATGGAACCTTAATGCTCGATGATCTACTCTCTTACTTTCCACTCCTAGTTTCTTTGTTCCTTTTGGAAAAAAACATAATACTATAGAATGGAACAAATACTCCTCTTGGCAACCTAGTACTTAACATACGTTAATATCTAACTAGGAGTAAGTTTTCACTCCTTGAACCCTCAACTAGAGATATGATTTTGAATTTATAAAGTCTTCTTCAAATTCCACACATGGTGATGAGCCCCAGTATTGAAACAAGAATGTTGCAACTCCCAAGGCTACTATCTTTAATTATCAACCCGGGGTTCATACAAACTTAAGATGTAACTAATTGCAAAAATGGAATTATTTTATTCTATTTGCAAGAAATGGAAATGCTACTTGCTCAACTTGTAAGTGCTAACTAATAAATCCATGAAAGGAAAAAGGTTAATATATCTGCATAAATAAAGCCATTTTATCTTGCATAATTCATCAAACTACAAATAATAGTTGCATGTACCATCTACCTACTTCACACTTGCTTGTAAACTAGTAACCTACTTGCATCGTACTTGTGATAAAAAAGCTAGGTATACTATGTTTTTGAAGTGAAGAAAACGAAGCGTTGGAGTGTCTTAGGAGCTTCCCCTATAATAAAATCATATTTGGGGGTCATTATATAGACTAAGACATAGTTACAATGGGGATAAAAACTGATGAAGGAAAGTGGAGTTATAGGTTTGCTACAAGAACTTACCGATTTTACAAGAAGTTATAAGTTTTCTACAAAACGAGATAACTCACCGAATGATGAAGCAAATCAAACAAAAATGGGATGGAATATTTTTTTTAATGATTAGGATGCATAGGTATCCATTCCAAGTGGAATCACTCTAAAATATGCTTGTTCACATGTGCTAAAAATATTAGAAAATTACTAGTCTAAAATTTGGAAATTCAAGAACTAGTGAGATAGTTATCCTATCAAATTCCTAACCTAATCAAGTGAAAATTCAATGGGGTGATTTTGTTATTAAATTGAATGTTTAATAATCTAATTCAAGTGGAATAAACTCAAATGAAGCTCATTAGCATGTTCTAAAAATAACAGAAAATTACTACTATTTGCTACAAGGGACTTCCAGAAATTTTAGATTTGTGAATAAGTAAACTAATCCAAGTAGCTCAATGATGTCTATGACATTCCAAAACTATTCCAAGGATGAAATAATGTTTGTGACTCTATAAATAACCTACAAAATAACTCACTTCAACCATTTAACCCAATCCTACAACAAAAAATCATCAATACTAAATGCAGAAATAGGAAAAAAAAGAACAAGAGATCCATGTGAATAAGAAGTGAAAAGAAGAAAAAATAAATTATACAAAAGGGCTCTGAGGCTCCTGGGATGGCCAAGACCAAGGAAAATTAGATTCCTATGAAGGAGACCAAGCTTTAGAAGCTAAAAATGGCACCAAGCTTCATTATTTGAATCAATCCAATTACATCCCTGCTAGAAATGAAAGTGGAGCTGCAAAAATACAAGTTTTCTCCACAAGAAGACTAAGAAATACATGCCTCTAGAGGAACATTCGAATTATATTACTTTATAAATGATGGGAAGCATTCTCCTTCAAGGAGAAAACTTTCCCCTCCAAAATACGTCAAATAGTGAGATATGGTTCCCAACACTAGGAATTTGCATTAAATGACAGGAACAACATTCCTAGACGTTCTCAAAACCGGAGCTCCAGAAAATTTTTGCAAAAAATTTCATAAAATCCTGTTTATTTATCATCGAATATTTATCCTCCT